>CM076575.1:506549845-506648794 GCA_034641835.2 Pinus albicaulis | reverse complement strand
CATAATCGGTCTTGAGATAATCTTCGGCCTTGATTTTCTAAAGTAGATTACTTCAAATTGCGGTAGCGTTTTGACCCTTACTCCTTTGAATCTAGAGGCTCGGCCTGAGATAAATATGTTGATTTACTCTGTTTTCTTCCAACAATGAAATTTTGACCTTAAACAGAGAATTTGTTAAGGACCTTTATGTTGAGAATTTGGAGGGCTGGTGATATATACAAATTATCTTCTTGATAATTACTTGTGAGCTTGCTTGTGTTACTTATGTCTTCTCTTCTTTTAGCTTAGTTAATCTTTCATCAAGCCAATTATCAAAATGCACAAGACACAAAATTTAGGCTCCTAGAGCCAAGGCAAAACCTCTCCCTCTTGGAGAGGAAAACCCGCAAATAATTCTTCTTATAGATCTTCAAATGACAAGTGCCATGACCCAAACTCAGACCCTTGACCTAGATATGCTTCCAAGACCTTGGTCCAACTTCTTCAATCTTGATTCTTCTTTTCACCAATTAGCTTAGTTCTGCATCAGTACTAGAGACCTTGATCTTCACCTTGCATATGCCTGTGGTTGAATTGTTGAAACTGTAGGAAGGTAAATCTACTGTAGGAAGGTAAATCATAGATTTACCTTCCTCACTATTACTGCCTCTTCTCCTTATAATCACTGTCTCAACCTCTGCCAATTATGTCTTCAATTCAACTGCCCTTAACACTAATATAACAGCAACTTATCCTTGCACTAATCTTCTTGAGTTTGCTCTACTAATCCGAATTGCTGCATCAATCCAGACTTCTGTACCTTGCAATCTAGTTATCAGCAATCTATACCTTCTTATCTGCAGTTTGTACCCTCTTATCCACAATCTCCTTCTTGTATTCTACCGCAATCTGCTTCTTGCACCTCTGTCTCAGATTCGCACTTAATTCACTTTGATATCCCATATATTACTGTCATTCACCCGCACTTATATGTTGTCTTTTATCCGCACTGTATCCTTGGAGATGTCCGCATTAGATTCAGTGTAATCCGCACTTCATCCTTCCTTTAATATGTTGTCTTTTATCCGCATTGTATCCTTGGAGATGTCCGCATTAGATTCAGTGTAATCCGCACTTCATCCTTCCTTTAATCCGCACTTTTTCCTGAGATTTAATCCGCACTTTTTCCTAAGATGAATCCGCAATTCCTTGTTTTTCTGCGCAGTTCAACTGGGTATTTATAGTTGTTGCAATCAGTTAATAAGCCGACCTGCCAACCAACTTTAACACAATTTGTAGGCCAACTTGAGGTGTAATTTCTTCAGCATTTCTAAGGTATTTTTTCAGCATCATTGAAGGTTGTCTTCACTATATTTTGGAGTTGGTCTTGAACGTTATATGAGGGTTGTTGAGAGCTTCTTCACAAGGTCTTTAGAGCATAAACGTCTAAACTAAATCCTTCATGTATATGACACTTAATTATAGAAGACAAAACCTAGAAGACATCAAGAAGAAGTCCATAACCTATATAATAAAATATTGTTCATGAAACCCATGAAACAAGTACAACAAAAATACATTTTATTATCATTGTCTTCTTCTTTACATAAAAACATAGTCAGCATGAAGACCGATCCTAGTTACACTTTTCAACACTTTTTCTTGTTTTCTAAATCAGTGAAGGTCTGTAGATCATTTGAAGATTGAAATTGAAGAATAAACCCAAGGAAAGATACCATACTTTGCCTATTTTCATCCAATAAATCCTTGTCAGAGTAAAAAATACTTCTGCGAACTGTTTAATCTTGCAGAAATATCCAAAATGCCTAAAGTTCTAGCAATCCTGAGGGTTCCAAATTGCCAAAATCAACTCCAGCCATGACTTCTAAGATTGTTATTATTGTAAATCCTTTACAACCCCCTATTGTGGACATTGAGCACATTCCATTAGCTAATGTCGATTACAAAATAGCAGACCAATTGTTGAGTTTAATCTACTAGACATTCATAAACGGAGCTATGAGAAGTCCTTAGATAATGAAGAAGAAGTCCATATTTGGGAATCCCACTTGCCCAAATATGTTGTTCCAGTAACTCATCCATGCCAAGAGGTCATTAGGTTGTGTCAATAGTATTATATGCCTGAACAGAGAGCCATAGTCAATGCCAACAAAGATATACTTTTTACCATTATTGCTGAGTCAATTAATCAAATGATACAGCTCAAGCCTGACCCTCAAGCAGTCCCTTTATCCATAGAGGCCCTTACTAAGTTGTACATTGGCCTTGATTTCCCTAAGAGATTCCAAATATTCCAAATCTTCATGCCCTTGCATGTAGAAATTCCTCAAATTAATCCCCCATATTCTACTTCAAGGTTTCCAGAATGTTCAAGGCATGTGATTTCTATGTTATCTTTCATCCTAGGGTATTTTACTGATGAGCATACATGATTCGTTTCTTATCCACTTTTACCCTAGGACAACCTCCATCTATTATCTTTGATTATGCTGGTTATATTGCAGACAATATCCATGACCAATTGATTAAGTTGCCAACTAAAGGAGTGTTCAGATACACATCCTTCCTCTCCCACATGTTCTTATATTTTCAAGCAAATAATTTTCCATTAACTCTTCAAAAGCTTGACATAGAGGGGAATCCTCTTTCAATTATTTTTTGGACCTCTTTGATCAGGAAAGAGTTCACATATGCAGAGTTTTCAGATTCATTCATCCATCCATTGATCAAAATGTTAACAAACACGGAGCAGCCAAGGATAAATGATGAGATGAAGAAGATTTTACAATTGTCAGAGCAAACCAAGACTGGTGATTGGTACTTGTATAAAAAACATACTGAGATTAGAGTTTTTGGTTCCAATTTGTTGCTTTACAAGTTACCCAAACATGTATCAATGAGGATCTTTGCCTTGGAGTATATCAGGCAAATACTAAACTCTGATTCTATCAATTTTCTAGAAGCAAAGAAGAAAACACAGTTTAAACTGAAGAATCAAATAGGACCATTCATTTGCAATCATAGAGATGCAGAGGCAGAAGCAGCAAAACAACTATAGGAATACAAATTTGAAGAGAGTTTTTCCTGGAATTATGATCCTCAAGGCATCCTAAGTAAAATGAGGGTTAAGTATAAGCTAACACCCTTTATTCATGAGGAAAAACCAGAGATAGAGAAATATGCCAATCAAACTGAGTGGACAGAGAATATTTTAGTAGATGCAATGAAGAAAAGTGATACTAGTCACACTTTACAAACTGCTGATCAAACAGAGAAATCCACCACGAGAGTAAAAGAAGAAGATACCTATGTTGTTGAAACCACTACTGAAACTAGGTTCAAATTGAGATATAATAGAAAGCCTAAGTTAGATCCAGTAGGTAAAGAAAAAGCAACCATTAAGGTAGAAGATGCAGATATGCCAGAGACAAATGTTGACACTGCCACAATCATCATCAATCAAACAGTTACTGAGAATCAGGATGAAAAACAGGTTGATAATTCAAATGCACAAATGGTAGAAAAACCACAGAACATGGAAGCTTCATCTTCACAGACAGCTGAGGAGAAAGATTTAGTATCAAGGAAAAGTACAAACAGATCAAGTTAAAAAATGAAGAGATCAAAAATAATATCTATTCTCAATATCTCAAGCAAACACCTACTATTCAAAACAAACTTCTTTCTGCATTTGATTACTCCAATAAAAAGTTAATCATGTCAGTATTGCAGCCTACAGTAAAAACTCCAAAGACAGTGGCAAATTATAAGAAGATTGATTTAGAAGTGCTAACAGAAAGCATACATGCACTTGACCAAATAGAGTTTCACAGACAAAGTTCAGAGATGCTTTATTCTACTATTACAGCTAAAGCCATGAGTGTTCAGAAACTTCAGAACACTATCTCAAATATGAAAGATCAAATGAAAATGGACAAAGCATCTTTGTATGCTAAGGATCTAAGAATCAAATCTTTGGAATAATTGGTCTTACAGGTTGGATTTGACCCAACAAATGTCAAAGCAGCAGAACAATTAATAAAGAAAAAGAATGAGGACATTGCAGCTTTGAGGAAACAGCGTAAACTTCTTCCAAGTGAACATCCTTAGGCCAAAGAACTTATAGAAAGACAAAATGAGAAAGATGATATGATGAACATAATATTTCAGCTCACAGCATAGATAAAAGAAATGAAGATTCCGATGGACAAGCTTGACCAGGAAAAAGAGACAGTAAAAACACAAGAACCACCTACAATCATCCCTATGGTTACTATAGCTGTGCCATCAACTCTAGCAGAAGAGTTGGCACCTAAAGTTCCACTGGCTACTACAGTGTCAGTGACATCATCCACAACATCAGCTACAGAGTCATCTATAACAGCAGCTCACCCTATAGATAAGGCCAGCAAACTGGTCAAGGCCATGGAAGAAATGTCTCTTCAAACCAGTGAGATCAACAGATTAAAACAGATGGTTGAAAATCTTGAAAATCAAAAGAAATTGGCTCAAATTAATGCAAAAACTCATGAGCAAAAGACTATTAGATTAAATGAAGAATTGAAAGAGCTTCAACAAACCTTAACTTTAAAGGAACCAATCTCATATGTGAAGAATTATTTATGGAACAAAGTCATTGAAGCCATCAATGATGTGTGGCCTTCAATTCAAGTGATCTTTGAACAAAGAGATTTGTTGACAAAAGCACTAGCAGAAATCAAGAAGACCAAAGAACAACTAAGCAACAAACCTAAGCAAGTTTTAGCGCTGATAAAGTTTCTCAACAACAAGAACAAGCAAGAGTTAGAAGAGATTGAAATAATAGACAGAACTGAAACTATCCTTGAAGTAAGGAAAGTTATCACCAAGAAGAACCTAATGAAGCAGCTTGAGGAGAAGTGTGAGAACATGAACATAACAATAACTAGATTCATGGTTAAATTTGAAAATCTTAGGCAAAGAACTCTGCCTAACAATTTGGTTATCAATGAAAAACTAATGCCTCAAAAAGACTACAATAAAAAGATCAGAGAATTTGCAAAGGAGCAAGTTGAAAAGTCAGGTGGACAAGGTACTCCAACAGGAAAAGTCTTACTCAGAAGTTTTGAGGACTTACTTTATTTACAGCGTGAGATAAGACACTTGTTTGTCATCAAGCCAACTTTTGCCAGGTATACAGAAGCGGATGAGGATTTCAGGAAGTTAAAGAAAATACAAATTCCCAATGAGGAAGATTGGCAGTCACTTACAGATTTACTATGAAAGGTAAGAAGGCAGAAAGATAACAGTGAAAACAGTTTGCTGATTTGCAATCAAAACAGATTTTTATTACAGCAGTAAACATGTTTTACAAATGGTCAAAGAGTGTCAGAAATTAAAGAGAATCAGTAAAAGAGTATAAGAATAAATAGATCAGATTTCAAAACCAACTTGAAATATCTAAAGCCAGCAAGGAGGAAACCAAGGCAGCCAGCTGCACCTCATCCATAATCAGTTTCTATTTTATTTGAATAAATAAGACAGCTCGCTGATTTGTTGAGCAGTTGTCTCTTATTTTGTTGTAAAGATATTTTTATATCCCTTAGATAATTCCTAGTACTTCACTCTTTGAAGTATTATTGTGGAATAAATTGCTAAAGGTTTCTATAGTCATTTTTGTGGACTTGAAGGCTTTTGTGTTTCAAATTTCGAGTAGCAGACTGGATCGAACCAACTAGCATCATATTTCAGAATTCATGTGATGTGCTATTGAAGTGAAATATTTTCTACTTGTCATTGTTATCTTTCTTTGTTACATGCATCCATATATGTGTTCTAAATTTGAATGAATGAACAGGAGTATTACTTCAGGATTTGTTAAAAGCACCATGTCTTTATTGTTTGTCATTTCTATGTTTTCTGCTGATTTCCAGAGTAGTGAACCCTTAATTGCTCCCTCTTTCGTTTGACCTCTGCCTACTACTTCTCTTTTCCGGATCAAAGAACCCTTAATTGCTCTTTATCCCGATCAAATCACCTCACCAAACAGCGTTCCAATATCTCCAAAGGGTTATCTATCTTGCCCTGAAAACATTTGACTTTTTGACCTTTATCCTAGTTCCGTCTGCTTGACTTTTTTGACTCCTTAGCCCAATGGACAAATAGATTTCCCACTATCCATCTCTTTAAGTGATTTTTCCCACCAAATCAATCAAACCAAAACCAAATTGCACAATCATAACTAGCCTAATATCTTATAATCAAAACAAAGTTAAATTTTATAGAAAGAGCCCTCTCTGAACCCTAGGAAGGCTAGATCCTAGAGTTTTAAAGTAGGTCTGTGGTTACCTCTAGTTTTCTTAACTAAAAACCAAAATCTCACAACTAAAGAATTACTAGAGTGATAACACACTCAACCAACTTTGATCACAAGAGCGAGGGTTATAAGACGATCTTTCTCCTTCTGATTTTCAACCTTCAAATCTCCTTGTCTTCTGCACTTGAACAGAGATAGATGTGTGATCTGAAGTGTCCTTGGAGGAGAGTGAATAGGCTATTTATAGCCTTCCACTCTAAGTTGCAGGAAAATGCCGACATGAGTTCGCTTCCGTACGGAACAAACAGGACCGTATGGCTCCTGGAAACGCCTGGCTGTAACGGCACGTTTCCGCACAGGAACATTGCTGCCAGATTTCACTGAAACGCGTTTCCAGCCGTACGGCCACGTTTCCTTGCCTTTAAGCATTTAAGTTGGTTTTTGTTTTTTTCTCAAGCTGTGTTTTTTAACATCATTGTAACTGCTTATGGATGCTTGTAGATGGATTTAAAGCCTATGGCCCTGTGATGAGAGGATCTGCGGTAATGTTAAACTTTCTAAAGTAAAAGTGAGATTTCTTAATCTTCATTTTCTATCCTTTTACTTAAATTTCTTTAACAATACCATGAATAATTTACGTTGTTAGAGTGCTCTCTGACTTCATTGGATTTTATATGGAGAAAGTAGAATTTTTAGATCTCATTCAAAATCCAAAGTACTTATCAGCTTTTCGGGATTTCTGTAGGTTGGGTGGTTTGCACGTTTCCATCGATTTCGTCGTATTAGGGTAAGGAACTCATATTTAATCAAGAGCACCAATCCGATATTCCGAGATTGCTATTTCCATTGTGTCTCATATCATTCATGAGTAAATGTGTTGTAACTTGTAATAGTTTATGCTTTGAATTTATCATGTATCATGTATAAGCTTTAAAACTTTTATGATTTCACATAATATTTCTTAAATGTCCTAAATTTAATATAGTTAAATTATATATATATATATATATATATATACCACGTTTCCCTTGTCAAAAATTTGGGGAGGCTGCAAGTCATTGCCTTCTGTCGGAACTCGTTTCCATTTCCCCTGCTTCATGCAACTTAGCCTTCCACTCATGCGAATGAGTGTCTCTCATGGGCAGGCTGACATGACTCTTGGAGGGCTGACTTAGACTCTTGTGGAGGCAAAATTACTAATTCAAAAATTCAAATTTTCCCACTTTGATAATGTCATGAAGAACATGCCTTATAAAGTTTCTTTTGAATACAAAAACAAATAGATAATTTATTTTCTTGCAAGCATGAAGAACATGCTTCATAGTAAAAAAAAAATTACAACTAATTCATATTTCAGTATTACAAGCACAAATGAAATATTATGAAGACCGAGCATAGCTACAAAAATTTAACACCCAAAAGTTTGAACCTACTACATAGAATATGCCAAGAAATTCACACGTGTGAAGCTGCAGGAGGAGAGAGAAACCACATGTGTGAGGTCAAAGAAATAGAGAGAAAATGTGCTTGAGGTATCATCGTCCTTGACTTCTTCTCCTTCGTTTGGATCCCCAAATATATCTTATTTTGAGTCAGATCGAATTGTGTTCGAAGGAGGAGGTCGAGTGCCTTATATATGGACATCTAGATGATAAAATGGGTTGATCTCTTCAACTAGGCCTATTTGATCTCTTAGAGTGCTAACTTAACTTTGCTTGGAGCCAAAAATTCATTTTTTTCCTTTTTGAAAATGACATGAAGAACATATCTTACATTTTTCAATATATATATTTCAACTTTCAAGGGCTAAAATATTAATTATGAAGACTAACCATAGCTACAAAATTCAGCAGATACGACCCTAGCATCAAAACAAAACAAGTAATGGAACCAAAATACTACTAGGAGGGTCTTCCAAGAAGCGAATCCTCCAACTAGGCAACCAACAATTATAGAAGATCAGATTATTTACCTCTAGAGGGGAGAGTGAATAATGTCCCAAAAGAGAACAACAGTACCGTGTATGAATTAAGAGTGTGAGATGAACCCTAGACCTCATCTTCCAAGGCTTCTTGGATCAATTAGCTTAGCCTTCTAGTAACTTTGTGCTGCTCCAAAAAATTGCCTTTGAAAAGTATTTGATCAACTAAACAAAAGAAGGAATGTTAGTTTTTTGTAGCAACAGATAGGTGTTCTAGTATCTAATGGTGTCTAAGAGGCTACGGAACACGAGATCTCCAAAACCCAGAAAAGGTTTTGTAAAAAAAAGCCTTAGAAACACCTCCATCAAATTAACTAACCAATAATTATATATTTCTTAAGTCTAACTTAGGAAAACTAGTTAATTAAATCAGATTAATTGAGGGAAATCGATTTTGCTCTAGAGACTTCCAGAAAAGTGAATTGATGGGATCAAGATGATCTTAGCCATCGATTGAGGTGTGATCATAGTCGTTGGTTGCCTAAGAGAAGATTAAAAGAGCAAGTCGATGGGGTTTGGAGAGGATATTGAGAAGAGTTGAGCAGTTCGATTACCCAGTTGCAATGATTAAGCAAGGGAGCAATTGAAGCTAGGGAGACACTGAGCAGCAGGGCTTCAGTAGAGATTTGGGAGAAAATTTTCCAAAGAAAATTTTCCACAATGATTTCCAGTTTACAGAGAAAAGGAGGAGGTCAATTTATTTGCAGAAGGAGGCCATATTCAACTAGTGTGAGTATCCAGATTGACAGTGTCTGTGGTAGAGCAGCTCGTTTCAGAGAGCCAGTGTCGGATCTATCTTTCGGAGGTAGAGCGAGTGGGTCAAGATCAGCGTTGGAGGCAGAACGACTTGCGAGTTCTCAGGGTTGTATGAATTATCCTCAACCAACAGTGTGCATTTCAGGCAGACAGTGTGAGTGCCAAGAGGAAGTGTGAGTGGCTAGGAGGAGGCCAAGTTGGTTTGCAAAGGGAGATTTGGAATCTCCAGATTATTTGGCAGTGGAGATCAGTGTTTGTTGGAGCTTTTCTAGTACCAGGCAAGCAAATCATGTACTCCTAAATTGTTGAAGAATTTATAATAATAAAACACTCATCTGCTGCACTGGTTTCCCCTTCAAGGTTTTCCTGGGGACGATTTGTCCAAAAATAACAGTGTCAAAATTACTGTGTGTGTGTATTATTTTCTCAATTCAAGTAATTTATTTTTCACAGCGTATTTTATTTGTGAAGAATTGCAGTTTGAGTTTATCAATATTTTCCATTAATAATTAACATAAGACAAATAAACTGCATAAGTTAGGAAATAAATTTTCAGTTGTTGCAGTTCGTGGAAATTTCACATAGTATCAAACTAGATCAGATCACAGCAGCTCTAGAGTGAAGTTGGTGCAAATCAAAGGGAGATCTGAAGCACTAAAGAGCAGATCTGCGCAGGCTAGTCATTCAGTGTGTGTTTCAGAGGCAACAGTTTGATTTCCAGTCGAAGGAGGTGATCCGGAGGAAGTGCAAGTTGCCTTAGCGAGCAACAACAGGTAGTGAGGTTACCGGAAAAGGATTTCTGGAGGCAGATCAAATTTCGCAGAGCATATCTAGCGCAAAATTGTTTGCGTCAAAAGGATTTTGCAAAGTAAATCAACAAAGGGCATCGAAGAGAAAGCACACAGGGTTTTATAACCCAGATTATAATTTTCTCCAGCGTATTTGAGTTCTCATATTTTCCAAAGATGGTCGCAAAAATATTTTGAGACCGAGATAATATGGATTTGTCTTCTAGGTTGGAAGATGAATTCACTCAGATAGCTTGCCTCTCTAGCTCAACTTCACAGGGTGTATGGTATATAGACAGTGAAGCGTCAGCTCATATGAAAAGGGTTAGAGACTACTTCTTCAGCTACAGGAAGGAGGAGATGGACTTCCAGATACAGATGGGAAACAAGACAAAATGTACTCTAGTTGGGAGAAGTACCATTGATGTTCAGAGGGAGTCGAGAGAAAGCACCAGTGTTACAAATGTGTTGCATGTGTCAGGTTTGGGCATGAACCTGATTTCTGTTTCTGAACTACAGGATAAGGAATATGATGTCTACTGTGTTCATCAAGCACCAGAATTGTAAGAAGGTGAAGTGGATTGGGTTTCAAAGCAACAAGTTATATAAGTTGCAGCTTGATTCTCCAAAGGCACTAGTTAGTAGCACCCAATGTTACGAACATTGGCATCGGGATCAAATCGGCAAGGGTCTGGGAAACCAAAAAATCGTAAAAATCAGACAATTATCGTTAAAAAATCAGCAAACATCGCAAAAATTAAGATACCATAAAAATATCTTTAAAAATCGGCAAACATCAGCTAGGCCAAAAAATTGTGATTTCGAGATGTTATCGAGATGTTCGCAACACTGGTAGCACCAATAGCAATGGTAGAGACTTTGGGTGAATAGGAGAGTGGGACATTTACACCATGGAGCACTTAAGGCGCTCAAGGAGACAGTGACAGGTGTTCCAGAATTAAGCACGGAACAAGACGATGTGTGCAGCGTGTGCATACTTGGGAAATTTGCTACAGCGGCATTCCCAAGAAGTGACTGCAGATCAGATGGTGTGTTGCAGCTTGTACATTCAAATATTTACGGCCCGATGTCCACTAGATCTCTTAGAGGGTACAAGTACTGTTAGCTTTTTTTTAATTAATTATGTAGTATTGGACAGATGTTCTAGTCTCGATTTGTGTCTAAGTAGCTAAGGAACACAAGATTTCCAAAACCCAGAAAAGGTTTCGTAAGATAAGCTTGGGAAACATGTTAATTATATTAATTAGCCATCATTTAATTATTTCCCAAGTCTAACATACGAAAAGTGGTTAATTAAAGGAAATTAATTGAGGATATCGACTTATGTTCTAGAGACTACCAGAAAATGACATGGATCTACTCTAACATGATCTTACCCATTAATCACGATTAGATCTTGATCGTTGATGCTCCAGTGAGAGATTATAAGAGCAAGTCGATGGGATGGAGATATAAACAAGAGGGAGAGAGAGTTACCTTGGCAGATAGAGCTACCCAATGCAGTGAGAATCAGCAAAGGATAAAGTTTGAACCAGAGATCAAGCATCAGAGAAAGAGGGGGTAGTAGATAATTCGGGAGGAGGATTTCGGAGAATTTCCCAGTGGTTTTCTAGAGCCAAAGAGGCAGGAAAAGGGAGGCTGGAATTATTTTTCTTAGTGGTCGTTCAACCAATGCGAGCAGCCAAAAACCCCAGTGCAAGTGCAAGGAGAGAGGTCGTTCCAGTTGCTAGAGGCCAGAAAGATCATCCGGAAGGCAGAGAGAATTTTTCCAGAGGCAAAGGGAGGTAGGACAGCTCCTTTAGAGCCAACTAGCAAGTAGTGTGAATTGTTCCAAGCCAGCAATGCACATTTCTTGTGAGGAGTGCGAGCTGGCCAGCGGGAGGCTAGTTGATTTGAAAAGGAAGAAAAATATCTCCCAGATATTTTTATGGTGTATTTTGTTAATTTTTCATAGGGTTGTATTGTTCTTTGCTTTGATAATTTCATTTCTTCATTAACACATTAATTTCACCCCATAACATCATATCATTATTCAGATTTACATCATTATTCAGCAGCATATGCAACTATGTAGAAAGAACAAAATCATCATCATCAATGCAGCGGAACATAAAGGAACAATAGAAGAAAATCATTCACACATAGAGACACCAGGATTGGTCGGAGACCAGGACAAAACCCACTATGGGGAAACCCTTTCAAATTCTTCTTCTTACTAGATCGTCATCAAATGATTCAGCAAAAGCGAGTACAGTGATCCATATCTTTATGTATGCAACTAACCAGCAAAAACAACTACAACATCCATAAATGAACCCAACAAAGCTTATACTCAAAAAATCTGATTTTGAAGTCTGTAATGAACTATCACAGTCTACAGTTAATTGTCAAACCCTGCGGTTACTGAGCGAAATCTTCGGACAACTGAGATTCCATCATTTAGCTCCTGGTCGCATGGAGGATGTGTCATGCGAGCGACTATAGCTTCCCAGTCGCTCTCTTAAACCTGGCATGCGAACGACTGGGGTCAGATCTGGATTGTGGAAACCCTAACTCTCGGTTGCATGGATGCAGAGTTGTCTGTGCAACTGGAAGGCCCCAGTCGCACGAATGAGCTGTTGTGCAAGCGGCTATAGTCGAATCCTTCTTGTGTTGTGCCTGCGACTAAGGCCCAAAACCCTAAATTAGAGATGCGAGTTTCGGACCTTGCAATTTCACCTTAGAGCGAACCTAATCCTCTGCAGACAAGCCTCAGACCTATGCGAGCCAAAAACCAAGATAAAAGAGTGTCTCATGATTGTGTCCAAATGAGGTAGAGGTCACTTGTATTTATAGCCTTCCAAAGGTGTCCACTTTGCTTTAGGGCCGACCTTGAGAATGTGCACAAATGGGCTTTTCTTCATAAGTAGACTTTCCCTTATCCGATTTGAGTGATCTTTAGGTCGATTTTGGTCCTCTCGAACAAAGGAATTCAATGTAATCATTATCTCCATCAAGTGAGTTGTCCAAAATGGAATTTGACCACGGTTGCATATTTTTAACATATTTGTCGAACAATTGCCAGTTTGGCATCCAGATTATTATACTCCTAGAATTTGTTGCATAATAATAAAATAAACCGTCATTTGTTACACCGGTTTTCCCTTTGGAGTTTTTCTAGGGAATTAGTCCAAAATTATTGTGTCGATTTTTTATGTACGTGCATCTATTTCTCGATTCCTGATTTTATTTTCTGTGGCATATTTTTATGGTTAAGATTGCAATTGTGAGTAATTCATTAGTTGCCATAAACAATTAAACTACTAATAGTTAGGAGAATAATATCCAATAATTGCAATCAAGGAATTTTCACAAGTACTTCATCACCTTCATAGATGACTAATACAGGAAGACTTGGATCAATTTTTTGAAGACCAAGGATGAGGTCTTCATTCGTTTATAGGAGTTCAACGCTTTAGTGGAAAACATGATAGGGAAAAAGATCACGATTCTTCATACAAACAATGGAGGAGAGTACACAAATAGTGACTTAACGGGGTTCTGCGCGAAGGATGGCATCAGGAGGGAGTGGACAGCTCCATACAATCCACAACATAATGGAGCAGTGGAGCAGAAGAACGGATCTATAGTTGGGGCAGCAAAGGCTATGTTGTATGACCAGGGCATGCCTAAGTTTCTATGGGCAAAGGAATGTAGCGCAGCAGTGTACATACAAAAAAAGGTTCCTCACAGGGCGTTGGAGAAGATAACACCAGAGGAGGTCTTCCCAAGGAAGAAATCAGAGGTCGGTCACTTCAAAATCCTTGGTAGTATAGCATACTACCATGTGTCGAATGAGAAACACACTAAGTTAGATCAAACTGCAAAGAAGAGATATTTGTTGGTTACAACGAAACATCCAAGGCATACAGGATCTACATTCCAAGTAGCAAGAGGATAATTGTGAGACGGGACGTGAAGTTCATGGAGGAGAAAGCCTTTAGGAGGTTTTGCGAGTTGCCAAAAGGTGATCAGACTGAGCCAACGAAGCTCTATTGGTCCAGCAGTTGGGACAATGGCAAGGATAGTCACAGGGTCAACAGAGTACTAGTACAAGCACCAACTCAAGTACAACGAATCCAATGAGTTCATAGCAGACGGAGCAGCAGAGGCAGGATGAGGAGCTGGTAGAACCAGCAAAGAGGTTTGTCAAACACTAAAGGATGTGAAAGAGTTTATGGGGACTCCTAGAATGGCCAAGAGGGATGGCAGATAGCCAAATAGGTACAAGGCATTGGTGGCAAAGGTCATCGACAAGGAACCTTCCAGTTATGAGGAGGTCACACAGCATCAAGTTTAGCAAGATGCCATGGTGGAGGAGTCTAGCTCCATCATGACAAACAATGTATGGGAGGTTGTGCCTAGACCTGTGGATGGGTCAGTTGTAGGCTCCAGCTGGATCTATAAGATCAACTACACTGCAAATGGAAGTGCAGACAATGTTATTTTTGTAGCATCCTTGTGATAAGCATTAGTTTGTGATTTGGTGATTACATTTAAATTGAAAATCATTGCACTCAAGTCTTAAAACTTAACTTCAGAAAAACAAAATATAGAGGGTCGACAAGATGCAATAACTACTGTCTAATTAATATCTTCAAAATATCCAATTTTCCAGCTTTGTAACATATGTCAATGATTGACCTGAAATAGATATTGTAATAAGCACAGAATCTACTCTTCTTCAAACAGACAGACAAGAATAATCATACTTAAGCCTCTATTCAACCAGATAAATAACATACAGGTAACTCAGGAACGTCAGCTGGCCAATCCGGGGTGATATGGTCCCTGAAAAGCTCATGTTGGCCAAAGTGCTGCATGTCATAGTGAATGTTTTAGTGTTCTGAATATATTGAATACATTGCTACTTAAAAACTAAGTCCAATTTTATTGTTCATATACACTTAATGCATGCTCAAGAAATTATGTTGACAATCACAGTCCTCATCTACATCTTCGAATGCAGACATGATAATTCAAAGAAACATGAGAGAACCAAAAGCAGTAGCAACAATTTTCTATTAAATCTGTAACAAAAACTAAAATCATTTGCAGTCTCAAGTTTTCAGAGAAAGAGTTATAGCAGGAACTCACACAGTCGCAACATGACCATTAAGACAACTGACATGGGACCAGCTGCTGCATGGATCCACTAAATCAACATTCCAATCACTAAGAGAATTATTGGTATCATTCAACGACTGTTTGAATGCATTTAACGCCTCACCTGGTACACCAACAAAATTGTGAGTCAAAAGAAACTTTTAACTGAATCCAGCAAGCATGACAAGAGACTTTTTTGCACTTTAGTCAACTGAACATCTATATTGGAAAAGCTATCAATAGGCATGGTACTCAAATTTCCCATCTAACACCAGAGATAAGAAATAGAACTCACATTAACATACAAATAAGAGGAACCAGAACCCATTCTAAAGGGATATGTAGACACACTAAATATTTCCAATACAACAGAATCCTGGTTAGAATATGGCGTATAGAATATTATCACCATGAGTAAGAAGGAACCTGTTAGTGAACTCATATTTGAAGTACAAAGTATGACAAAGTAACACTTATAATTTATTCCAGGACTAATATGATTAAGCACACTTGCACTAAACTTTACACTACCACTCTTGATATGCTCCTATCTGCTTTTTGGAGATGGGTCATTCCAAACCTACGAGACAAGCAAGATTCAGAAAATAAGATAATTTTATTAATGTCCAACAAGTGACCACAAAAGTAGGTCAATGGTGATGAAGAGTACAATTTGTATGAGTACAATGTGGGAGTGCAAGCACATCTCCTAGAAAATGTTGAAATAATACAAGGAAAGAAACTACATAAAAATAGCATCGCAACACATGTATAAAACCATGACAAGGGACAGTGATAAAAAAAGCTGAGTATGTCTCCCGAGTCTGATGGCTAAAGGTGAAGTGGACATAATCTTCATGACTGCTTTGGTCAAACCAAATAAGGACATGTCTAAAAATCACAAAACATGGACTCATGGAGTTATAACTCACTTTTGTGGTTTGAAAGATAAATAAGTTCTTCCACAAAATAAAAAGAAATAGAAATTTCACAGCCTATAAATAGTCAGAAATGTTTTGCCAGTGTTTTGTATTTATTGATATTCTCCAAAGATAAAACCATTTTTTACTGTTTGTCCATAACTGTGAGTGCAAGTCTTCTCTCCCTGCATTGTGTCTTCTCCCAAGATCATCGCTTCTGAAATCTACCCAGTTTGCAGACAAGCTGCTCTCGTTAAGCCCTATCTGATATGATCATCTCTCAAATGATTATCTGCATCCATTTTCTTTGAATTTGCATGTTTAACAGCTGAATATGAAAATGCAAATATTTATTTTGTTATAAATTATGAAAATAGTCTTCATTATTGGATTGTATCCTGTTCAATCCATAATTTATTTTTATCTGTTCTGTTAACTTCATGCTTTAATGTATATAGGATCTTAGACACTCTTTTTAACACCATTTGACATATGTTTAAATTTTGTTTCATGCTTTTATTACTTTTTGCCTTATTATAGTTGAGTCCGGAGAGGAAGCACAAAAGAATACCTTCAGCATTTGATGCACCAGTTGACCATACAATTGAGAAAAGCACAAGCACTACAAGACACTTCATTTTGTAGATATGATTCTCAATGTCCTCTCTGCAAAGAATGAAAGCACACAATCGTCAGATCTAGACCTCCCAGCAGCAATTGATGCTCTTTATGTTTTAAACCTATCACTCTGAAACAATAGATCCTTATAGCACCAGAATCACAAGTTATAATTCTTGTGCTTCACCAAATATCATAAAAAAGATTCCTGAACTAGTGCTTCAGCTCATTTTTAAAAAGACTGATGACCTAATACGAAATCATTCACAACTGTTTAGTTAAGCTTCAACAAAAATAGCTCCATTAGAAAAATAATTGGCAAATAACACTTGACCATTGATTTCACAAAATAAATTGCACAACCATTGGAATGTAAATTCCAATTAAATGCCAAGCAACATCTTATCTGGAAAACTACATACAACTTGAAAATCTTAGAGACCTCTTATAAAAAATAAATTACCTGCATGACGGATGCATGGCTTTACCCACCATCCTTAAACAAGAATTATCTTAACACTCATATAGAGCCTGATCACGCTAGTATATACTAATCATGGATGTCAAAAAATTACTCTTGCACCAAAATCCGATACGCAACATCATACACATGCAAAGGCATCTCTAGGAACTTCGAGAAAAGAACAAAACAACACTTAAGGACTAACAATTTACGCAAAGCTGATAAACTGGAAAATTCTAGTGAGTCGAGCTAAAATAAATGGGAATTGAAGCACAAAGATTTGCAAAGGGGCTGCAGACTAGCAGCATTAATGTGTCAGCCACAACTAAAAGTGTAATTATATAGAATAGCAGAGAATCAAACTCAAAATTGATCACTTTGATGCAGTATTCTTTTTTTATATGTGACAGAAGCATGGATGCACACTTGTATGAAATTGATTTACACATGAGGTTTTAAGTACATAAGTTATACTTTTCTATAGAAAAAGCCTAAAGGTACATTGAAGCAAAGAGAACAGGAAAATGGCATAAAATAACAAAACAAAACATTTTTCATTGTATTTAACATTTTAACATTTAACATTTTTTCCTAAATGAGAGATACAAAAGCTATCACCATGTATCAAGGAAGAAGTTGTTTTTATAGGATAAACACTTTAACTTTCATATATTTCCCCTAAATACAAAATCAGAGAGGCTCATTGACATGTGCAAAGAGGATCTTGCCACAGAGTTTGAGATAAAGGATATTGGGCCGATGCACTTTTTCTTGGCATTAGAGGTATGGCAGAAGATAAGGGAAATCTTTCTTGGACAAGGAAAGCATGCAGTGGAAAACTTTAAGAGATTCGAGATGGGGAATTGCAAACTGATGTCAACTCCCATGGTTACCAACTGGAAAAAGATCAATGGATCAAAGTCAGAGTTGGTATATCCCACGATCTATCATCAATTGATTGGATCCGTCATGTATTTGGTCAACACCAGACCAGATATTTGCTTTGCAGTAAACACATTCAGCAAATTCATGGTTGAACCCAGGAGAGTTCATTGTGTGGCTGTGAAGCATGTGTTCAGGTACCTGTGGGGCACAGTAGAGTATGGATTACAGTATGTGAAAGGAGATGAAGTCAAGCTGATGAGGTTCACAGATTCAGACTGGGCTGGATGTGCAGCAGATAGAAAAAGCACTTCCTAGTGCTATTTCAGTTTGGGATCAGTAGTATCTTGGTAAAGCAGGATATAGAAATCGGTTGCACTGAGCTCTGAGAAAGCAGAGTATATCGCTGCCAATTTGGCTGCATGTAATGCCATTTGGCTTCATAAGTTACTTGTCAGTTTATTTGGTCAGGAGATGGATCATGAAACCAACCGTGATACACTGTGATAACCAAAGTTGCATCAAGCTTTCGGAAAATCCAGTGTTTCATGATCAATCAAAACATATTGAGATCAAATACCATTTCATACATGACTGCATTCAGAAAGGCCCTGTCAAACATACATAGTACATTCCTACAGATGAGCAAGTAGCGTACATCTTCACAAAGGCACTCGTGAAAGATAAATTTATTTATTTCAAAGATAAGTTGGGGGTGATCCAAAATGCCTTCCTCACTAAGAGGGAGTGTTAAAATTGCAATGAGGACAAGCATTTCTATGTTGGCCAAGTGTCATAGCACATAGAAGTCGTCCTATTTAATTAATCAACTCAGACTTGATTATTTTAATAAAGTGACTCTCATTAAAAAGTACGACAATTAATTATTTCTGTTGACTTGAGGGAATAATTATTTTTAATAATTATGTAATGAGAGAAAAAGAGCTTGGAGTTGAGTGACACATCATAGATTGTTTAGTTCAGTTAAGAGATAGAGAGCAGTTAACTCTAAGAAATGACAGCTGGTGTTATCTCCAAGAAAATCAGTTAACTAGAAGCAAGTGAGAGTTCACTTAGGAGGACTGAACTCATGCATGGCGAGAATCCCAAGGAGGGCGCAATTCGCTAAGAGAAATGCATGGCGCTAATTCCAAGGTGAGCTAAATAAAAAGGCGGTCAGTTTTCGCACGAACTAAAAGAGAGGAAATGAGAGTTGGTGGTACAGGTTTCAAGGAAAAACACAGATAAAGTACAACACAAAATTCCAGGTGTTGTTTTGGCATTGTTTCCTATACATTTTCAACAGAGTTTTGGCTCAGAATTCAAGGGCAGATTGTTGTTATTAACAGCAGGATTTTGCAGGAGATTCAAGGTGATTTTTGGGGCTTTTATGCTCAGAAATCAAGGCTGAACATCATTCTCGGCCAGAACAAATTCACGTCCTATTGTTCTGTAATTTCATTTTCAAATTTCTCTCTCTAACTAAATAAGAAAAACATTCTTGCTGGTTTTTCCCTTCAAGGTTTTGAGGGTATATACTGTGTCATTTTTCTGTGTGTGGTACTGTTAAATTTTCCACTGCAAATCTGGTTAAAGGTTCTTACTGGAAAATTTTAAGTTCATGCATGTGTGAACACTTACTGAAAATTAAATCGGCTGCAGAGCCTTTGAGAAATTAACACAAGTTCCATAAAGGTGTACACTACCTTGATAGAGGTCGCTAATGGTCAAACCTTTTAGGTGCTTCCAACCTCAAGGGAAGTGACAATTTCAAGGTCAACCCCTCAATCAACAGGTGTTAGTATAAATATGTGATAGTGGATATGGAAAGGTTTCATGCCGAGTGCCATGGTCAAAGGGACCATCTAATGGGGTGTCCACATCTTGAGTTTATGAATATAAAAGGAGGGAGCAATCGTCGAGGCATGAGTTACCTAGCTCAACCTGCTTTTTCCACCCTTCTTGTGCCTCTTTTACTTCTTTATGATGCTTTGTATTATCACATATAGCTCAAGGGCTAGAGCTTGCTCTTTATGATGTAGCATTCTTACTACCCCTTAAGATGAGAGAGTTCATCACTCATCACGTTTGGAACATGCTAGGGCTACTTTTGATGTGGAGCATCATATGCTCAAGAACCACATGATGGTTAATGAGGAGGATAGAGCTCATGCTAGGATTTTGCCCATGCACTAACTTATGTCCCTAGCCATCTTTTGCATTTTTTTTTCTTTTGTTGTGGCCATGATATGCTTTTTCATTCTTTTAGCTACATCAACCTCTAGGGCAATGTTTTCCGGCACTACTCAAGGAGTGTGGACATGTGGGTACCCAATTCCAAAGAACCAATGACAAGTTAAACCCAAAGAATGGATGTGGTATATGGGGCTTGTAATGTGGCATGGAAAGTGTCAAGTATGGTGTAGGGGATAATGAACACACTACCTCAATCCAAGTTTTCCAAGTAGTGCCCCGTCCTATAACCCTAAGGCCTCAAGGATGTCCCACTGGACTAGGGCTAAAGATTAATTCCCTAGTAAGGTGAGAAAACAAATTTACAGTCAAAATTGATCAATATTCAAGATCAACCCGTTATCCATACTAAATGCCCAAAAAATACAAGCATAACCACCCGATTGCAAAATGATCAAAGTACTTTTTGAATAGTTGCCCACCATCAATTAAGTGATAATGCCAGATGGGGAGAGGCATATGGTTGATGCAAATGGCGGAGGAACATGGAAAATATCGTCAAATAGTGGCTTTCAAGGGTTGTTGGTTAGTTAATTGTCAAATACAGGAGAAAAGTTTTCCCCTATGGGGTTACCCATTTTGGTGTGTCACATTTGGCTCCAACTGGAGGACATGAACTCACCATAATGATCCATATGCTCGAACAGGGAGTTCATGAGAACTCCAACAATCCTTGGGCTCGCAGACCTGTAACCTGCATATCCAAGTTAACTTGTTTGAGAGCATGTGCACTTGGTGTAGGTTATCACCCATGTTTTATATCATGATAAAAATCCATATAGAAAATAAAATTTATCTTAAGGCAAATTAATTTATAATGAAACACAACAATATGAAGATGCAAGATTTAGAAAGCTCACACAAGATGGAATGCAACTACCTACTCTATGCTAACACATATTACATCACCTATGTATAATCATATAACCAATGTAGCCAACGTATTATTAGATCTATATCATACCTCTTACCCCTATGATTAATCATGAGATAGAGCAAGAAAACATCACAATCATATATATCATAACACTCACATTTTGAATCATACAAATGGGAGGTGAGAAAATAAAATATCAACGAATCAGTTTCGCTACCATGAGAAGGGGAAGAAGATGAAAAATAGGAATACAACTTTTGCTTAATCTTGCCAATCCTTTATTGCAACCTGAATATAGAGTAATTGACGATCATTTTCAAGAAATTTTGCCCAATAGCTATCGCAGGCATACAACTCACATTAATGTCCTTAGCAACAAGTTGGGAGTGGTATGATGAAGAAGATGGTTGGAGGACAAGATCTCGACAACCAGGTTGCTCGTCACAACAATCAAATTCAAAAGGGTCAACCAATGTTGGCTCGTCATGTTCAAATTTATGCAACTCGAATGTGACTGAGGGACGATAAATCATGCATAAAACTCCGAATTCCAAGATCGGAATCAGACGAATGAACCGCTAATCTAAACCTGGCCAAACTAGATTGATCGATCTCAATGAACCTGTTTTTTAAAAAATACATTAACTAATTAATTTTTAATTTAAAAAAAAACAAAAAAACAAAAAACAAAAACACTATTTTTAAGATTTGCAACCGTGATTCCAAGCCAATAGAACAAAATATGCAAAGTTTGCTCATTTATATACCATGTAAAGGTGAATATATCAAAATGGCACCGAGTGCAATACATATCATCAACAAAATACATAAGCAATGAGGCTCCAAATGGCATATAAATTCCAAAAACAATGCTACAAGCTATGAGGCCATTGGCCTACTACAAGAATACAAGTCTAGAGTCTAGACTCTACAGTGTACGCATGATCAATCATCAAATTCATCACCACTACTACACATAGGATCATCATAAGGAGCTGCATAGACATCATCTGGATCAAAGTCTGAGGATGCCTCAACCTCATCTGCAACCTCAATATCAATGCCACCAATAACAATAGAAGTGGACCTAATGGAAGCACGAGTTAGTCGAGCTGCATGACTAGTGCCTTCCATTGGTTGTTTGCATTTCCCTGATGCAGTTACAAATCCTAGTTTTGATGGCGTAATGCCTGAATGTGGAATGGTAGTGCAATACTCTTCCTTTGAGGCTCCTCAAGGATAAGGTGGGATTCTCGCTCGGGAACACCCTATGCTAAACAGCACTGCAATCTTAGCTAAACAGCTGAAGAGAGCAACAAGTCTAAACAGACCATAAATCAAATATCAAAACATAACATTCATAATGATCCATGGCTGCCATCCCCTTCCTTATATAAGTGATGAGCTTCCTCACCCTTGCCCCACTCATTAAAGGCACTACTTCCATGCATGAAGTCTCCAACCCAAACTGCGTTGTCTCATAATGAATGCCACTCCTCCATGACAGCGCTATTGATTTGGTCAAAGTTGACCCAGTCTATGTGTTCCAGCACCTTTTCACACACAAGGGTGCTCAATTAAGCTACTAAGATGTCCTCCTTTCTCATTAGCATTGATTTTATTCCTACTAAGGAGATTTATGGGTCTCCATACCCTCTTATTCATCAAACAAGGAAGCAAAAACAAAATTTAATATTCCAACTAGCTCATGGCTCATTTTTTTTTCTTTTGTTGTGGCCATGATATGCTTTTTCATTCTTTTAGGGCAATGTTTTCCGACACTACTCAAGGAGTGTGGACATGTGGGTACCAAATTCCAAAGAACCAATGACAAGTTAAACCCAAAGAATGGATGTGGTATATGGGGCTCGTAATGTGGCATGGAAAGTGTCAAGCATGGTGTAGGGGATAATGAACACACTACCTCAATCCAAGTTTTCCAAGTAGTGCCCCTTCCTATAACCCTAAGGCCTCAAGGACGTCCCAACTGGACTAGGGCTAAAGATTAATTCCCTAGTAAGGTGAGAAAACAAATTTATAGTCAAAATTGATCAATATTCAAGATCACCCCGTTATCCATACTAAATGCCCAAAAAAACAAGCATAAGCACCCGATTGCAAAATGATCAAAGTACCTTTTGAATAGTTGCCCACCATCAACTAAGTGGTAATGCCAGATGGGGAGAGGCATATGGTTGATGCAAATGGCGGAGGAACATGGAAAATATCGTCAAATAGTGGCTTTCAAGGGTTGTTGGTTAGTTAATTCTCAAATACAGGAGAAAATTTTTCACCTATGGGGTTACCCATTTTGGTGGGTCACATTTGGCTCCAACTCGAGGACATGAGCTCACCATAGAGTGCATGATCCATATGCTCGAACAGGGAGTTCATGAGAACTCCAACAATCCTTGGGCTCGTAGACCTGTAGCCTGCATATCCAAGTCAACTTGTTTGGGAGCATGTGCACTTGGTGTAGGTTATCACCCATGTTTTATATTATGATAAAAATCCATATAGAAAATAAAATCTATCTTAAGGCAAATTAATTTATAATGAAACACAACAATATGAAGATGCAAGATTTAGAACGCTCACACAAGATGGAATGCAACTACCTCCTCTATGCTAACACATATTACATCACCTATGTATAATCATATAACCAATGTAGCCAACGTATCATTATATCTATATCGTACCTCTACCCCTATGATTAATCATGAGATAGAGCAAGAAAACATCACAAAAATATATATCATAACACTCACATTTTGAATCATACAAAGGGAAGGTGAGAAAATAAAATATCAATGAATCAGTTTCGCTACCATGAGAAGGGGAAAAAGATGAAAAATAGGAATCCAACTTTTGCTTAATCTTGCCAATCCCTTATTGCAACCTAAATATAAAGTAATTGACGATCATTTTCAAGAACTTTTGCCCAATAGCTATCTCAAGCATACAACTCACATTGATGTCCTTAGCAACAAGTTGGGAGTGGTATGATGAAGAAGATGGTTGGAGGACAAGATCTAGACAACCAGGTTGCTCGTCACAACAATCAAATTCAAAAGGGTCAACCAATGTTGGCTCATCATGTTCAAATTTATGCAACCCGAATGTGACTGAGGGACGATAACCATAGTATTAAAAACCGGAATCGATGACAGGACCGGTGGACCTAATGAACCAGGTTTCGAACCGAAACAAGTCAAACCGGGACTGATCAGATCTCAATGAACCGGTTTTTAAAAAAATACATTAACTAATTAATCTAAAAAAACAAAAAAACAAAACAAACTCTTTTTAAGATTTGCAACCATGATTCCAAGCCAATAGGACAAAATATGCAAAGTTTGCTCATTTATATACCATGTAAAGGTGAATATATCAAAATGGCACCAAGTGCAATACATATTCCTCAAGCGCCATGATAAGTAATGAGGCTCCAAAATGGTATATAAATTCCAAAAAACAATGCTACAAGCTATGAGGCCATTGGCCTACTACAAGAATACAAGTCTAGAGTCTAGACTCTACGTTGCACGATGATCAATCATCAAATCTGTTATCACCACTACTACACACAAGATCATCATAAGGAGTTGCATAGACATCATCTAGATCAAAGTCTGAGGATGCCTCAACCACATCTGCAACCTCAATAGCATTGCCACCAATAACAATGGAAGTGGACCTAATGGAAGCACAAGTTAGTCGAGCTGCATGACTAGTGCCTTCCATTGGTTGTTTTCCTTTCCCTGATGCAACTACAAATCCTAGTTCTGATGGCGCCACCAAATCTGTTTCATCCCCCGTTAATGTCGTGTCAATATAAAAATCAGCATCAAACACTAGATCTTCAGTCTCCTCCACCCATTCTGATGTGGGACCAATATCGTCCAACACAACAGGATCTAGATCAGGTGTTTTGTTCATCATTTGGTTCCGCCTTAGTCGAAGGTTGTATTGCACAAAGACAAGATCATTTAGCCGTTTTTGTTACAAACGATTTCTCTTATTCGTGTGTATGCGCTCAAAAACAGACCAATTGCGCTCACAACCTAAAGCACTACAAGTTTGGCTGAGGACTCTAATTGCAAACTTTTGCAATTGCGGACATTGGCCGCCAAATGACTCCCACCAATGTACTACAAAGAAAAATACATTAATTTGTAACTTAGTTCATTTCATTACTTATTTACAAACAATTTAACTTGAAAAGAAAAACAAATTGGAATTACTTACCTAGTTGATCCACATCTCTTGCCATTTTTGCCAAGTTTTTTCCAAAGGTACCAGCTGCCATACTGAAAAGAATAACTTGTTTATTTCCAACTAGTCTGCATGGATAGGGACCATGCGCTCCAAGCAATCAATCAATCCAGCGTTGACCTCCCCATCTTGCATATCTCCTAGTCGAGATTTATAATGATACTTTGGGTTCAAAACATACCCAACTGCATGAATAGGATGATGGAGTTGATTGTTCAATCTATTATCAATGATCTCCCATATACAGCCATATTTAGCTAACATGTCCTTGTAAGTTCCTTGTATCTACTCCTTTGCCTGATCCATAGCCTCATAAATGTAGCCCATTGCCAATTTTTCCCCAACCACCATCCTTAGCACCTTAACAAGGGGCTAGGTAATTTTTTCAAGCTCTGCAGACCTTTTCCAAAAATAATTGTCAAATGCTTTATTTTTGGTGTCTTTGCCATCTTGTCTACGAGACCACCCAGGTTCAGTCCAATCATCAAAAGAAAACGTTTTTTGCAGGTTTTTCTGTTGAGAATTGAGACATTGCAATGTGAGGAAGCGAGTTGCTAATCTCATAATTGCAGACCTAACAAGCTCTTTGCCCCCAGTGTTTTTCCTCATTAGGCTGAATACCCATGAGTGGTTGTAAATGTATTTTGTACTGCACTTGGCATGCTCTACAGTGTTTTTTACCCACTCCACTTTGCCAATATCCTCAAGCATGAGGTCTATGCAATGTGCAGCACATGGAGTCCAAAATATGTTCCTATATTTGGACTCAAATATATTTCCAACAAGAACATAGTTTTAGGCATTATCTGTGATGACCTGCACAACATTCTGCTCCCCCACTTCCTAAATAATCTCATCCAAACACTCAAATAGAAGGGTTGCATCCTTCACCTTATCAGATGCATCAACTTATCTCAAAAACATGGTTCCTTGAGGGCAAGAAACAAGGAAATTAATGATAGTACGGTTCTTTCCATCAGTCCATCCATCTGACATGATGGAACAACCTGGTTTGAGCCATGACACTCTATAATCATCAATGGAAGAAATCTCTTTTTGCAAAAGAGCTCCCCTCAAGTCATGCACACTAGGGCCTTTGAAGCCATTTCCTGCAGCTATAACAGAGTCCCACATAGCTTGGTAATAAGGTGAGCGAGCAGCATTAAATGGGATATCTACATCATATCACCATCTAGCAATGTATTGATAAGAAGTTTCTTTGCATTGTTTTTTCCAATGTTGATCCAAAGTGGGTTGACGACTTGGCTGGGAGGAAGTGGCTGTGGGATTCGCAGTGGATGAGAAATAACTCTGGGTGTTTGGTCCCATTGTTGCTTTTGATTTTTGGCCAAGAGAAGGAGGAACATAGTGAAAGGGGTCACTGGTGGAAGGGATAGAAGTGGAGTCCTGAATCTCATAATCATCATACCTACTCTCTTTCATAGCTTCTATTAATTCCCTCTTCCTTGCAAATTCATCTTGGATGGCCTTCTCCCTAGCCTTATTCTTCTCAAACTTTTAAAACTTGGAAAGATATTCTGCCCTAACAGGACCTAACACTTCGTTTGGTGCTTCACATGGATTTACTTGGCCTCTTATCCTAGCCAAGTGTTGTTTCAATCTGAGAATACCCCCACCTCCAATAGGTGTTTCACAAAATTTGCATATCATTTTTCCATCAATCACATCACAATGAGCCCATGCACTATCCTTCACTTTTGGAGCCATGTTGACTTGAAATAATTAAAATTCACAAAGAAATCTTCCATTTGAAAAAAAAATGCAACTAAGATAAATGGAAAACCAAACATAAATTTAGGAAAAAAATGCACATTGTAGCCTACAAAATTTGATAGCATCGAACTAGAGATTTGATAGCAATAGCATAGTTGAACACATCAAAATAATTAATACATGGACAACGGTGAAATGAGGGATTTTTCACGTGAAAATCCTTACCTGGAAAAGCAAACTAGCTTCCTTAGCCTCCTCTTGAAAATGCCAACCACTAACAGCTCCAAACTATCTCCAATATAACTCTAGCTCCAACTCCAACTCCAAGCCTCTAAGATGATTACTCCAGCGAAAACTCAACACTCTCCAGAGTCCAAGCTCTCAATCAAACTCACAAAAGCTCCAAATGAGATGTGTGAGACAAATGAGAGGGTACCCCTGTTTTTAAAGGATTGGGGAGGGTGTTTTGGGAGGGAAACAACCCTCCTTTTCCCTCCAAAACCACCACCTAAATCATCCAAAACCGCGTATGTGGGTCCCATTTGCGGTCGTGGCAGCTAACCGACCAGTTTCGTCCTAAACCAGTCGGTTAGCACCGATCAGACCGGGAATTTTGGTCAAATGCCACCCTTAACCAGGTTTTTAGGTCGGTTTGACCCGATTGGCCATTGAACCGACCGGTTTAACCGATTACCAATTTGAACTGGTCGGTTTAACCAATTACCGATTTGAACCAGCCAGCTTTGGATACTATGCTTGAGATGTGATCCTTACTTCAACGAAAGGGAGATCCCCTTGATGATGATGGCAACGCTTCTTCTTGCTTCTTAAGAATGTGGAGACTTGAATATGCTTCTAATGTGTAGTCCCTTTTTCTTTGAGTGGAGGTAAGGTCCTTCTTGAAAGTATATTCTTTGAGGTCTTCTTCTTATTGCTTCTAAATGGTGTGATCCTTGAGATGAAATGGGTAGCCTTCCTTGATGCCTCCTTAGATTCCTCAACCCCTTCTTGATAGTTCGATGTCCTCTCTGTTGCCATGACCTTTCTTGATATTCCTTTTGTTGGTCCTTCTACAAGCTGCCTTTCCTTGTCTTGTCACCTTAGCTCTCATACCATGTTGAGAAATCTAGGGGCAACTAGATTAGGTGATTTCACTTAAATTGATAATTGCTTGTGATATCTTATTACTAATCTTGATTGGCTTCTTCTTCAACTTGATTATTATTGTGTTCTTATCATCAAAGAACTACCAAATAATAAAGAACAATGAGACAACAAGACACAAGATATAGGTTATCAGCCAGGGGAAAAGCCTCTCCTTTTGAGAAGAAAACCCACAAGAACTCTTATCTTCTTATAGAACTTCAATTTGTGAAAATTTCATCTATTGCAGTGACTGGAAATTATTTTCCTAACTGTAAATTTAATTATGCAGTTTATTTGCTACGGCAAATAATGAATAGAATCACAACTACAATTTCACAATAAAAAATATTGCGGTAAATAAAATACTGAAAACTGAGAAATTCTAGCACACACAAGAATTGTGACACCGTTATTTTTGGACAATTGTCCCTAGAAAAAACCAATGTGGGAAAAGCAGTGCAGCAATTGAGGGTTTTATTATTTATGCAGCAGCAAAAATTCTAAGTACAATAAAATGACACCAAATTAGCGTTTCTATCTGACAAAAATACTAGTAAAAATACATGAGGAAGTCTACCCTCCTCCTCAAACAATCCTGCAACAAACTGAGCCTCAGAATTGGCTCTGGAACCCTCTGCATCAGCCTTCTACACTACTTCTACGCAGGCCCTACTCGTACTGCCCAGAAACTGCCTCTGATGTGACGTCTAGCCTATTGTTGCCACTAAAAGTGATTCTTCTAGCCTCCTGGAAATTTTCCCAGCCTCTGGAAGTCGAATCGACCCTCCTTCTGGCTAAATCGAATTGCCTATCTTGAGGCACTACGTAGTCCCAGTGCTGCCTCCTGAGGAATATTTCCAACCTTCTCTTAGGACTCTTCCGGAATTGTAGACTCCTCCAGAAATCTGCTACTCTGCCCCTCCGCCACATGCAACTCGACCTCTGACTCAATTTCCCCTGTTGAATCACCTACACTGGAAAATTGAACTATTTAGATCACTGAGTATCTGCACTAGTGTGTTCTCCATCTACCCATCGACGACTTCTTATAATCCTCTGTTGGAGCACCAACGGCCAAGATTAGAACTTAGTCAATCGCCCAAATTAATTCCCTATCGATCCATGCAAGTTTCTAGAGAATTCTCACCTTGATTTAATTAATTTTGATCAATTAACCAAATTTCCTAAATTTAGACTTAGGAAACATTAAAAAATAGGCTAATAATCTAATTAAGCCATCTCTAGGTGGAATTTCCAAAAATAATTTTTGGGTTATGGAGATCTCATGTATTCTAGCCTCTCCACCAAGTTTCGTTACTAGAACACATCTGATGCTACAAAAACTAACACTCCCTCTTAGCAAGGACTGTGTTCTAGTGTTGCACACCCTGTTACCACACTTTGTCTTTGTATCATCCTTTGTCACGCTACTAATGTCTAGCCATACTGCCCACCAATCATTGTGCAACTCTGATGCTGCATCCGTGTTGCTACTAACCCTGCTATACTACTGCCAACACTGCAACTCCCTCACATCTGTTGTTGCTACAACTGCAACTACTGCAACTAAGAAGCATCCAAAATCATTTGTCCCTACTACTGAAACGGGTTCTCCACCATACCTATTTGTTCTCTGAAATAAATGAACTTAGCTCTCCCTTGAGCTTTTGTGAGTATATTTGCAACCTACTCTTCTATAGGAACATACTGTAGCTGGACTGCTCCACGCTGTACACAATGTCTGATGAAATGACATCGAATATCTATGTGTTTCGACCTATAATGAAACACTGGATTCACAGAGAGTGTAATATCCCTTTCGGGAATTTTCATTAAAATTTCATGAGGGTTTTAACTTTGCACAATTTCACCAAGAACACAACGAAAACGCCAAAAATTTAATAGAAACAATAAGCCCAGAAATCATATGACAATCTCATTAAAATATCACAATATGAGAAACAATGAGATATGCAGCAACAACAAAAACATCCAACTTTATTATATAGAAATATATGCCAATACAATAGCTGGAAACAACCATCCAAGAAATGTTGATGCTAACCTCCAAACTGAAACAGGAAATCAATCACGACAACCTGTGAATCCTAAATGGATCTACCAAGGGAAGAGATGGGTGCTCGCCCGCTCTCACTAAATCACCTGAGGGTTTCCATCCTAGGGATACTACAGAAGTAGAGAATCCAGGTTCTCAAACCTCTCACACAAACAATGATCCAATCCAAGATGTCTCCAAATGACCTCTGCTTCTCCTTTTATATATCTGATGGATAGATCTCCAAACCTCTAGAAGCATCTTATTTTATTATTTTATTATTATTCTAGAAGATCCTCCATTGACTTTATCAAAGTGACTATTAATTTAATTCTATTTCACTTAAGTCACTTTTGGGCTATTTCCTCCAATTAATTATATTCCCTTTAATTAAACGACTAATTAAAGTCATTTTTAATTAAGGAAAACGGTAAATCGGCCACCATACTCTCACCAACCATCATAAGTCACTCCTCAACATCTCATCCTAAAGATCTTCTCATTTCGGTTCCAATGAGTTATTACACTAAGGTGTTCCATCAAATACTCTTCTCGGAATACCACCTCGAGCATAATTAATTAATTTGAGCTCCATAATAATGCAAATTTTTGAAAGTTGTGGGAATGCGACAGAACGCAAGACAAATTGTGTTGATGATGAAATATGCCAAGCGAATGCCATCAGATCCGGTAAAAGCTCCTCGAAACTCCTGATAACCAGAACCTGCTCTAATGACCTGGCCATCCCTTGTCCTGGAAATCCACCTTGGTTGTACTATGGAGAAAAATAAAAATTGGAACATTACAGAGAGCTTGATGCAACTCTGATTATATGACAGTAGACACTAGTCACCTCCATCCTCTATCTGAACAAGCTTACTAGCAACTTCCGAAGCCATATAGCTTCGCACGTAGTTGTGCTTGTTGCCTTATACTCTGCTTTTGCAGAGCTCAATGCTATTGACTTATGCTTCCTGCTAAACCAAGAAACCATCCCTGATCCAACGCTGAAGCAGTACCTAGGGGTACTTTTCCTATCCACTGAACTGCTTGCCCAATCTACATCTATGAACCCACATAGTCTAACGTCATCCCCTCGGGTATATCTCAACCCATACTCGATTGTATCGCACACATACCTCAAAATATGCCTTGTTGCTACCTAATAAACTGACTGAAAAGAAAATATACGGCCTAGTGTTGATCAGATACATGAGAGAATCGATAAGTTGTCTATATAAGGTGGGGTCGACATCCTTGTCATCTAATGCATTTATCTTCTTCTAGCTGGTGATCATGGACATAGACATGGGTCTACAATCCTGCATTCTAAACCTCTTCAGAATATTTGCAGCGTGTCTTCCCTTCCCAAGGAAGATCTCCTCGTCCTTCCGCCACACTTCCAATACTAGGAAATAGTGCATTGACCCCAAATCCTTCATATCAAACTCTGCTGCTAGATTCCTCTTGCAGTCCTCTATGAGCCCTGATGATCCTTTCAATAAGAGATCATCCACATACAATACTAGGATAAGTGGCTCACCTTCTACCATCAAATAATAAAGGTCGAGATCTGCGTCACTCTTGATGAATCCCATCTGCTACAAGTAGCTGTAAATCTAACCATACCATGCCCTGAGAGCCTGCTTGAGCCCATGTAGAGCTTTCTTCAATCTGCACATATGAGTGCGCCTCTCATGAGTCTCGAAGCCCTCTGGTTGTTCATTGTACACCTCTTCCTCTATCACCCCGTTCAAGAATGTTGTCTTGACGTCCATTTGGTGAATCAGCCATCCTATTTGAGCTGCTATGGATATAACTAACCGAATAGAGGTGTATCTGGCAACTAGAGCGAACGTCTCCTCATAATCTATCCCTTCTTTCTGTGCATACCCCTTTGCCACGAACCTAGCCTTGTACTTCTCCATGCTGCCATCTACAACGTTCTTGATCTGTAGATCCATCGAGAACCTACAACTGAACTGTCCTCAGGCTTCAGCACCACATCCCAAAAATCATTCATCATGATAGAGTTGTATTCTTCTAGCATGGCATCTACCCACACCTAATGTTGTGCAGCTACCTAAAAGCTTGAAGGTTATGCAACCTGAGCTACCAATGCTTGATATTTGTCAGGTTGCCTATACTCTCTCTTGTTCGTCCTAGGAGCTCCAACAAACTCCTCGGCATCTCTTAATGTCTGAAGAACCTCTTTGCTAGCTCGACCACTAGTAGTGGGAGGTTCTACCAATTCCTCCTCATCCTGCTCCTATTGCTCCGTTTCTCGAGATCTCACTGGATTCCATGCTCCTGAGGAAATGCTGGTACTAGTTGTTGTACTAGATCCCTATGATTATCCCATTGGTGGTCCCACTGGCTGCCCTTGTTGCTAGACCAATGGAGCTTCAGCTGGCTGATTCTGATCACCTGTGGGCGTCTCACGAGATATCTTGAAAGCTCGATCTTCCATGAACTTTACGTCCCGTCTCACTACAATCTTCCTATTGCTAGGGATGTAGATCATGTATGCCTTGGAGGTCTCGCTATACCAAACGAGACACCCCTCCTTTGCATTGTAGTCTGATTCAATTTGGTGCGCTTCTCATCTGGCACGTGGCAGTAAGCAACGCTGCCAAAGATCCTGAAGTGACTAACTTCTGGCTTCTTCCCTGTGAAGACCCCTTCTGGCGTTTTCTTCCCCAATGCTCTATGAGGAGTCTTGTTTTGAATATACATTATCATGTTACGCGCCTCTACCCATAGAAACCTAAGCAAATCCTAGTCATATAACATTGCTTTTGCATCCGCAACTATGGTTCTGTTTTTTCGCTCCGCTACCCCATTTTTTTGTGGATTATACGGAGTTGTCCATTCCCTTATGTTGCCTTCCTTTGCACAAAAGTTTGTGAAGACTTTATCAATATATTCTCCACCATTATCTAAGCGAAACACCTTGATCTTATCCCTGACGCATTCTCCATGAGGGTCTTAAACTCTCTTAAACGATCAAAGACTTCATCTTTGGTCTTCAAGAAGTAGATCCAGATTTTCCTGGAATGGTTATCAATAAAGGTGACAAAGTATTCAACACCACTAAGAGCTCTAGTGGACATCAGGCCACAAATCTCTGAATGTATAAGTCCTAACACACCATCTGCTCTACTATCACTTCTTGGGAATGTTGCCTTAGCATACTTCCCAAGTACGCATCCTCTGAACACATCATTGTGTTCTGTGCCAAGTTCTAGAACCCCTGTTACTATTTCCCAGAGCATCTTGAGTGCTCCATGGTGTAAATGTCCCATTCTTCTATGCCATAACTCATTCAGTTCCTTCCCACTGCTATTGTCACTGCCTATTAGTGCCATTGGAGAATCGAGTTGCAACCTATACAATTTGTTGCTTCAAACTCCAATCTGTCTTACTCTTCCAGCTTGAGTGTTTGACAAACACTTTCTTCCCTGCGAAGTGGATACCATATCCCTTATCCTGTAACTGGGATACTAAAATCAGGTTCATACCCAATCCTGGCACATGCAATACATCTGTAGTGTTGGTGCTTGCTTCGGACTCCCTCTGAAAAGTGATGGCACCTCTCCCTATTGGAGTACACTTCGTTTTGTTTCCCATCGTCATCTGGAAATCCATCTGCTCCTCCTTGTAGCTAGAGAAATATTCTCTAACCCCTTTCATATGAGCTGATGCTCCACTGTCTATATACCAGACACCCTGTGAAGTTGATCCTGACAAGCAAGCAAATTTGTCCTCCAACCTGGAAGACAAATTTGAAGCCTCCTAAATGTCAATTATGTCCATGGTCATAGAAAAGACAATTTGTGTTTATGTCCATGGTCATAGAAAATACAATTTGTGTGTTATTCCTCTTTTACCCGATGTTGATTCTGCTACTGCAAAATGTTCTGCGTCCAACCGAAAGTCTGCTCAGCGAAAATTTGAGCTACTGTTGCTCCCTCTGACTGCTGGAATCACTAAATTAGGCAAGTTGAATTTTTCCGCCAACCTACACTGAAAAATCGAACTCTTGCCCAACAATCTGAACTACTTGTCTAAGCACAGCGCAGCCTCTATGAATTTTGGCCCGTTGCTCCCTCTAAAGAGCGAAATTCTCTCCTTCACTTTTGAGCTTCTCGACTAATCACTTAAGCTCTGATACCATGTGGAAATTTCATCTATTGCAATTTCTGGAAATTATTCTCCTAATTGTAGATTTAATTATGCATTTTATTTGCTACAGCAAATAATGAATAGAATCACAACTGCAATTTTCACCATATAAAATAATGTGGAAAATAAAATACTGAAAATTGAGAAATTCTAGCACACGCACAAGAATTGTGACACCGTTATTTTTGGACAACTATCCCCAGAAAAAACCAATGTGGGAAAATCGGTGCAGCAGTTGAGGGTTTTATTATTTATGCAGCAACAAAAATCCTAAGAACAATAAAATGATGCCAAACTAGCGTTTCTATCTGAGAAAAATACTGGCAAAAATATCTAAGGGAATTTACCCTCCTCCAACAATCCCATAAAAAACTGAGCCTCAGAACTTGCTCTCGAACCCTCTATGTCATCCTTCTACGCAGGTCATACTCGTATTGCCCAGAAATTGCCTCTGATGTGACGTCTAGCCTATTGCTACAACTGGAAGTGATTCTTTCAGCATCCTGGAAATTTTCTTGGCCTCTGGAAGTTGAATTGACCATCCTTCTGGCTGAATCGAACTGCCTATCTTGAGGCATTGCACAGTCCCAGCATTGCCTCGTAAGGAATATTTTTGGCCTTCTCTTCTGACTCTTCCAGAACTGGAGACTCCTTTGGAAATCTGCTGCTCTACCACCTGCAACTCGACCTCTAACTCGATTTCTCCTGATGAATCACCTGCACTGGAAAATCGAACTGTCTAGATCACTGAGTATATGCACTAGTGCGTCCTCCATCTACCCATCGACTTCTTATAATCCTTTGTTGGAGCGCGAACGGCCAAGATTAGTACTTAATCAAGGGCCCAGATTAATTCCCTGTTGATCCGTGTGAGTTTATGTTGAGATTTTGGGTAGCATCGGATGTGCTTAGCTCCGAAACTTTGTGGAGGGGGTAGGACACATGAGATCTCCAAGACCCAGAAATCGTTTGGAAAAATTCCATCTGGTGTAAAATTTATTCAAATAATTAATTTTTTTAATGGGGACCCTAATTCAACTTAGGGAAATTAAATAATTAAAGTGAATTAAGTTACACATATGGGTGAGAATGTTCTAAGTGACGCAGATCAAGCATTTTCTAATCTTAGCCATTGATTAGAGATTAGATCACGGCTGTTGATTATTCAATGAGAAAAGTATTGAAGGAAGGCTTGGGGTCAGTTGGAGAACACACACAGAGCGGTAGCGCTTGAGCTATGTCGAAATTCTAAGGCGTGGTTTGCTAAGAATTTTCGAGTGAGCTTGCAGTGCTTGAGAGGGGCAAATCAGTGAGGGATTATTCTAATCCGAGCCAAAGAATACATAGGCAGAGAGGCAGCTCAAAGACCAACAGGAGGGACGCAGCCCAGCCAAGCTCACACAGAGGCAACGCAGAGGCTGACGCAGGGCCTTCAAGGTGATGCAGAGGCGGTGCTAAGCCCAAAAGGGTGACACAGGGGCATCCTGTGCTGCGCAATGGGTACACTGGGCAAGAGAAGCTGACGCGGAGGCTGGAGGAGCAGCGTTGGGGTTCCAATGGGCCAAAAAGGGCTCGTATTCAGCGTATTTCAAAGGAGTGTTTCCTCGGCTCAATCAGCCATATTTTCTGTCTCTGAGTGATAGGTACATCTGCCATGAAATTCTCTGTTGGGCAAACCATTATTGGTGCCATAGATTATATTCAGATATTCTGCTTAATAAACAAACCCTCTAAGAGTTGTTGCATCAGTTTTCCCGCATTGGGTTTTTCCGGGGACATTGTCCAATAAATATTAAGTCCTTTGTCATATGTGCGCTATGTTTCAGTAAATGATCTGTATGTATGTGTAGGCTACAATTGTGTTTACTTTGATATTTTTCTGAATACTTCAATTAAATAACTTGTAATTAAATCATCAAGTAGAAGTAAATCAAGATACTGCAGCAGGGTTTCTATATTGAGAAATTTTCATATGGTATCAGAGGGATTGCAGATCAAGCTGAAGCCATCAGCATAGGGCTGAATATTTTTTTGCTGGAGGAGGGCAGCTAAAGCTGCACAGGTTCAGAAAGAGGCAGCAAAGCACCAGAGGGACAGCGCAGATGCCTTGTAGGCGTGACGCAGAGCCAATCTGTTCACGCAGAGGCCGACGCAAACCTAGAAGGGTGACACAGAGCCTGTCAAGCTCACGCTGAGCTGACGCAGGCCCAAGAGGGTGATGCAGTCCAATAGGGAGTGACATTGTGCCGGTTGTCGTGGTTGGAAGTGCAGTTTTCTAGTCTTCGAAGTCGCCGGTGGGGCATTTTCATGGATGGAGTGAAAGATCACGTGGTTCTGCATATTGCTAAGAAGAAGACAGCAAACGAGGTATGGACAGCATTAACCACGTTGTATCAAGGTAGCTCAGTCTAGAAGAAGATGCTTCTGGAGAATCAGATGCAGATGTTTCAAATGCACAAGGGAGAGGAGATCGATCCTTTCCTCTTTAGATTGCAGACTATCCGAGACCAACCAATTTCCATGGGGGCAACCCCTGATGATGGACTCATGGTGAGGACTGCCCTAAATGCAGTCACCGATGAGAGGGATACCTTTGTCCAAAGTATCTTGGGCAGAGCACGACTCCCAAACTGGGGGGATATGTGGGCAATCCTTCGACAGGAGGAGATCGGGAGGATAACCAAGAGGGAATTCAACAACGGAGGAGTCAAGATTAAGAAAGAGGAAGAGGAAGATGCAGCCCTAGCATCTAAGGGACAGAGGCAGCAAGGGAAGAAGAAAAAGGACCTATCCACGGTCTAATGCTTCAGATGTGGCAAATTGGGACACTTCGCCAATACTTGTCCTAAGAAGAAGGGCAAGGAAGATTCAGATTCCAAGGCAGCAGCAGCGAAAGGGGATGACAACAGCAATGATGATGTGGCCATGAGTGTTCATGTACCTCGAGAGAAGAGGTGGGGCGACATAGATCAGTAGAATGAGCTATAGATGGTGGATGGTGGGATCCTTGAGGTGCCCAAATTGTTGGATCACATACGAGCTATGGGAGCCTAAAGACAATAGCAGGATGACAGGAGTCGGTGGATGTAGAGGATCATGGAAAGGCACAAGGCAGTGCTTGAACACAGAAGACTAGAGCAGCGCAGAGGAGAGGCAGCGGCAGCGTGGAAGCAGCAGCGCAGAGACTGATGGGATTTCAGCAACACAGAGGCAGTGCAGACCAGCAGACAACGCAGAGCTTCAGAGGGTCAGCGTAGAGCAACAAACAGTGCAGAGCTTCAGAGGGTCAGCGCAGAGCAGCAGACAGTGCAGAGCTTCAGAGGGTCAGCGCAAAGCAGCTGCAGAGGGTGCTTCAATGATGAGATGCAACCAGACTAACTTGTCTATCAGTTGTGGGTGATTGTCCTTTAGTTGCTTACTTCTCAACAACTGAGTTGCAGTGCAGCAGTTAGCAGTGGCAGTGCTATAGGCAGCATGATGCAGGAATTTGAGAGGGAGCTGCAGTACAGATGTGGCAGAGTCATGGGCAGTAGTACAAAAAGCAACAGTGCAGTGGATGGAGGGAAGCAGGCCAAGCATCAGCAGTGCAGGGGACTAATGCCAAAGATCAGAGTAACGCTTCTGGAGTGAAGTGTTGCTAGAGCACATTCCTCGCTAAGAGGGAGTGTTGAGATTTTGGGTAGCATCGGATGTACTCTAGCTCCGAAACTTTATGAAGGGGCTAGAACACATGAGATCTCCAAGACCCAGAGATCGTTTGGAGAAATTCTACGCAGTGTAAAAGTTATTAAAATAATTAATTTTTTTAATGGGGACCCTAAGTCTACCCTAGGGAAATTAAAAAAATTAAAGTGAATTAATCTACATATCTGGGTGAGAATGTTCTAAGTGATGTGGATCAAGTTTTTTCTAATTTTAGTCGTTGATTAGAGATTAAATCATGGTCGTTGATTATTCAACGAGAAAAGTTTTAAAAGAAGGCTTGGGGTCAATTGGAGAACACACACATAGAGGTAGCACTTGAGCTAAGTCGAAATTATGGGGCATAGTTTGCTGAGAATTTTCAAGTGAGCATGCAATGCTTGAGAGGGGCAGATCGACGAGGGGTTATCTTGATCTAAGGCCGAGAATACATAGGCAAAGAGGCAGATCCGTACCAGGCAACGCAGATACTAGCAAGAGGGACGTAGCCCAGCCAGGCTCACGCAAAGGCTAACGCAGCGCCTTCAGGGTGATGCAAAGGCAGCGCTGATCCCAAAAGGGTAACGCAGAGGCTGCACAGTGGTTACGCTGGGCAGGAGAAGCTAACACAGAGGCTAGAGGAGCAGCGCTAGGGTTCCTGTGGGCCAGAAAGGCCTCGTATTCAGCGTATTTCAGAGTAGTGTTTCCTCGGCTGAATCAGCCATATTTTCTGTCTCTGAGTGATAGGTACATGTGCCATGAAATTCTCTATTGGACAAACCATTACTAGTGCCCTAGATTGTATTCAAATATTCTTCTTAATAAACAAACCCTCTAAGAGTTGTTGCACTGGTTTTCTTGCATTGGGTTTTTCCGGGGACATTGTCCAAAAAATACTGTGTCCTTTGTCATATGAGCGTTATGTTTCAGTAAGTGATCTGTATGTATGTGTAGGCTGCAATTGTGTTTACTTTGATATTTTTCTAAATACTTCAATTAAATAACTTGTAATTAAATCATCAAGTAGGAGAAGTAAATCAAGACACTGCAGTAGGGTTTCTATATTGAGAAATTTTCATAGTTTCTAGAGAATTCTCACCTTGACTTAATTAATTCTGATTAATTAACCAGTTTTTCTAAGTTTAGACTTAGGAAACATTAAAAAATAGGTTAATAATCTAATTAAGCCATCTCTAGGTGGAATTTCCAGAAACGATTTTTGGGTTATGGAGATCTCATGTGTTCTAGCCTCTCCACCAATTTTTGTGACTAAAACCCATCTCATGCTACAGAAACTAACACAATTGACGAATTCCAAGACCTATGACCCTTGACCAAGACCCCTCCAAAACCAAGTCAACCTTCCTTCTTGATAATCACAGTTACCATCATCAAACTTCAATCTTCCAACAACTTCGATCCCCAACAACAATTTATGCAACTTTGACCTAGCAGCTTCCACAACTTTGACCTTGATGCGACTTCACATCTTCGACCTTGATGTAGCTTCGTAGCTTCGACCTTCACGGCTTCGATCTTGATGCAACTTCACAGCTTCGAGCTTCACAACTTCAATCTTGATGTAGCTTCACAGCTTCGATGCAGCTTCAAAATTTTGTCTTGCCTGGTAACTGTAAAAACCCTAACACAAGAGAGAGAGAGAGAGGTCCAAAACTTCGATCTTGCTCTTCTTCTTCTTATCCTTGATTTTCGTCCTTTTCCAACTTCTTTCTTTAGGAGAAAGAACGTGTTTCTTATGTGTCCAAATGAGGTCGAGTTCCTTCTTATATATAGGCTTTCTAGGGGTACGAATTGCCTCCATGAGGCCGACTTAATCTTCCATGTAGGCCAACTTGTTGCTTGCCCGTTAACAAGGTCTTGGAAGATCTTTGACTCTAATTTTGACTCAAATAAATTTTCTTTACAATATCTAACATGCCCAAAAGGGTCTTCCATACATGACAATGACTCTTATGACTTGTTGACTCAAATACAAGCCCTAGAAGCACTCAATGGATGCTTGATCTATAAATCAAAAAACCTTGAGCATGAAAGCCATGCCTTAAGAATAACAATAATAATTTTGATTTCTCTTTACATCAAATACAATCATGATTACATATGTCATTATGAAGAGCGAACCTAGTTACATATTTCAACATGGCCAGTATAAATAGAAGATGATTTGAGCTCATTCGAACACACAGAATTCACTCAATTAGTTCTGAAATTTCACAGAAGGAGGGCCGAAGTCTGAAGTTGGAGAAGGGTTTGTGGAAGTTCTGCCTTATCTTATCTCCTGTTGAAGATTTGTTGCTAGTCTCTTGTTTTTGATGGATTTGTTGTGCATAAGGAGGGTTTGACTTGGTATCTAGAAGGTTGGTTATGGGTCTTGGATATCTCACTTTGATCTGATTCTATAAGAAGAGAATTTTTCTAGGTTTTCCCCTTGGAGGGGTTTTCCCTGGCTTGAAGCCTATATCTTGTGTTTATTGCGCATTGTGATCTTCATGTTTTTACATTTGATAATTGTTTGATGAAGAAGAACATGGTTAAATGAATAAGAAGCCAACAAATTTCACAAGCAGTTATCAAAGAAAGAGAAAACTAATTTAAACTACAAGCCTCCCGATTTCTCAACGCTAATTAGCTCTAACACAACTACTGCATTAAATACGGATCATCAAGCCACCTTCTAACCACTATACAAGTAACAGAGCACTAAACCCACCTGCTAACAACCACACTAATGATAGACCATTAGGGCCTTAATGTCCACAATGTTGATATTTTCAAACAGGCAAGTAAATGCCGCCTAAGAGAACAAGCCTCCCTAATGTATAAAGCAAGTCACCATTGATCATAGCATATGAAGAAGGCTGATAAGCACTGGTCCAAACCCCTATAGAGCCAATAAAATCTCCCCATAATCTAATAGACAGGATACCAAAAGATAAACTGGTCCTCAGTCTCAATCTCACCCAAAGAATAAAGTTTGCAGATCTATTTTATCCTAGGAAGATAATACTTCATCTCAGTTCTCAACCTAGTGAGAGCACTCGAATCTGGCAAGCAGTGAGTGAAGTCCATGAAGTAATGGAACTGAGGAGACAGTTGAACAATAAGCACATCAGTTATCTAGAGGACATACTCAAAATAAAAGACCAACTTAAGGTTCAAAAGCCTGAATAGCCTAGTCTAGAAGAATCATGTGAAGCTCCTGTATATGTCCTTGATCATAGCAATACTTTTCTTCTTAAGAGTTGGTGGCGAGGAGACTTGAACAAGAACAAGTATGGATGGAGTCAGTTAATTGAAATACCCCCCTCGTTAAGAAATGATGAGTTGCAGATCAGAAGACAGCTCATGTAGATGCATGAATCAGGAGTGATTCCCATGGTGAGTGTTGCTACTTTCCATTGTAAAAAGGATCTTGTTTGTTGATAGTTGTGAGAAATAAGTTGTGTGATTGTCATACCTGAGAGCACTAACAACATGGCTGAATACACAATGGAATGGTAAGTTGCACAATTGCTAAATAGGAAACCTTACAGACCAGCTCAAGATGGAGATTGTCAAGGACAGCTTTTGAGAAAGCAACCATGTAATGGAAAAGGGATGAATCTGTGAGGAAGTGTATTGCAACATCATTGATGCATCATGATGGAGATGATCTTGTGAAAGGCATGTCATAGAAGAAACAATAGGGAATTTTGTTTCAGCCTAGTAAAGATCTGTGTTTATGCTCCTTGTCAATACCAAAGTATGTGCTGATCGGCAGAAAAACAAGAGAGAAGATCAGTTCAAAAACACAATTAGAACAGGATGATCCATATGCCATGTTAAGACTGGTGGTGAAGGTCCTGTGAATGGCCTTATGTGGGTTGTACCAGTTCATGGCAGGAATATCAAACAAGATTCCTCTTGGGGAAGAATTGAACAAGAACATGTGCTCTTGCACGTAGATCTAGGAAACTCTAAAGAGTGTGAAGAACTGGATGGCAGGCAACTGTAGTGCATGCTTCAATCTGTGTGTTGTGTGCGGCAATTGAATGGCCTAGACATCAAGCTGCTAGTAATCGCAGGATTGCAGCAGCTATGAAGGTTGATTTCATGTGATACTATTGCCTCTTTTGTTTGGCTGCCTGAGTATAACAACTGAATGAGTAATCTGCTCATGCACCGATTTCAAAATCTGCTACGAAGATCCTGTGTGGCCCAGGTTGAATGTGGGTAGATTGGGAGCTGATGTTGTTTACTGTGCCGACTGGGCGTAGATCTGCTACTGCCTGTATGTGCCATTTGTGATTGTTCCAGAAAAAAACCTGCTCGTGGTAGTGCTGGTCTGAGAGCTGTAGCATCAATTCTGCCGTTGGCTGTGTTAGATCTATTCAGATCAGCATGAGATCATGAGATCCAGAATTCTGGTGAACGATTTGTGTGGAACACAACTACTAATGTGCGTTGCTTTTTATGGTGTTTGCTGCCTACTGCATCGATGAGACTGGTAGTGCTGCCAGTAATGCACGAGCATGCATGTTGAGTCATGATTCACCTAAATTAATCATGCACATTCTTTTTTCTATTATCCTCCTCAACAATTTGGAACAGATTTAAGTCAGAAAAATAAAATAAAATAAACGAAGACCTGCTACTGTAATGGCATAAAATCCAGCACATGGTAGTAGGAATACTGCAAATTGTTTCAGCCAAAGTGCAGTCATAAAACTGCTGCTCTTTTGGCTAATGCATATGCTTGTTTCAAGTTTCAACATTCTGGCAGGTGTTGTTACAGAAGTTCAGGAGAAAAGATAAGATAGGATAATTTATTAATGTCCAAGGAATGACTATAAATAGGTCAATGAGACTGAAAGATACAACCAGTAAGAGTACAATGTGGGAGTCCAAACACAACTCCTAGAAAATTCCAAAGCTAAATCTAAGATAAAACAAAGTAAAGAAGAATATAATAGTATGACGGCCTCATAAACATGTATAAAAACAAATCATGTAGTAGGCTAAGTGAATAAATACAGGGATGGATGTCAATGACGTCAAGAATGCCCGACTCCGATAGCCGGTGGTGAGGGGAGGAACAGTGGCACTGGATCACTATCGGAGTCCTCTTGATCCAACAAAGAGTCTGGCTGCATGACCCTGGGGGGATGCAGGAGCAAGGGACACTCCTAACATCTGAAGCCAGAGGAAAGAAACTCTCAATAAGTCTATGGCTGCTCCGTTGGGACTAGGGAGGTACTCGTCCGGGAGGGGCCTATTCAAGACCTGTTTGGTACTAAACCCTCTGACACTCTACGTGTGAGTGAATTTATGTGTTGTTCGACACCTCCACAACAATCTCAAGGGTACCAGTTGGCCTCCCAAAGGGGAGGGGGCTGAGGGAAGACCTGAGGTCTCACTGCCATACTATCTGGAATACCCCAGAACTCAGCTCATCGTTTGTTACTCGGATCAACCATATCAACCCGAAAGTATGATGTGATTGTCCAAATCGTCCTCGAGTGAGGCGGGGTATGTAGGATCTGATATCTGTGTCTAAATATCTCCCTGATGAAGAGGGCTAGGCATCTCTGGTCAAGATACCAGAAGAAGGTTGAATGAGATCCTCTGGACTCTCTATATAGGCAACGATATCATTATTTGGTCTCATAGTATATGGGGCACCGAAAAATGAGTTGCATCTCAATCTCCGGCTCCTGTAGCTGACACAACTGACAGACCCTATCGGCTCATGGTATATGACAATCTGTCTCCACCTGAAGTTGATGGAACCCAACTCAAAGCTGCCCCAGTGGGATCCTGAGTGAGAGCTGCATCCTGCTGATACGTGGAAGAAAAATAGTTGTGTAAAAGGCGTATCAGCAGAACTGTTATGTTGGTAACATATATACCTTGAGTGGTTTTTTTTTGTGTGTTCATGTAAATCAGACTTCTGTGAGATGGAATCCGTTTCCAAATGCTGATTGTGTTATGTATAATATCACTTGGTTGCAACGTTTTGTTGGCTGTTCGTGGCATAAAGACTGCTGTATAGCACAGTGAGAAATCACCCATGCCAACTGTGACCTGATCTACTCGTGATCAATCTTGCTAGATCTGCTGGTATATGTACATCATAAGCATGGAAGGTATACTTGCACTGCCCAAGCATTGAGATCAGCTACCAGCAAGCATAGAATGCAGAGCCAGTAAAGATTCGTTTGACCTCACTGTTGTGTGATGTGTGGTACCTGCCCATGCCCTTAGTGGCTGCTTGTGAGGTTCTTGCATGGTGCTTGAGAAACTAGTTCTTGGAGGCAATTAATGTGGCAACTGAAGAGGCAATCAGACAACCATGCAAGGCCATATAATAAAAATATTTAGAGTAGCATATAACTGTGTACACATAATTGACCTTTCTGTCCAATGTAGTGTAAATTTCTCACCTCAGCCAGCTCAAGTTCACCTTCACCATTTACACTTGAAGGTGACATTGAACTTTGAAATGAGTTGTTGACATATGAATGTCATATGCGTGATAACTAGTGGTTTAAAAGCCTTGGTGTGCAAGATATGAGACTATAATCCTGAACATTAGGCAGCCACAATCAAAGAAGGGAATAGACAAAGAGTTGAACTCAAGAGAATCCCGTAATACATTCTCCAGGTTTATCGTACATTATTCTCCTGTTTAATAGTGTAGTTCTTATTATCTTTGAAAATGGAACCATTTTGATAATGGAAAAATGTGTGTGTAGAAATCCAGCACAAAGTAACTCCCCACAAGCATCTTTAATTGCTGTCACTCTATCTCAGATATCTGTGGTTTTCTCATAGGTGAATAAGTTATTTAATGGCATTAACTGGAAAATTCTAGTTTGTTGATTTTAAAAACTTCTTTTATGGAAAAAAAAATTAAGGACGGATGCCGTGCCTGCTACTGCATAATCCTCATCAAGTAGGTAATCGGTGGTTTTCTAACAGGCAAATGAGTTACTTAATGGCTATAAGTGGAATATTGAATTCTGTTTACTTTGATTCTTCAATTATATAATGGGCTGATGCCATGCCTGACACTTCCACAGTCACATTAAGCGAACAAATCCTCCATTAAAGAAAACCAACACATAAAATGCAGTGCAGAGGAACTTCTCCGAGCATCTTTAATAGCAGTCACAGTGTCCTGGAAACCTGTGGCTATTAAACAGGCAAATGAGTTATTTAAAGGCTAACAGTAAAATATTTAAGTCAAACGAGTTATTTGATGGCTTTGACTGGAAAATTTAAGTCGTCCACTTCGGTTCTTCTAGTGTTCAAGTAATTAAAGACAGATGCCACTCCTGATACTTCCATAGTCATGTCGAATTAACAAAATCTTCATTAAAAGAAAACGAAAGCTCAGAAACGCACTGCAAAGGATCTTCCTACAAGCATCTTAAATTGCAGTTACACTGTCCTGGAAACCCGTGGTTTTTAAACAGGCAAATGAATGGAATTAAGGTTATAAAAAAAAAAAAAATTCGTCAAATGAGCTATTTGATGGCCTTGAGTGGAAGATTCCAAGTCTTTTACTTCGATTCTTCAAGTATTCAAGTAATTAAAGGCAGATACCATTCCTGATACTTCCATAATCACATTAAATGAACAAAATCTTCATTAAAAGAAAACGAAAGCTGAGAAACGCAGTGCAAAGAAAATTTCTACTGGCATCTTTAATTGCAGCCACTTTATCTCGGTCACATGAGGTTTTCTAACAGGAAAATGAGTTATTCGATGGCTTTAAATGGAAAATTGAAGCCTTTTGCTTCGATTCTCAAGGGAAATGTCATTCCTGACACTTCCATAATCAGAAGAAAAGTTAAGAAATGTTGTAATTAAAGACATCCTACAAGCATCTTTAATTACAGTCCTTTATCTTGAAAACCTGCAGTTTTCTAACAGGCAAACGACTGCAGACGAGTTATTTAATGGCTTTAAATAAAAATTTCATATCTTTAACTCGGATTTAAGCTATTTACAAACAGAGGCCATGTCTGCGACTTCCTCGTTGGACCTTTAAGCCAAAATCTCCATTAAAACAAAACGAAAGCCTTGAAATGCATACCATACCATCGTTAGCTTTCTTCCCAAGCGCTGACCAGAATGAGAACCATCCTGCAAAAATGTTCTGTTTACATTCATGCCGAAGACTACAGCGCAGGCGATCTTTTGCAAAGCCGAGAGATGGACTCGGGCACGAATCTCACGGAAAGGAAAGAAAGTCCATAGAAGGGGGCCGAAATTTCAGAGACAGCTTCGTATGTCGTGCTTGAATTGCAGTGCGAAAAGGCGGCTTTCCCCTCCACCCGCTGTTCCGCCTGATCGGACGGTACAGAATCTGGTCGCATGCTTCTACCACCACTAGATCACGCCAGAATAGATCACGACTTTTAACTTTACCCGTTCAGCGCCGTCCCCGCTGCCAGGGCAGCAAAACTTTAACCTGTTACCGGGGTCAAAAAACGGAAAGTTAACCCTAATTAACGACGCAGCGGAATCATTTGCACCAGTGCACTTAAATTCGGAAGCATCATTGCCGGGGCATATTTGTCAAATAAAATTCATTTTATATTTTTGCATCCTAATTAATTAACCGAATAATTAGGACTTCCTTCAGTTAAAAAATGCCGAAGTTCTGAGTATCTCTGAGTAGGGCAGGGCTGTCGTGATCATATCCACGGGAATGATTTGTCTCCTAACCACTTGAACGTACTAGTGGTGCCCCATCAGCATTTCCTGCTCCTTTTCCACAAATATTGATTAATGAAAGGATTTGATGATGAGATCCTTAAAACATTTGATTAATCAAAGTATTTGACAATGAGATCGTGAAAACATTACAGCAACTCTAGACCCCATTTGTTGACCCTTATATTTAACCAAATCTAGAGGATAAATATATAAATATATACTTTGATTAAATAAAGGGATAATTTTATTATTAATAATAATGATAATGATTAATGTTTATTTCTTTTGTTGAATTTTAAAAGAATAATAGGAAACAAATTTGTTTACTTATCAAAAATCAACTTTGTTGACTTTTATTAAAAGAATAATATTTGATGAAAATAATAATAAAATTTAAAAGGCAATTTGAATAAAACTTGAATATTGAATATTGTTTGAACTAAAATTTATATAGTGAAGTTCATGAGTGAGATTATTTGAAATATTTTAAAATAAATAAATTTATGAAACAGTTTATTAATAATATAAGTTTGAAAGATAAAATGGATATTGTTTTTATAATAATCGAATAAGGTGTTAGAGGTTAGTGTCATAACACTCTCTATATGTTTGTTGGCAATGAACATGGGTTATATAGTATGAGACATTAATATAAAGGAGGTGGATGGGTAGGGTTTAGATTTTCACAGTTGTTCATACCCATCACAATGGTGTATTGTCCAATGAATTTTTTATATGATAATGATCATGGAAAGTATATAATGAATTTGTTTAGAGTTATTCAATGTCAATATTGAAGGCAAAGAACAAAGGACTCTAGCTATGATTAGAGAGCACTTTATTTAGCATGGCAAAGGCTTCATTGATAATCTTAATCATGGCATCTCAATCTTGAAATTCTCGGTTAATGCTCTGCTCCTTTGGCCTTCTCTCCTTAGTTTAATTCTAGTCTACAAATGTAATCTCGATCTCCCTTGACTTAGAATTATTGGGAGGGTGCATGGGTTTTGCTTTAGTAAACAACCTCTTAAGTGGTGGAATTTCCCTCTCCGAAGGAAGCTTTTGTACCTTTGTTTGGAATGATGTCATTACTACCTCCCTTCCCTTCAACTTCTAAAAGAAACAATCAGTTTATAACTTTTTGTCTTGCCTTCCTCACAAAGATTTCTTTAATCTTGCTTTGGCACCTAAAGATGCCAAGTGTGAGTAGGGATCAAGAATAGGAAACTAGTAAAAAATTCCTTGCATAAAGTCCAAAACAAGTATTGAGGACTTCATCACCTAAAGAGCTCCTCATTACATGACTGAGGCTAAGAAGGATGTCAATGCAACAACTATCAATTTCCATTCCATGTTCATTGCACATGTCAAATAATAAATAACAAAATGAAAATTTTAATAAGATAAAAAAAGAAAAAGGATGTCCATGAGCAAATTCAAGAAGAATGTGAGGGTTGGGTTCAGGACCCTGACTTCTTCCAAACTAGGGATACCAAGATATTTAGGCTAAGGGAATTGTATTGGATGAATAAGGCTACCATTGCACAAGTAGTGGAGGGAAAAGGTCCCCAATAACAAGTCATCCTCCAAAACTAAATTTGTTGGATAGTAAGTTCGAAGTAGCATTTAAAATTGTCTTTAAAATTGATATGTGATCTCGCAACTCGGAGGCAGTTACAATGATGAAATGGCAACTCAAGAATACTTTCCAGGCTCAAGGGGCATTCATTTCAATTCCACCACAATCAATGAAGATTCCCTACCTTACATTGAAGCTTAGAAAGGGGATTATTAAGCTATCTGATTTCATAGGCCAATCGATTAAGCTTTCTTTTATATTTAATATGGGAATGTTTCTTTATTTTTGTTGTTACATTATGTGATGTGTTGTTGTTAAATATATTTAGGCTCGTATATGATCAACACTAGAAGGTTGTGAGACTTATTGGGATCTTCTATTATGAACCTTTTTAATTGGATGTGGTCCTAATTTGCCTGTGGCAAGACAAAGCTAAGCAAACCAGGACCACAATAAGGCATGTACATATTATTTTTTATGATTATATAGTTATAGTGAAACTAATGAGTGAACTAATTCAAAAATATTTTTGGATAAGTAAATTTATCCAATTATATCAAATTTGAATATTAACTAATAGGCGTGGAAAGAAAACCATAAATGCTCCAACTATTCTTCAACCCTTAAATTTTAAGGGTTATATAACAATTTACTTCTTGTTCTTTATTTAGAAAGGTGTTCCTTTAATAGTGTCGTTATACATCAAATCTCATGTGTTTATGATTTAAACATTAATTATTTTCTCCTCTTAAAGTATCTTAATTTAGGATTTAATCTCGATGAAAATATATTAAAATATTTTATTTTATGAAATTTAACATCAAAATTTAATTCATCTATAAAGTAGTCAATAAGAAGAAGAAATAGAGTTAAACCTTTAACTATTTGGAACCTCTTTAAACTTCAAGAATATGTCATATCAATCATTTTTCTTTCTATGGTTTTGTAAATTTTGGAAATCAAAATAATTTTAAGTAAAATCCTTAACATTATTTATTTGGCATCTTAAGTTATATGCTAGTTCATTTTATTTTATTTTAGAGGCAATAATTGAGATACCTATTCATGTGGTGTCATGTCATATAATAAATTTAGAAATAGTTTTGATTATAGTTTTTTATGATTGGTTTTTATTTATTTTATTAAAAATACATGCTTTTTTATTTTAAATATTGTTTTTTTAAATCTTTAAATTTTTTAGTGCATCTTTTTCTAAATAATATGGAAAATTTTCTAGTGATCCACAATTTCATATATATATTTTACATTAGGCATGTGTAAACATTTCAGTAAACCACATTCAAATTTATTGCAGCAAGAGTGTTCACGTGTTGTGCGAATAGTATGGGGAGATGTTGCCATGTTATATAATGTAACATTACATTTTAAATAAAAAATAAATAAATAAGTAAAAATTAAAAAAAAACTACATATGGGTGGGTGTGTGTGTGTGCATATATAGTAGTACAAACAATCATGCAAATTTTCTTGCTATATGTACCCTTTTCCATATTGTGTCCTTAAAAATGTTAAAAATATTCAAGTGATGGAGGACTCAGAGTTGGTCATTGACTATGTTAGCACCAAGTTTGTAATTTCCTAAAGGTTCACAGGTTATGATTTTCATTCAATTGTGCAAGGGATGTAAGGACCTATCAAAAAAAATTGTGTAAATTGTTATATAAGCCTAGGGACATGTCAAAACAAGTCATTTCACCTAACCCTAAGTTTTCCCTAATTTTTTTGCAATGAAATCAGCCTATCGCAAGCCTACAGTTGTCGCAGCTCTCACCGAAAAATTTTAAACTTAGGCTTTCAAGTTGGTAGCCCTATCATTTCAGATGCCTAAGTGGTTTTTCACGAATTCCTATCTCTTTCTATCCTTCATGTGACATTTAGCAGTATTTTGAAGCCTAATAACGAAGTCTAAAATGTTACAGGTCAAAATACCTCCTCATCAGCTCAGAGGGGAAGACAAATATGGAAGAAGTACAAAGACCTAAATTAAACCTATTTCTGCCAGGGTAACGCATATATAGAACATAACAAGAGCGTTATAACGCAGGCAAGCAATACATTGGCCGCGTTAGTGGCTAGGGCAACGCTCTGTTTACACTGGAGGGACGCGTTACCCATGTTTTAAGTTTGAATTGGGAAAAGAGCGCGGAGAAAGATTTGAATCTCCGACTTTCCCTCACAAAGGAGTCAGTTCACAAAGGAAACTGCAGAAGCACCAGTTCATTATTGGTCATTGCCATAGAATACTGAAATCCAAGAGAGGCAAAAGCATGGAGATCAAGGAAACATCTAAGCCTTTTCCATTCCAAACTAGTGGAAAGATAAGGGCAACAATGGCCTTCTCCCTCTCCTATAAGAAGGAGCTGAAGGCTCTTAATTGAAGGTCGAAGGATTGCTCAAAGTTCTTGCATACTTGTGGAATAGAGAATAGTGTGACATTGTGAAGGCCAAGAGTCAAAGAGGCTCCTAGAGAGTTTGTTGACTTGGACTTCTTCACTAGAGAGAGAAGAGAGATCAGGAGACTGAGGAGGGCTTGGTACAACCGATGGTTGTAATCCTCCTTCTTTCAAAATCAATAGAACTATGTTCGTTTTGTCCATTCAATGCTTAATGTTATTATTGTTGTTTCAATATTTACTTAGTATGATATGAATGGCTCAGATGTGTATAATCTAGATGTTTATTGTTGATTTAATTGATAGAATACTTGTTATATTGGAAATTACGCGGGTGCTTTGACTGATTGCAGGTCTCGAATTTGGAGCCGGCGAAGAAGGACTCTTACTTGGCTGCACAGCGTTCTCCAAGAGATTACAAAACCGTCAAAGAGGTAATTCCTTATTGTATTCCTTCAAGTTATTTCAAGTTAATATGAACATACTCATGCCATCTTTGTGAACAGCATAGCTAATCTTACTGTCTGCCTCGGGCACCGGAAAGCCCTGAGAGGGATCCACGAAAACTAACCACCCAAGCAGTTTACCCTATAGCAGAATTGGCGACTCCGCTGGGGAGCTTTCCCCATAGTTTTCGGGCTATTTCTTCCTTCATTTCTTCTCTCCTCTGTTCTGTATCCTTCCGACCATTTTTTGATGTCCTGTAGACATACCAAACGCTTGCAGAGTTCAATCCTGTGCCTGTCTGGCCAACTGAAGAGCTTTTCCCTGGTTAACGCGACCTATGTAGTGTATCCAGTGCGTTATAACGCGGTCTAGGCTTAAATACAGTGCGTTATAACGTTGTATTTTCTCACAGATAGAGCGTTACCCAGCCAAAAAACCCTGTTGTTCACTACCGTGACTGTGTTTTAGCTGTGGAGTTTTTGGCCACCAGTACCTTTCACAGACGGAATCCCTGTGCTTGTCTACTAAACTGGCATTGATTATTTGTTTCTCTTATTTAGTTAAGTGTGCAAAGCATTTACTTTTAAAAGAGAAATTTTTTTTTTTATTATTTTTCTGCATTTAGCTGAGTTTATTCTGAAAGTTTGATTCACAGACTGTTAAAAGAGATAGATAGAAGTCTGAATCTTAAAAGTTGAGTTGTGTTATTTACATGTTGGTGCATGGATGATTGAAAAAGAAACCTCTCCTTGTAGAAACATTCTTCATTGAAGTTAATATTTAGAGCATGTTTTGCATGGTTTCTTGAGTCAGAGTCTCACTATACTTCATACGTCCATTTCCCCTCCGCAAGACTAATAACAAAGTACACTAAAAACAAAGCGATAATAAAATCAATCTAATAACTCTTTTTGAGCTCACACAAATAGTAGTTCAGGCTAGGATCTTGGGTTAGGACAGTGAGAAAACTACCCAAGATCTCAAAACTTGAAAACTAGAGTCATTAAAGAGTGAAATCCTGCTGCACTCACATTATCGGGACCGTTCCTTTACCGGAGCTCAGCGCGAGACAACACTTGGGTGCACTAGAAGGTAGCCCGCCTAGCCTGGCCTTCGAATTTAGGACTGTGGTGTGTTATATATTAGTTTCTCTGATGTTGGAATTTCTATCTAGGATCTAGTATTCTGCCCATAGCACACTTTCCTCACCGTGGACCCCCCGAGAAAGAGGTTCCGTGATTTGAGGCATCCTTAAGCTATACTTTTAGGACTACAGTGATACTGGGATCGTCGGCTCCCGGTAATTCGAAACAGACGTACCTACTTCCGTCACAAGGAGTGGCATTGTCACGAGAGTGCTTACACCTATCGTCTCTGGGTACCGTGCTTTCAGAGAATCAGAATGTACTTTCGACCAACCTCTCGTATGCTATTGTGAGATCGGGATTGCCATCACCAAGAACGGTATACTTCTGTATTGGTGGCACTTATACTCTGCCGTTTGTTGATTGATTTTAGAGAGTTTTTAGAGAGTCTTTTTTCTTTTTAGTAAGTGTGTGGTTACTGTCACTTGAGACTTCATAATATATCACATTTTAAATAAAATTTGTTAAAATTAAGCCGGTCACCGTGGCATCCCCTGACCCACGCCGTCAGTCTAGACGACAGTAAGGTCTACCTCCTCTCACCTTAGAGGAAAGATTGAACCTTGGTGAACCCGGGCCTTCTACGGAAGAGCAGTCTCCTTTGACTAATCTGGATTATCACATAGACCCTTATCAGCCGGAACTCCCGGAGGACCCTTTCACTGAAGGCGTTGTACCTAATTACAATCCTCCGCTCACTGATCCGTTAGGACCTGTGCTAATCCAGATTCCTCCACGCCCAGATATGTCTGCGGCCACACCAACATCTATTTCACCACCAGCATCCATAGGGACGATGCCAATGGCAACCATCATTGGTTCGCCACCATCCTCCCCGCCGGTGGTCAGTTCTATGCTATTACTGGGTAACCCCAGTAGTCAACATTTGCCTACCCCCAACCCTATGGTCAACACAACTGTCAGTAGTTTACCGAACCCTTCGGCTTCTACTCCTACCGTGACCGCGTTGGGGACTACGGTAGCTCCTCCTACGAGCACGACTACTTCGGTGCCCTTTAGCAACCCTTTCGGTTGGAACCCTCTGTTGAGTTCAAACCCCCTGGCCATTATACCAGGGGGCAGTGTTATCAGTACACAGGTCGCAAGGAATGTCTCTCTTCCTATGCAATCCTTAGGACAAATGGGACAACCCATTGTAAATGCTATCCCCTTAAGTGGTTCAAACATAGGTGTAGGATCTATACCGTTGCCAAATTATGCAAGTACTAGTATGCCTCCAGGAAACTCTATTGCATCCATTTGGACTAACCAACCCCAACCTCCATCTGGAGTGGGAGGGCACTTTTACGCTGGGGGCAACCAACCATTTGCCCCCCAATACACTATGCCCTATGGACAGCAACCGTATGTTCCTACTCCTCCACCTATGGGAGGTTTTTATCAAAGTCCCACTTACCCTCCTGGTAACACATGGATGGGGGGACCCTATGGTCCAAGTAGTCAGCCCATACTGCCTTGGTTAGACTCGGGGGCAAATCCACAATTGCCTTTCTTGGCAGCGTTGGACATACCCGACATCCATAAGCTGACAAACGACCCCATCAATCACAACTCGCTTTGGCCTCCTATACCGCATAAGATTCCTTCAGATATCCCGAAGTTTGACGGGAAGCATGGGGACGACCCGGCCACACACATCACTACCTTCCATTTGTGGTCCATATCCAATTCCATGGTAGATGATAGTGTCCGACTTCGACTGTTTTCCCGCACCCTTACAGGCAATGCCGCCAAGTGGTACATTGAATTACCACGCGCCACCATCAATACGTTTGGTGCTTTAGCGACGGAGTTCTTAAAGAACTTTCAACTACCAATTAGAGTGGAAACCGGCACAGAATTGTTAACATCACTGCGCCAAGACACTGCCACCCACATCTCCGACCATATTCATGAATGGAGACGTAGGAGGAGGCTTGTCAAAGCGCCAATACTGGACCATCTCTTGGCAAATTGGTTTTGCAAATCTCTTTTACCCCATATCTCTAAAGACATTGGCCTTTCTGGTGCGGTGACAGAAGATCAATGTATTCGTCGTGCCCAGCACCTGGATTTAATCTATTCACAATCCGGCACGCTTTACGATCTGCTCCCCCATGCCCCTGGTAACCCGAACCCTCCGGCTACTCAGAAAACCGGAGCTCATGCCGATGGTCTCGTTGGCGCGATCTCTGGTGTAGCCACCAATCAGTCTCAGGGGCAAACCTCCCAGCCATCCTCGGCTGCCACCGCCCCCCATCAAACGACTCCTCTCCCTTCCGCTGAGGTAAATTCGGTGCAAACCTCACAAAACCCAACGGGAAAAATAGGAAGAATAAGAAGAAAACATCTTCTTCGGAAGAGCAGTCGAATAATCAGAATAACTCTAATCATAAAAATGCTGCTAATGAAAAAGGAAAGGATAAACCCATGAGATTTCCTTGTAAAATCTGTGCGGAGGACCACTTGACATACAAATGTCCTCGGTTGCAAGAATGCACTGATTTTATTGCTAACAAGGATTCTGGGAGAACACCTGCCGTTCTTCACAATCCTTTCCCCAATCAACAGCAGCAAAATCAACATATGGTTGACAACCCGCCACAACCCCATCAACGGGGCAATGGTGGTTCGAATCCTTCCGGCGAAGGACCATCTGCCATTTATGGCATCGAGAGTATTGACCTTCAAACTCGCGCCAAGCTTTATGGAGCCCCTACCATAGATGCTCAGGAACCTAGAACTAGTTCCAATCCGCCGCCGCCCAACGATTTGCATATCGAAAGGCCTACTGCTGAACCTGTAATTCATCCCCCCAAAGGGACACTTTGACACACGACTCATAATACCTCTGCACGTGCAGCCCAAAACTACAATATTGTAGAAGATTTGGCGCAGGCACCGTCAGCCATGTCTGCACTTGAAGTATTACAAACCTGTCCAGCACAAAGGAAAGCCTTGCTTTCGGCCATTGGCGGAATAGACCCCCAGGATTCCACGCTAGCAATCTTTGATATGGAAAAGGCTAAGCCTCGCCTCTCACATCAACTCGCATTCCAGGTGCAGGTGGTGTCGAAAGGGAGACCCATCCATCGCACTGTCATAGACGAAGGTGCTTCGACCTGCGTTATGTCACAAGCTTGCTGGCTGAATTTAGGTTCTCCTACTCTAACCCCGCCATCGAATTCCCTCAAAGCTTTCGATGGCCACACGTTCCTACCCAAAGGCTACCTTGCTAGATTTCCCATCACTCTGGGTGGGAAAACGGTAAACGTGGACGTTGAAGTCGTAGAGCGTCATCTCGACTATAATCTATTGCTCGATCGCAGTTGGTCCTATGCTATGACCGCCATCGTGTCTTCGGTCTTCCGACTCATCCTATTTCCATTGGATGGGAAAATATTCATGGTCGATCAACTATCCTTCTGCACCCCTGATTATTCCACTTTACCAAGTAGCTCTGTACCCTTAATAGGAGGTGTCCCTGACTCTTATGTCAGTATCGGTACCGGTCTTCTGAAGGCATCTTCCCTACTGGGTTGTTTTCCTCTACCGCCGCCTCAGATCCCAAACACAGTTGCAATGATATCCACCTCTTCGGATGGCTCTATCGACCCATGGATCATTCCGGCACCTTCAGAAATTGATTCCTATGGAGATCATATGCCGCTTTCGCCGGTTGAGTTGGCTTACCAAGCCATCCAAGTCGCATCTGAACCCTCCACTGATATGGTTTCGACCACAGGTACAACCCTCTCTCCCATCACGGTTCTCTCTAAGGATCTCCTCAATGAAGTCTGGCCTACAGACGAAGCTATTCGAGAGATCATGTCATTAGAAGAACGACCTTGGGGAGAGTTCCACCATCGTGCTTCGACGATTGATTCGGAGGCGATAAAAACTGAAATCCTGTCTTTTGACCAACCTGAGATAGTTCCCTCCTCTTATACGGCTGTCCACACTATCGATTCAGAAGGGAACATGGGTAATCTTTCCAAGACGCTACTCATTGATATCTCGGTCAAAACGGGTATCGTGGAAAATATTCAGATTGGAGAAGATTGCAATCCTGAGGAAATTGCACGCTTCACATCCATTTTCAAAGAATTCCGCGATGTGTTTGCTTGGTCTCACAAGAAAATTCCCGACATAGATCCTTCTATTGACGAGAAAGAGATCAAGAAATTTCGAGCATTCTTTTTACGGTATTTTTCTTGCTCGTTAATCCGAAAAACCTCGAGTTCTCTTCTTCGGACTCGTTAAACTTACACGAAGTTGGCATCGAGCGTTCTTTTTATAGTCTTTTCTTGCTCGTTAATCCGAAAACCTAGAGTTTTCTTCTTCAGACTCGTTAAAACCATGAAGAAGCTCTGAGCATTCTTTTTAGGAATCTTTTTCTCGCTCATAAAACCGAAAAAATCCCGAGTCACCTTTGTCAGACTCGTTAAACTACTGTGACAAAGAACAAGGAACCATTCTTTTCCTCTTTTTCAACGCTCTTTAAACAGAAAAAGTAAATCGAGTTTTCTCTGCGTGACTCGTTAAAATTTCACGGAGGTATCGAGTTTTCTCCGCGTGACTCGTTAAAATTTCACGGAGGTATCGAGTTTTCTCCGCGTGACTCGTTAAAATTTCACGGAGGTATCGAGTTTTCTCCGCGTGACTCGTTAAAATTTCACGGAGGTACCGAGTTTTTCTTTGTTGGACTCGTTAAAATTTCACCAAGAAGATTGAGTTTACTTCGTCTCCTCGTACTCATAACAAAATAAGGTAGACGTCCATTGAACATAGATTTCTCACTTTTCCGGATTCGATGGACTAACTTACGGAAAATGAACTGTTTCGGGCTTACTATTAACCCTTTGCCGTGCCCGGTTATCAAGACATGACAAAGGTACCCCAATGGAGTTGTCTTTTATGACATTTTTCAGACTCTCTAAACATGAAAAATTCACCGAGTTTACTCGTCTGGACTCATTAAACCTAATCAGACAGGACATGGAGTTGTCTTTTATGACATTTTTCAAACTCTCTAAACATGAAAAATTCACCGAGTTTGCTCATCTGGACTCGTTAAATCTAATCAGATGGGGCACAGAGTTGTCTTTCCTGACATTTTTCAGACTCTCTAAACATGAAAAATTCACCGAGTTTACCCGTCTGGACTCGTTAAACTTAATCAGACGGGGAAAAATTTGGAAAAAATGGATACTACCTCTGTTACATTTTCAAAAATATGAGATTTAAGTACCGCGAACATGGCACGTCCCAGAAAACTCTTTCGCAGTTAGCCGAACCCTACCATCTATGAGTATTAGCCTTCATTTCCCAGTGTCCTTGCACCGGTAAAATCCTAACACACTCTTTGGTGTTCATCATGCTTCCGCTGCCTAGTACCCTGCTAGAGTGCCTTCTATTGTTCAAGCAGATCTCGTTATCTACTGCTCCTGTTATCAACCAAACCGTTCATTATGCCAAAAATTATTTGTCGTCTGACGTTCCCATTTACTCTTCCTTATCTCAAATCATAAACAAAATCAATTGGTTTCCGTTTCATGTTGACTGATGTAGGACGCCTCAGTGCCTACCTCTCAACAGATCACTTCCTATCGACTTCAACACCTTATCTAGGAAGTTGATCCAGAAACACATCAGTACCCAGATACTTGCAGACATCAGTGGCAGGTAGTCTTGTGTTTGATCAAGGGTCTTCATCATTGGCTCTTCGTCGAATGATTCTACGAGTGTTCGACTTCAACTCCTTTTATTCACACTCGCTAGATTGTACTGGGCATCTTAGGGACCATCATCATTATCGGTGGCCACCTTCGCGTCTGTTAACATTTTTCATTATTGACTGGTAATCAGACGATTTCTCACATGTTCGACGACAACTCCCTCATTCACATGTTGAGAAATATGCAGTTTAAGTGAATCGGCGGTCAAGACCTTGGGGCAAAGGTTACATCATTAAAGTTGTGTTCCCTTCCCCAAGCTGCGATATTGTTTATGGAGACAACTTCTTCAGCCTGATCCTGTTATGACAGACACTTCCACATTGTGCCTATTGGTGGACAGATTCTTCATATCTCTATTCTAGAGAAATCATGTTGTTTAAAGCTACTGAGCATGGGACATGCCCGACTCTAGGCAAATACTATATTTTCCGACATATGTTGTTGTTTCAGGTTTTCCTCAGTTTTTCAATCTCTCTCTCTCTACAAATTATAAAGTATTTCGGCCATCGTCTTCGTCTCTGACCTCACACTTTAGGGGGCATCTGTTACAGGTCAAAATACCTCCTCATCAGCTCAGAGGGGAAGACAAATATGGAAGAAGTACAAAGACCTAAATTAAACCTATTTCTGCCAAGGTAACACAAACATAGAACATAACAAGAGCGTTATAACGCAGGCAAGCAATACATTGGCCGCGTTAGTGGCTAGGGCAATGCTCTATTTACACTGAATGGTCGTGTTACCCGTGTTTTAAGTTTGAATTGGGAAAAGAGCACGAAGAAATATTTGAATCTCCGACTTTCCCTCACGAAGGAGTCAGTGCACAGAGGAAAGTGCAGAAGCACCAGTTCATTATTGGTCATTGCCATAGAAGACTAAACTCCAAGAGAGGCAAAAGCATGGAGACCAAGGAAACATCTAAGCCTTTTCCATTCCAAACTAGTGGAAAGAGAAGGGCAACAATGGCTTTCTCCCTCTCCTATAAGAAGGAGCTGAAGGCTCTTAATTGGAGGTCGAAGGATTGCTCAAAAGTTCTTGCATACTTGTGGAATAGAGAATAGTGTGACATTGTGAAGGCCAAGAGTCAAAGAGGCTCCTAGAGAGTTTGTTGACTTGGACTTCTTCACTAGAGAGAGAAGAGAGATAGGGAGACTGAGGAGGGCTTGGTACAACCGATGGTTGTAATCCTCCTTCTTGCAAAATCAATAGAACTGTGTTCGTTTTGTCCATTCAATGCTTAATGTTATTATTGTTGTTTCAATATTTACTTAGTATGATATGAATGGCTCAGATGTGTATAATCTAGATGTTTATTGTTGATTTAATTGATAGAATACTTGTTATATTGGAAATTACGCGGGTGCTTTGACTGATTGCAGGTCTCGGATTTGGAGCCGGTGAAGAAGGACTCTTACTTGGCTGCACAGCGTTCTCCAAGAGATTACAAAACCGTCAAAGAGGTAATTCCTTATTGTATTCCTCCAAGTTATTTCAAGTTAATATGAACATACTCATGCCATCTTTGTGAACAGCATAGCTAATCTTACTGTCTGCCTTGGGCACCGGAAAGCCCTGAGAGGGATCCACGAAAACTAACCACCAAAGCAGTTTACCCTATAGCATAAAATCAACCCTAAAAATGCATAGTTTGCCCTAAACGGTAATTTCCAACAAACCCATAAAATCATTTGCAGTGCACAACAAGGTTATGGAAGGGTTTACAACATTTAGCAAGGGGGATTCAAGGTTGTGGAAGGAGTTGTAGCATTAGAGCATTTGCAATATGGGAAGATCAGGCCATGTGAAACGTTTTAAGTCAAATGGAATGTATTTTGAAGTTTATCTAGAAATGTTGTTATTGTTCTGAAATGCAGGTTGGGAGTTAGTCTTCCATCGCTTCAATGGACATAACCTGAGTTGGTGTCATGACTTTATATATTATTTTTATGGCAGCATAGCTCGGATAAGAACCGTATAGTTTCCACTCATCGAGGAATCTATTGAAAAGGCCATGGGTTTTCCTACCAAGGGAGAAAGATGGTTTAAAAAGTAGAGACTAGAGAATGTGGACCTAAATTTCTTCTTGAAGGAGGACTGTCAAGATCAAGACTGGAACATAGGAGTCCCCCAAAATGTGTTGAAGCCTGAATGGTATAACACTCTTAGGACTGTGCAGCTCTTCTTCACCTGTCAAGACAGGTACTCTAAAGTTTATTTATATCACATGAGGTTTTTATGTCATATAGCAGGTTTTAGTAAAATGAGTTTGCCCTATTTTCTTCATAAAATTATGCTTAAAATGTCTACCAAAGCTAGAACCAAACTTGAGCTTTCACTTCACAACATTTGTTATCATGGCCTGATAAAGATATTATATACTCATGAGTTGAACAAGCAGGTGGAAGAACTAAGACAAAGAAATATGAGAAACCCTGCACCCAAAAGGAAAAGGAGAGGTAAAACTAAAAATTTTGTTAAAACCCTAGCTCATGAAACAGAGGGAGAGCCTAGTCATATCCTTGTTGAAGAACATATTGAAAACCCTGCAAAAGAACCAGAGCTCGGGGTCTATGAGAGGAGAACAAGAAGACAACAGAAGAAAATGCTAAAAGAAGAGGAGGCAAAACAAAAAACAACAAAAAGGGGAAAAGGAAAACAAAGCAAGGAAACAGGGGATGAAGAAATAGAAGTGTATCCTAGGGTTGACTGTATATAAACTAACACTGAGTTTAAATGCAAATATCAACCCTAAGCTCAAGGAGGTGGTGATTGTTGATAAAGACGAAGAAATTGCAAAGGTTTCAAAGAGAAAAAAGAAGGCCTGCAAATAAACTAAGACCGAGTTTAAAGGCAAATATCAACCCTAAGCTCAAGGAGGTGGTGATTGTTGATGAAGATGAAGAAATTGTGAAGGTTTCAAAGAGAAAAAAGAAGGCCGCCAAACAGAAGAAAACAGAGTATGGAGGCAGAAAATGGCAAGAAACCCTAAAAGCTAGCAAAACCATACAAGAAGGTACCAGAAGGTGTCAAGAAGCCAAGACAAGTTAAACCTCCTTTCTTAGGTTGTGAAAGCAATGGAAGAGTGATCAGTTTACCTCATTGGCAGAGAAATATACAAAACCCTAATTTTTTTGAAAAAAACCCTAATTCTACTTCAGTATTTTGTCATGCTCCATTTCAATCTTTTTTACAGTCAGTTTATTTTCGATATGTTATGGTAATATGTCATAAAGGTTTTGTAGCTAAGGGAGGGTAGAAAATACGAGTCAACATAAGAGAAAAGAGCCTTAAAAGAAGTAAACAATTACATAGGATAGTTGCACATTTTCAACAAATTTTACAGGTTCATGTATCGGTTTTGCTACCAAGGAGGAATACGAGTCATAATTCCATATATGAAGCCTACAAGGGTGTGAATAGTTTCAGTCCTACACTTCAGCTATGACTCATCCTTTTTCTAGAAAAATAATGGAGGAAGATGCGTACATCAATTTTTAGATGCTTTGACCTATGTTTAAATGGAAAATATAGATTTGAATAGCTAGAAAGATAGGATTTTGATTATGTTTTGTAAACTAAACTATCAAATATTGTTAATATTTTACAGTTATGCTACCACACTTTGTGGATTTTAAACTTTATGTAATTTTCCTAAATAATTAATCAGAAAGGAGGAAAAAAGTTGGATTTTAAAGTTTTGGAGAAGAAATTATTGCTCTGTTTTGTAATCTTTTTTAGTATTAATTATATCAAGAGAAAAAGTACATAGCGCTTTCATACTAGAGATTCATGACGATGATGTTTTGAAGTTTGTCTCCTTTCTTATGTTTATGTGATTCCCTTCTTAGTTGTTCATTTATGTGTAAATCTTCTAAGTATTTAAATTGAAAGTAAATGTTGTGGAACTCATCCTTTGTTAGATGCTCCATTTCATAAAGTTAAATACTCACAATTTTCCTCTAAAGTCACATTTCAAATTCATCCATTGTTAGATGCTTCAAATATGATGGACTGTTAATCCTTTTTCCACTTTCATAATGCAATGATAATATTCACAGATATATGTATGATTTACATTACCTATGTTTCCTAGAGCATTTTATCTGATCTAAACTTATGCAGGAACGCAATAGAATACAAATATAAACATAAACACATAAGTGCAACAGAAATAAAACTTCATTTCATTAATATCAAAGAACTAAAATATGCTTACATACATAATGGAAATAAACTAGCTCGGGTGATGGTAGCTTATCTCCGAGAAGAGATGTGATGGCTACATGCCTCTGAAATATGTTACAATAGGCTCGGTGTCCTTTTTTATCATTGAGAAATAATGAGAAACCCTAAACATCCAAAAGCCTAAGATGAAGCGCCAAAATATTTTGTGCCCCATTGGGGTAAGTTGGAACGTCAACTTCCCGAGGTCGTAACTTTGGCATACGATCTCTGTTTGGCTATCGTAATACCTCGTTTCAAATATCTCAAAGAGGAGTCCTAAACTAAAAAGGTAAACCAATTTGGGACTTTTCCAATCTCTCTCTTTTCCCTAAAATGGTCTTTTAGTCCCTCAAAACGGCTCTGAAAGTTTAGGACCAATAAAACTGCCCAAAAATAGTAAATTGTGCTACAATTAAGGAAACTGAAAAACTGAAAGAAACAATGGTGGGGGTCCAATTGGAATAGGTGGGTGGCCACCAATATCCACATGGATCATTATCAGTCCTTGATAATATTTATAAACACTCAGATTTGACTCCATTGCCCAATAGTTGATATTGCTAGAACCCTTCCCAACCAAACCCTATTTTGATACCACCTTACTAAATATCTAGCCATTTTTTGGAGACACAGCTAGTTGCTAAACATATAGTGATTATTTTGTTAGAGAGATCCTTCTCTATATTGAAGGGTCTAGCCTTCAATCTATAATCTTGGTTTGAAAAGGTTACCTTAAGACTTCCTCTTTCACAACCAAGAGGATATTTTTGAGTGATAACATCTTGGCAACCATACTAGGGATAAGAAAGTATATCTTCCCCAAAATTGTTTTAACGATCGGATCTACTTTCTGAGGGGAAACATAAGGTTATACAATAACATTGGTTGTTCTATTTTCTTTGGCGACTCCACAATACAAATTTTGAGGTAATTTTATTGGAAATTATGGCATATAGAAGGATTCATACAAGGGGCAATCCAGATCCTAATCCACTAGAGATCTTAATAAGCCCAGAAAAACTCTTTGAGAAAAGGAAGTCTACAAAAGAAACATGTACCATTCTTTTAGAAAAGTCTTTGTCTCTACCTAAAGAGATAAAATGTGTTGAAGACATTCAATTTGATCTAAAATTCGAGCATAGTTTATTCAGGTCAAAATCAAAATCTAATTTGTTAGAAACAGTCCTTGATGAAACACAATTTAAACCTTATATTCCTAGTACTATTGTTCAAGGATTAAATGTTTCATAAGAAGACAAAGATATTTGGTTACAAATTCACAAATTAGAGCATTTGGTTCATCAACTTCAAGTAGCGGTTTCTAAATCTCCCACATTTCAGTATTTTGTCCCACTAGCTTTTGCTCTAGATGTTTCACTTCCATTTTTCAATGCATATAGTTATGTTCCAACTATTTTTGTTGGATCGATTATACCTCTTTCATCATTTATTACAACAATATTTTCAATTCCTCTATCATCTACATTATAGGTTCCTAGTATTGGCTCAACCTCACCTCACACAACCATGGTTGCTAGATATTCCCCTCTCAATCCCCAAGCTCCACTACATGATCTTCCTTTGAATTATGGTCAACGTTTACTTCAGTTTGATGGTACAGGACCCCTTACATCTCAGTAACATGTAGATAAACTGAATAACTTCATAGATTTGGAGGAGGTAGATCATGAAGATATTAAACTACTACTTTATGCACAAAGTCTCTCAAGGGAGGTTAAGAAATGGTTTAACGGACTTCCAGCAGGAAGCATTGCCAATTTTCAACAATTTGAACAACTCTTCCTTGCTAGCTGGGAGGTGAAGAAAAAATCTTTGCAAATAGTGGTCGAATATGTGAATTTGAAAAGAAACCTAGGGGAAGCAATTCAGGAGTTTTCAGCTAGGTTCAATAGGTTTTATAATTCAATTCATGCTAATATTAATCCCCCGTGGTTTAGCCCTACTTCACTATCCTAATGGTTTTGATACTGAGCTAGCTTATCAACTCAGAGAAAGAAATCTTTGGAAGATATACAAAACAATGTTATAAGAGTGGAAGAAAAATTTCGGGCTAAAAAGGAAAAAATAAAGACAGAGAGAAGAGTAGCATTCAAGGAAGAATCATATTCTTCAACAGACACTAAATTTGATGTTATGTTAAAGACAATGGAGAAATTGGTTGACAATTTAACCCCTCCCAGAGGTGAGCCTCAACCCCAAGTTATAAATCCCAATTTTAGAATGCCACCTAGACCTCGGGCTCACTAGAAGAATCCAGATGAACAAAAAACAACCATACCTCCATTTCCTGAAATTTTTTTGATGAGGAAGATAATGAAGAGCCTAAACAATAGTAGATTAATTGCTTTGATTACGAATAAACTCAAGTATTTATAACTAAAGTGGAGCATGATAAGTCTGTTGAATGTTCAAAAGAAAGGTATAGTAATCAATTGATGTTTGACTCAGAGATATATAAAAAATGGTACAAAATGTTATTTTTGATTTACATAGACAATATAACCTCAGAGGAAGAAATGTAGTTGTTGCTAAACCTCCTCCAGTGAAAGTTGAAATTGAGAAGAAACAAACTGAGCTCAAGAAAGTAGACAAACTTAAGAAAATAGTGGAATCGAAGAAGGATACATCTAAGATGGGTGATGAAAGCATAAAATAAGGAAATGTCAAGTATTTGGAAAAAGTTTAGTCTTATTTCAGTTTGGAAAATGTGATAGGAAAGGTTAAAATATCAATTCCTTTTGTTGATTTGTTGAATAATATGCAATATAAAGAACAAATTGTCAATATGATAAAGGGTTCACCAGCTCATCAAACACATAATACAAATAATCAGGATTCTTGAATATCCAAGATGATTCATCTACGTTCTTATTTGGTCCTCATGCTACCGATAGAAATGAAGATGTGCCCCCCTTATATGTCAACTTTAACATTCATGATATGGTTATGCCTAATGCAATGTTTGATTTAGAGGCTTCACATAATTTGATGCCCAAGACTGTTATGGATAATTTAGGGTTGGATATCAGTAAACCTTATAAAGATTTGTTTTCATTTGATTCAAGAAATGTGCAGTGTTTAGGGCTGATCAAAGATCTGGTTGTGAACCTGACTTAAATTCCAGTAAAGAGTATTGTGATGGATGTTGTGGTTGCAGATATACCACCAAGGTTCGAAATGGTACTTTCTCGTTCTTGGGCAGCCAAAGTGGGTGGTACTCTGCAAGTGGACATGTCCTATGCCTCCATCCCTGTTTTTAGTGAAACAAGGAGTCTCTACATGGAAGTTCAAATGAAATATGTGGTAAGTAGTAAGGTAGAACCAAAAAATCATCCTATTATTTATGTTGTAGATAATGATTTGGGGTCAACAATTTTATATAATGACTTGAATTTGGAGGAAGAAAATCAACAATAAGTGGAAGATCAAGTTCAGACAAAAAATGAGCAATTAGCTGACATAGATGAGACATGGAGAATGTGTTTTAATGGGTCTGTTTGCAAAGAAGGATCATGAGCTGGTATATGGACCATTACACCATATGGAGGTAGTTAAGTCTAATCTTTCAAGTTATATTTTGAATGCTATAATAACGTAGTTGAATATGAGGCTTTAATCATCGATAAGAACATTCTCAAAGAGAAAAGAGCTAAAAGGATCCACATTTTTGGGGACTTGGAGCTAATTATACATCAGGTTAAAGGGATATATCAAACAAATCACATAAGGATGAGAGCTTACATAAGTGAAGTTTGGGACTTTTTTGATAATCTCTTTGTTGAACCCAAAATTTCAGTACTTTCTAGACAAGAAAATTGTATTGTTGATTCACTAGATAATACAACAACTATGCTCAAAATTCCTATTTATCCAAACAAGAAATATCAGATAGAAATGAGATATATACCTTCCATTCCAAACAACATTAAACATTGACAGTTTTTTGAAGATGATCAGAAAGTAAAGATATTTTTGGAAATGATAGATGAGTTTGCCAACAATCTCATTGATGAAGATAGATATTCAGATAACCAGGCTAATACAAATGATTTTTTAAATGTTCTCCTCTCATAAATGATTTTTTAAATTTTCTCCTCTCATAGGCTAATAACCAGGCTAATACAAATGATTTTTTTAAGATGCAGTTATGATTCTAGGGATCCCAATATAATAGAGAATGTTTTCATCGGAGCCGAGTGTTCCCCTGAAGAAATTCAAATCTATACCGATTTTTTCAAATAATTTCATGATATGTTTGCTTTGTCTTATGAGGAAATGTCTGGAATTGATCCATCAATTGCCCAACATGAGATCAAGACTTATGAGAATGCTAAGCCTATATGGAAAAAGCTTCGACCAGTAAACCCTAGGAAAGAGGTAGCTATCAAAGCTAAGGTTGAGAATTTTCTTAAGGCAGGTTTTATATACCCTATTCCTTTTACTAAGTGGGTTTCAAATCCAGTCCCGGTTGATAAGAAACAAGGAACGACTCAAGTGTGCATAGACTTCAAAGATTTAAATAAGGTTTGTCCTAAAGATAATTTCCCCACACCCATTATCGATCACATTATCGATGAATTGTGGGAAATGAGTTTTTCTCCTTCATGGATGGTTTCTCGGGTTATAACCAAATTACCATCCATCCTGAAGATCAACATGAGATAGATTTTATCTACCCCTGTGGTACCTTTGCATATAAAAAGATGCCTTTCGATCTTAAAAATGCTAAAGCGACTTTCCAACGGGCCATGTCCTATGCTTTCCACGATATCAAACATATCATCAAAGCTTATTTGGATGATTTAGATGCTCATTCTCAAAAGATAATTGATCATCCCCATCATCTTCGATTGATTTTCGAGAGATGTCATTATTACAAAATCCGGTTGAATCCGAATAAGTGCGTTTTCGTGGTCACATTCGGTCGGTTATTGGGGTTCACGGTGTCTACTGAAGGGATTCGTGTAGATCCTTTCAAGGTTGATGTAATACATCAATTTCCTTCCCCATCTACCATTCGTCAACTTCAGAGTCTCCAAGGAAAAGCCAATTTCTTGAAGAGATTTATCGTCAATTATGCTGAGATTACGAAGGGATTTATGAGATTGTTGAAAAAAGGAGTTCCATTTCTGTGGGATAATTTCGCTCAGTGCTCGTTTGATGCTCTAAAAAAAGAATTAACATCTGCTCCTTTACGGAGTCCACCTGATTATAGCAGGTATTTCCTCTTGTATCTCGTTGCAGCAGAATCAACCATAGGTATGGTTCTAGTTCAAGAAGACGATGCTCTTTGTGAGCATGTGATTTATTATCTAAGCCGAGGCTTGGTAGGTCCTGAATTATGATATTCTCCTGTTGATAAATTAGCTTTGGCAGTTTTTCATGTTGTCCAACGACTTAGACATTACATTATTCTTCGAAAAACTTTTTTTTTGGCAGTTGTCAATCCAATTCAGTTTGTTCTCGTAAGGGAAGTGATTGGGGGAAAATATAACAGATGGATTATTATTCTACAAGAATTCGATCTCGAGTTCTTGTCTGCTAAATCCAAGGAATCTTTAATATCCGTGGAATTAATCTCAGAGTTTCCTTGTGAAGAAGAAATTGTTTATGAGGGATCATTCCCTCATGAACATCTTTTCCTTATTTATTCACAAGATCCTTGGTATGGGTATATTATTATATATCTTCAGACTTCGAAGTTTCCCCTCACTTTTTCGAAGAATGAGTGAAGAAAATTGTGTCACCTGGCTAAAATTTATGTTATCATTGGTGACACTTTAAATCGTTGCGGGGTTGATTCAATCCTTAGACACTGCTTAACCCTAGAAGAAGTTGAGTTGGTCTTGAATGATTTCCACAGTGGAGCTTGTGGTGGTCATCTATTTGGGCTTGCTACAGCCCAAAAAATTATGCGTTCCGGATATTTTTGGCCTTCAATCTTCAAAGATAATGTTGAAGCGGTCAAGAAATTCCATCCTTGTCAAGTCTATACCTGGAAGATGCACGGTCATCAAGCTCCACTCTTTCCTATTGTTATCACAAAATTGCTTCTGATAGGCTGCTAATCAAACAATCTCATGCAACTATTTCAAATCAATCTTGTGACTGAGGCTTAGCCTCCTCAGTCTGAGAGGGCTCTCTCAAGGGTTAATGATATTGAATAAAGATAAAGATGACTAACTATATTTAGGAAATAACTTGCTTATGATGAGTGTAGGTTGAAAATAATATCAGTCTGTAAACATTGGGCTTATGGAGTCAACACTTTCAGTGATTCAGTGAGTTCACTTGACATGGAAGCTAAGGCAGGTCTGAATTTTTAATAGTAGGTCACACACACATGAAACAGGAAAATACACAGTCAATTCATCTATAAAGGAAGTCCGAGCATCACATGAATGAATTCTAAGTATTATAAATGAAAACCACTGCAATGAGATACATAAAAAGGTATATATAAGATAGGAAAGCACTAAAAACTCATTCAGAATCTCAGGTTGGTCAAGAAACAAATCTTTGTATTGTTGAAACAATGAATTTACAATAAGCTGCAATTTTGCCAAAAATCTCCAACCCTTGACAAATTCGACTCAATGGCCTTTAATAGACTTGTTACATCATGAGATGATCTACCTCCTAGCTAGATTCATCAAATTTTTGCCTAATGACACCTTGCATAACCATAAAACATCAACTTAATGACAAGCATACACCTATCCTACTGGACAATCCTTTTCCTAATAGGACTCAAACTAGTCATTATTGCCTTTAACAACCTTATCTACTAAAGAAATTACATTCTTTGACAAGTATGCTTTCACATGTTCGAATTTAGGTGATGGGATTCATCACTTTATGACCACTTAACTGACCTCCTCAAAACTAGGAAACAAAAACCCTGTTTTTTAGGCAAATAGTCTTCTTCTTCCACGAATACTTTGGCTGTCAGTTTATCTCCAATTCGTGGTCCTTGAGTGCTGATTAATTGCTTGTCATGGTCTTCAATCCCTCAAAAATCTCCATATGTCCAAAGATGCTCCAAAACCTACTTAAAGGGCTTAAATACAACATGCTACGAAAGTAAGGCAGTTTCGTAGCGCTGCAAAACATGCCTTTAACTTCAAAATTCTTGATTCTTTCCTTCGACATAGTGTTCATCATCATTAAAAACATCTCCCACACCAATTCCACCTCTTGATTGCATCCAAAACTGGTTCAAAAATTCAAAAGAGCAGCTATAGTGGTTTCGTAGCATTTTGCTGCCCTTCAAGCCCAAGCATGCTACGAAACTGCTTAAAATTGCTGAAAATGTAGTTTTTTGTGTAATTTTGAAAATTGAACCTTGTAAGTGCCAAAATATTGTCTCTAATCATGTCATTAACCTTAAGCAACCATAAACCAACTCACCTTATGCTCCTTGAGGCATTTCTTCCTCATTTATAATTGGTTGAGCTATTGGCTCTTCAATCACTGTCATTTTAATGAATTTGTTTTGCAATTCATCATGGATTAATTCAAGTTGCTCTTGAAGGTCCTTAATCTGGTCTTTAAGTCTTCTATTGGTAGCATTCAAATGTGTGTTCATCCTCCTGACATGTTTGGCCTCTTCCCTTGCTGGAATTGTCCATTTGATAAATTGATGTGTATTATCCAAAGTTTTAGAAACAGTGTCAACCTGTTCTTCCCAAACTGCCTTCATCTTTTTAAATTAAATTTTCTCAACACTGTGTTTCCTTGCTTCTCTTTTCATGACAACAATTTCATGATTGGCTAATTTCATTTTTTCTTTAAGGAGCTGCAACTCTGTTTTTTCCATCACCTTCTCTTTTCCCTTCTTTGATTTGCTGACTGTATCCTTCTTTGGAGGTGATGAAAGGTCAATAATCTCTTGAGTTGGCTGAGTTGTGTCAGTGGGTGGTTGAACTTCTTTATTGCTCTCTAATAGTTTCCTAGCATGCCTTGTCATAGGCTTTCTTGCTTGAAACATGAAACATGCATCTTCTCCCTCAAATTCTAATTTCTTTGCAAATTTAACCTTCTTTAACTTCTGCCCACCTTCCTCAATAAACTTAGCTTGAACAATAAGAGTTTCCTCTATGTCAATGGCATGTAAAATATCTTTTAGATTTCCCTTAGCTTCTGCTCTATCTTCTACATCCACTAACTTCTCTTCTAAAACCACTGTTTGGCTCCTAGTCATCCTTTTGGTTCCTTGTTTACTAACAGTTTGTTTCTGTTTTGCAGGTTTGACCACCTTTGACTTCTGTTTTGCAGGTGGGACATTTGGTGTGTCAAGACTCTGCATTTTCTCTGGCTCCTTCATAATTTTCTCACTTGGTTCTACTCTTGCAGGCTCACTTGGTTCTACTACCAATGGTTGGCTCTGATCTGCTGCTAATGGTGATGGAATTCTCCTAGGTTTAGGAGTTCTTGAAGGAGTAAGAGCATCCAACTCAAAACCAATGAAAAACAAGAATGAGGACCAATCTCTACCTAATCTTTGAAGTTCATTTAGGACCAATAATTTCATTAAACCATGATGAAATAAAGAAGTCTCACTCCCCTCAGACTTTGCTTGGACCTTATCTGCCATTTTTGACAAACTTCTATGCAAATAGAAAGGAAGATCAATGGAAACCTTACCAGTAAAGTGCAGAAGTAATTTGAAATGATATGAATAGACTTTGTGGTACCTCCCTTCCTAAGTAAATTACTTTTGGATGATGAGCAGCAATTTTGAATAGTTGTCTTTTATGTAACTTCTTGGAATAGCATTGGTGAGGTCCATTTCAGTATGCTCAGGCTTCATGAACTCTTTGCACTGCTCCATATTAAAACTTGAAACCTTTGAACCAATTCTCTTGACCTCTTGGAATCTTTGTAGCAGCAACAATAACCTCTAGTGTGATGGAAAAATTGAGCATTCCCACTTTAGTGGTTGTTCCACTGAAATTCAAAGCAAACTCCTTGGACACCTGTGTATGACAGCCCTGCAATTTCTCACAAAACTATAGGCAACCTGCACTTTTGAAAGCTTCTACTATTGTTGGGTCTTCATTGATCAAATTCATGTCTGTAGGTTCATATCTCAGGCATTGACCACCCTTTTTTGTCCTTCTTTTCTCTGCCATGGTTTCTCTAATATTTGTACAACCTCGCTTGATGATGTTCAGCCTCGCTTGATGAATTTGCAGCCTCGCTTGATGATGTTCAAAGTAAACCTTTGAAAAGAACTAGCCACAACTTTGGCTTAGAACAACTCTCTAGAGCTCAAATATTACGCAAGGAGGAATGAGAAATGATAATGACTGAATTAGGAAAGGATTTGAAGTTTTGATGTCTTTTCATGACTCAATGATGACTCATACATTACCTAAACTGGTCATGATGACTGTAGACTTGAGCATGTACCTTGATTTTATCCCTCCATGACTCGAAAAGCATCTAACTTACCCTTTCCCAATGATTTCAGACACCTAACAGCTAGACTGACAAGACAGACAAGAAACTGTGCTTTCGTAGCGTTCCTAGTGTAAATTTGACTGTTTTCCCTACGAAACTATCAGCAGTTTCATAGCGAAAAGTGACTTTTCACAGTGTATTTCGCTACGAAATTGCGGTTTCATGGCTAATTTGGCACTTTCGGTACAAAAAAATTTTGAAAATGAAATTAGTCAGAAAAATGATGAATAATGTGACATGATGGAGTTTGAAATGAGTGGGTTTAGAACTTAGGTTAACCTTAAACAAGAAAAATTTAATATTTCCCTTGACCAAGCATAAAAATGAATCCTACTACCTAATTTTTGACACATGAATCTGTCTAACCTTGTCAAATGATGTTTTCATTTTTTTGGGTGATAATAGTGGCTCCACTTGGGATGGTGTGCCCCAGTGGTACACCAAAGAACCAGTAGTTCCAGTGCTGCTATCCATCTTCTTGAAAAACAAAAAATTTTGAAACTGCCAAGCTTTCTCTTCAAACTCTAATGGCCTTCACCTCGGGCTCAAGCTTGATGATTCAGCTTGTCATTATTAGCATAAAAACACATAAAATGGAATATTTACAATGGAATGAATAATCTGCAGATTTTAAGAAGAGTAGTGCTTTAAAAACCTGCCATTGAGAGGCCCTTCGGCACATGGTTGTCCATCTATCTCCTGCAAAATGTAAGTGTTGTTCCCATGGAATGAAGCCACTTTAATGGACCCTTCCAAATGTTCTCAAACTTACCATGTTTGCCCTTCTCTTCAATCCTGGCCTCCCATTTCAAAACCACATCTTGGATTTGAAAATTTTCTTCCTTGACCTTATTATCAAATGTCTTCTTGATTCTATTTTGAGATTGTTGATTACTGTTGTAGACTTCCTCCCTCTTCTCTTGCAAAGCTATCAGCTGATTGATTCTTCTCTGAATTGCATTTGGCTCCTCCTCTAATCCTTGTAGCAGCTTCATGACAGACATTCCTAAAGATGTAGGAAAAATAGCCTAAGCCCCATATACCAGCTCATAAGGTGAAGTTCCAATTGACCTCTTTGTGCACACTCTATCAGTCCATAGAGCATACTTCAGCTTCAAATGCCATGAATTCTTATTTTCCTGCAACACCTTTTTTATAATTCTCACAATGCTCTTGTTAGAAGATTCAATAAGACCATTTCCTTGTGGATGATATGCAGTAGAATGCCCAAGAGTAATGTGATATTGATGACAAAACTAATCAACCTCTTAGACTTAAATGCCTGAGCATTATCAGTGATGATCTTCATAGGGCAGCCAAATCTAGACAAAATATTATTTTTCAAAAATGAAATGATAACAAAATCTTTTGCTTGTCTAGTTGGGATTGCTTCAATCCATTTTGTGAAATAGTTAGTTGCTGTCAGAATCCAACGATGCTGACCTGAAGGTGATGGATGAATCTCATCAATAAAATCTAACCCCCACTGCTGAAATGGTGCCTCAACATAGATAGGAATTAAAGGTAAAGGTACAAGCTTCTTCTTACCATCAAAAATATGGCATTCATGGCAGACAACAATCTTTTTGTATACATATTTAAACATTGTCAGCCAATAATACCCTGCTCCAAGAATCTTGTTTATTGTAGCCTTCCAATAATGAAGACCTCACAATATCCTTTGTGGAACTCCTCAATCACTTTATTAGCCTCCTCTTCTAGCAAACAATTCAACAAAATACCACTGGTATCCTTCCAATACATATTTTTGTCAATGATGCAATACCTCAAGGATTTTAGCTTCATAAATTTCGCCTTAGAATTTGTGAGCTCAGAAAGTGCTCTATGATGATGTAGGACAAAAACAATGTCCTTCTACCATTCTAAAATGATGTACTTTTCTTCAATGGGGATCAGTTCTTCCTCTTCATCTGAAATTTATGATATTTCTACAATTAAATTCATGTCAAGACAGTCAAAGTTTGATTGTGCCATCAGCTTTTCTAGACCTTGTCCTTTGACCAATTTGTTGGCTTGATCTCTATATCATATTCCAACAAGTTATCAATCTGCTTCCCTCTCTTACCATCAGGGTCAGCTTGAGTTACGATGTCTTTCACAACAACATTAGGAACAAAAACTATAATACGAGAATGCAGAATGTAAATTCTGAAATCTTTGATGGCCTTAACCAAGGCATAAGCTTGCTTCTCAAATATGTTGTACTTCAGCTTTGAGTTAGTTAATTTCCTACTAAAAAAAAAGGGTCGCTCAGTACCTTGTTGTCCTTTCTGCAACAAAACTCCAGCAATTGTATTTTCTAATGCAAAAGTAAAAACTAGAAATTCTTTTGAGAAGTCCGGGCTGATCTGATCAACACTGGTGCTTGGGTAAGTGCCTTTTTGATCTCTTCAAATGAGTGCTTTGCTTTTGTTGTCCACTTAATGTCAACTCCTTTCTTCAGCATCCTTGTTATTTCCTTTACAATCTCAACAAAGTTAGCAATAAACCTCCTCACAAAATTTACCTTTCCAAGAAAAGACTGAATCTCATTTATGCTCCTAGGCAAATCCACCTTCTGAATTGCATTGACCCTGTTTGGATCAATCTTAATCCCATCTTTAGAAATAATATGTCCATTAATTTACCTGAAGTTAAATCAAAAATACTTTTGGTGGGATTGAGAGAAATGCCAAACCTTCTACACTTCAACATAATTCTTTCTAGATGCTTCAAGTGATCTTCCCCCCTCCTTAAGAAGATTGTTTTGTCATCAAGATAAACAACCACCATCTTATCCTTCTCTTCAGCAAAAGCAATATCCATTGCCCTCTGAAAAGTAGCTCATGCATTCATGAGACCATATGGCATTTTAGCATACATGAATGTGCCCCATGGTGTAGTGAAGGTTGTTTTTTCCTGATCATATGGATGCACAAGTATCTGATTATAACCTGAAAAACCATCAAGCATAGACATCCTTTGGGAACCAACAATGTTCTGCAAAATTTGGTCCATCTTTGGGAGAGGGTAATCGTCATTCAGAGAGGCCTTGTTCAATTTTCTTAAGTCAATGCATATTTTGATTTATCCACTCTTTTTTCTGACTGGAACCAAGTTTGCAATCCACTTTGAGAATCTGATTGGAACAATGATTTTGGCATCAAAGAGATTTTTGATTTCCTTCTCAATTAGAGGCATGAGAAGTGGATTAATCCTCCTCAATTTCTGCTTGAAAGGCTTTTCATTTTCTTTAATGGGAATAGTATGCTGAATGATAGTAGGGTCATACTTCTTCAAATCAACATAACTCCAAGCAAAAACATCTATGAACCTTTTCATCATCTCAATATATTTATGCTTCATATCAACTGAAAGAAACTTTGAAAGTTTAATCATTTTTGGCATAGCTATTGTACCAAGGTTACAACTCTCTACCTCTTCATCATCAGCTTGTATCCTAGGAGATTTGAACACATCATTCTGATCAAAAAGCTTCTCAAGGGGTATGAGGCCTTTGGGTATAGAGTTATTCTTTAGCTGTAACACTTCAGAATTTCCCTTAGATTCAACAAGCATGTTTTGTTGATCTACTTGTATATTTTCAAACTCTTATTTCAACTCAATAAAGTTCTTAACTTGTTGGTCATCCTCAAAGACTTGCCAATGGATAATGTTATCAGGGATAACTGGTCTATGGCGAACCTCAACCTCATATTTTTCAGTGGAATGTGTGGGAATGATGAAAAGACTTGCAGAGACAGCTAGGGAGTCAGCAATGGAGTGTTGGTCTCTAGTCTTAACAATAAATGAATGTTTTTGGAAGTTTTCCAACATGTCCATGACTAACTTTCTGTATGCCCTCATTCTCACATCCTTTGTCTGATACACACCTTCAACTTGTTTAATGACTAATTCAGAATCTCCACAAACAAAAATCTTTTGAGCATCCATTCTTTTCAAAACTTCTAAGCCCAAAATCAAAGATCCATACTCAGCCATGTTATTTGTGCAATCAAAATTCAGTTTGTAGGAAAAGAAATTACTTTCATCGTTTGGACTTGTGATCCAAATCCCCGCTCCTGCCCCCTCTCTTCCTGCTGATCCATCAAAGTGCAATAACCACCAACCTTTCGCCTTCTCATCACTGACTTGTTGATCTTCTGCTTACTGATTTTATGTCTGCTGAATTTTAGATTGTTGATTTTCTGCTTTCTTCTCATCTTCTGCTTCACAAAGTCAACCCATTGAAAAGAATGGCAGATCCAAGTTCAGTATCAAGAGCATAAATTGGAAATTTTCGAGGTTTATCTTTACTACTCACCACGTAAGCCATTCTTATCTCTCTATACAGTCTCCTTTTCTCACCAAAAACAAGAATGTTGGCATAAGTAAGGTCCATCTGCATCGTACCTTTGATTTTTGCTGCCCATGACCTTGATAAAAGCATGCCAAACTTCAGTGGAATATTTGCTACCACTTTGTCCATGACCATTGTCTTGGAAGGGACTTGTGTAAGACCAACAACAACATCTTTAATTAAACCAATGCACTGAACTCTTTTTGAATCAAAAGAAAACAAGTCTTTATATGGTCTAGTAATTTCTAACCCCATCCTCTCCATGATTACTTTGGGCATAAGATTGTGAGAGGCCCCCGAATCTAACATGGCATTATGCAATGTCATATCATGAATGCTAAGGCTAACATAAAAAGGAGGCACCTCCTCATTCTGTTCATCTTCTAATCTTGGACCCAATTATATGGTTGGATGATCCTCTTGAATATTTAAGATATCAACAGCTTCTAGATGTGAATTCAACATTTTCACAATCTTGTTTCTACATTCATTTACCTTAAGAATCTCTCCAAAAGGTATTGGTATTTTGATTTTAGAAAATTCACTCTCCAAACTGAAAACAGAAACATATTATTCAGCTTCTTTGATATGAGGAGGAGGTGGTGTATCTTTCTTACCTTCAACAGCCTTGGGGGTGTCTTTCTTAGCTTCAACAACTTTGAGGGTATCTTTCTTAGGCTTTGTTTTGTTTGCAATGGTTGGCACATTTCTATTTTTGAGATTGTATTGTTTCTGCATCTCAAAAGTTACATGTTGCTACCCTTTAAAATAATAAGATGGTTCCTCTCCATGACTACTTTGATCTGACTCATAATGTTCCTCCTTAGTCAAGAAAATTACAGACATGTCTTCATCTAGACAATGAATGGACTCTTCGGGAATTTCAGGTTCAGCATCTTCATCAACTAAATTCTATTGAAAAGGAGGTCTCACTGGAGGGTCAGGCTGTTGATTTCTATTTTCCCTTGGCCTTTGTTGGTTTTGAGGTCTTCTGAATTGAAGATTTCTAAAATGAGGCTAATGTTGTGCAGGAGGAGCAGATGTATTCCCAAGGGCCAGCCTATCCGTCAACTTTTCCATTGTCTTCATCATTGAATAAAATTTGTCATCAGAGGTAGAAGGTTTATCTTCTTCTTTCAACTTAGTCTTACCCATCTTGGAATTTTTTGCTGCTATCATATTAACCTCCACCTTCACTGCATCATTCTGCATTTCAACAAGTGAAGGGGATTCTCTCTCTCTTAGCAGTATAGAAAAGTCATAATCAAAAGCTTCAACATATCTCATATGAGCTAAGGCTTGTGGAGGTTTTAAATGGGTAGGAATAGAGTCATAAACCTTGTTAAATATTTTTGAAAAGTTTTGGACAGTTTCATCGACAACTCTTCTCAAACTATTGTACTCAGTAAGGGCTTGTACAGGATTGGTTATATTTCCCCATTTCCTCAAAAAGGTATCTTCAAACTCATTCCAATTATGAATGCTTCCAAGATTAAGGGCTTTGAACCACTTCCTAACTTCACCAGTAAAGCTCTGAGAAAACAATCTCAACTTGACATCCTCATGGTCAACCTCCTCCCTGTCTATAAAATCATTAAATTGGTCCACATGTTCTTCTGTTGTAATCCCTTCATCACTTCCCCAAGTTTTGATTCTAGCAGAGTATTTTCTAGGAAGGTCATGTAGAACAACTGGAAGAACAAGAGGAGCATATCTAGCAGGTGTAGCAAGTGGAGGAGGTACATTTCCGGCCATGGTGAATGGGACTATGGTAGTTTTAGGGATAAAAACAATGGAGGAAGAGGAACTGTTAGGAGGAGGGTTGTTTGGTATTTGTTGTCCACTGATAATTGAACTCCAATCAGGAAGAGGAGAACCAGTTTTACTTCTCAACAAGATTTCAAAAGGGTCAAGCTCCTTCAACCTATCTAAAGCCTCTCTTTCCAACAACAACTCAGAAGTGACTACTTCCAAAAAATCTTCGTTATCTTTCTGTGTTACTAAGGCTGAGGTATTAATACTCTCCTATGTAGGTCTAAGACAATTTTAGTTAATTCTTTTTAACTTTCAGACCTAAATAAAACTTCCTGAATTTTATCATCAAATATTTTATCTTCAAGACTTCTTAAAACTTCAGAGGACAAGGATTTTGTATGTAATGGAGGACCTGATATTTCAGAAATGCCTTGACTGCCTCTGGAGATGGTGTTTGGATTGTCCACAATGGTAGGTGGATCTAGGTCAGGATTAATCCTCATGTATCTCCTTCTCGAAGCCACCTTTGATCATATGAATTTGGAATGTAGTCACCAAGGTAGATGCAGGCTCGATCAACTTTTGAGCTCCTGCTACCTTCAAAAGTTTAGCTTCAAAATTTCAGGAAAGTATAATCTTCAGGCTCCCGGTAGACGCACCAAAATGTTATAACAAAATTGCTTCTGATAGGTTGCTAATCAGACAATCTCATGCAACTATTTCAAACCAATCTTGTGACTGAGGCTTAGCCTCCTCAGTCTGAGAGGGCTCTCTCAAGGGTTAATGATATTAAATAAAGATATAGATGGCTAACTCTATTTAGGAAATAACTTGCTTATGATGAGTGTAGGTTGAAAATAATATCAGTATGTAAACATTTCAATAGGACAAACAACACTTCGATTCAAATGTATTCACTTGACATGGAAGTTGGGGCAGTCATAGTTTTAGTAGTAGGTCACACACACATGAAGCAGGAAAATACACAGTCAATTCATCTATAAAGGAAGTCGGAGCATCACATGAATTAATTATGAGTATTATAAATGAAAACCACTGCAATGAGAGACACAAAAAGGTATAGATAAGATAGGAAAGCACTAAAATCTCATTCAGAATCTTAGGTTGGTCAAGTAACAAATCTCTGTATTGCTGAAACAGTCAATTTACAATAAGCTGTAATTTTGCCAAAAATCTCCAACCCTTGAAAAATTCGACTCAATGGCATTTAATAGACTTGTTACATCATGAGATGATCTGCCTCCTAGCTAGATTCATCGAATTTTTGCTTAATGATACCTTGCATAACCATAAAACATCAACTTAATGACAAACAAACACCTATCCTACTTGACAATCCTTTTCCTAATAGGACTCAAACTAATCATTATTGCCTTTAACAACCTTATCTACTAAAGCAATTACATTCTTTGACAAGTATGCTTTCACATGTTTGAATTTAGGTGATGGGACTCATCACTTTATGACCACTTAACTGACCTCCTCAAAATAGGAAACAAAAACCCTGTTTTTTAGGCAAATAGTCTTCTTCTTCCACGAATACTTTGGCTGTCAGTTTATCTCCAATTCGTGGTCCTTGAGTGCTAATTAATTTCTTGTCATGGTCTTCAATCCTTAAAAAATCTCCAGATGTCCAAAGATGCTCCAAAACTTGCTTAAAGGGCTTAAATACAACATGCTACGAAAGTAGGGCAGTTTCGTAGCGTACTTTCGTAGCGCTGCAAAACATGCCTTTAACTTCAAAATTCTTGATTCATTCCTTTGGCATAGTGTTCATCATCATTAAACACATCTCCCACACCAATTCCACCTCTTGATTGCATCCAAAACTGGTTCAAAAAGTCAAAAGAGTAGCTACAGTGGTTTCGTAGAGTTTTGTTGCCCTTCAAGCCTAGGCATGCTACGAAACTGCTGAAAATGCAGTTTTTTGTGTAATTTTGAAAATTGAACCATGTAAGTGCCAAAATCTTTTCTCTAATCATGTAATTAACCTTAAAAAACCATAAACCAACTCACCTTATGCTCCTTGAGGCATTTCTTCCTCATTTATAATTGGTTGAGCTATTGGCTCTTCAATCAATGTCATTTTAATGCCTTTGTTATGCAATTCATCATGGAATAATTCAAATTTCTCTTGAAGGTCCTTAACCTAGTCTTTAAGTCTTCTATTGGTAGCTTAGATGTGTGTTCATCCTCCTGATATGTTTGGCCTCTGCCCTTGCTAGAATTGACCATTTGATAAGTTGATGTGTATTATCCAAAGTTTTAGAAACAGTGTCAACCTGTTCTTCCCAAACTGCCTTTATATTTTCAAAATGAATTTTCTCAACACTGTGTTTCCTTGCTTCTCTTTTCATGACAACAATTTCATGATTGGCTAATTTCAATTTTTCTTCAAGGAGATGCAACTCTGTTTTTTCCATCACCTTCTCTTTTCCCTTCTTTGATTTGTTGACTGTATCCTTCTCTAGAGGTGATGAAAGGTCAATAATCTCTTGAGGTGGCTGAGCTGTATCAGTGGGTGGTTGAACTTCTTTATTTCTCTCTAATAGTTTCCTAGCATGCCTTATCATAGGCTTTCTTTCTTGAAACATGAAACCTGCATCTTCTCCCTCAAATTCTAATTCTTTATAGATTTAGCCTTCTTTAACTTCTGCCCACCTTCCTCAGTAAACTCAGCTTGAACAATAGGAGTTTCCTCTATGTCAATGGCATGTAAAATATCTTCTATATTTCCCTTAGCTTCTGCTCTATCTTCTCTTCTAAAACCATTGTTTGGCTCCTAGTCATCCTTTTGGTTCCTTGTTTACTAACAATTTATTTCTGTTTTGTAGGTGGGACATTTGGTGTGTCAAGACTTTGCATTTGCTCTGGCTCCTTCATAATTTTCTCACTTGGTTCTGCTCTTGCAGGCTCACTTGGTTCTGCTACCAGTGGTTGGCTCTTATCTGCTGCTAATGGTGATGGAATTCCCTAGGTTTAGGAGTTCTTGAAGGAGTAAGACCATCCAACTCAAAACCACTGACAAACAAGAATGAGGACCAATCTCTACCTAATATTGAAGTTCATCTAGGACCAATAATTTCATTAAACCATGATGAAATAAAGAAGTATCACTCCCCTCAGACTTTGCTTGGACCTTATCTACCATTTTTGACAAACTTCTATGCAAATAGAAAGGCAGATCAATGGAAACCTTACCAGTAAAGTGCAAAAGTAATTTGAAATGATATGAATAGACTTTGTGGTACCTCCCTTCACAAGTAAAGTACTTTTGGATGATGAGTAGCAATTTTGAATAGTTTTCTTTTATGTAACTTCTTGGAATAACATTGGTGAGGTCCATTTCAGTATGCTCAGGCTTCATGAACTCTTTGCACTGCTCCATATTAAACTTGAAACCTCTGAACCAGTTCTCTTGACCTCTTGGAATCTTTGTAGCAGCAGCAATAACCTCTGGTGTGATGGAAAAATTGAGCATTCCCACTTTAGTGGTTGTTGCAATGAAATTCAAAGCAAACTCTTTGGACACCTGTGTATGACAACCCTGCAATTTCTCACAAAACTGTAGCAACCTACTCTTCTAAAAGCTTCTACTATTGTTAGGTCTTCATTGATCAAATTCATGTCTACAGGTTCATATCTCAGGCATTGACCACCCTTGTTTGTTCTTCTTTTCTCTGCCATGGTTTCTCTAAGATTTGCACAGCCTCGATTGATGATGTTCAACCTGGCTTGATGAATTTGCAGCCTTGCTTGATCATGTTCAACCTCGCTTGATGAATTTGCAGCCTCGCTTGATGATGTTCAAAGTAAACCTTTGAAAAGAACCAGCCACAACTTTGGCTTAGTACAACTCTCCAGAGCTCAAATATTACGCAAGGAGGAATGAGAAATGAGAATTAGGAAAGGATTTGAAGTCTTGATGTCTTCTCATGACTCAATGATGACTCATACATTACCTATACTGGCCATGATGACTGCAAACCTGAGCATGTACCTTGATTTTATCCCTCCATGACTCGAAAGGCATCTAACTTACCCCTTCCCAATGATTTCTAACACCTAACAGCTAGACTGACAAGACAGACAGGAAACTGCGCTTTCACTACGAAACTGTGGTTTCTTGGCTAATTTGGCACTTTCGGTACAAAAAACTTATGGAAAATGAAATCAGTCAGAAAATGATGAATGATGTGACATGATGGAGTTTGAAATGAGTGGGTTTACACCTTAGGTTAACCTTAAACAAGAAAAATTTAATATTTCCCTTGACCAAGCATAAAAATGAATCCTACTACCTAATTTTTGACACATTAATCTGTTTAACCTTGTCAAATGATGTTTTCATTTTTTTTGGGTGATAACACCTGTTATTACCGTCAGTCCATTCAAAAAGTGGGGAATCGATTTTACAACTTGTAACCCGCCTTCAGCAAAGGTTCATAAGTATATCATTGTAGCAATGGACTACTTCATTAAGTGGGCCGAGGCTATGCCTACCTTTGCAAACGATGGTGAAACAACAACCCTGTTTCTTTTCAACCAAGTCATTTCTCATTTTGGTAATCCTAAAGATATTGTCACTGATCATGGCATTCATTTTCAGAACAACATGATGACTGAGTTGGATCTACAGTTAGGTTTCCGACAGGAGCATTCATATCCTTATTATCCTTAGGCCAATGGGCAAGTGGAAGTCGTGAATAAATCCTTGAAGGTTATCCTGGAAAGGAAAATTAATAAAGCTCGATCCAATTGGCACATTATGTTGTATCCTGCGCTTTGGGCATACCAGATGTTAGTTAAGACTGTAACTGGTTTCACTCCTTTTCAAATATTTTACGGGTTGGAATCTTCCCCGTGGAATGTGAAATTCCTTCTCTTAAGCTAGTTGTTGAACTTCTTCCAAACACTACCAGTCTTGAAAAATTCTTCATTTATTTGGAACGTCTTGATAAGCAACGTTGAGATGCATCCATGATTAACAAAGCACATAAGCAGAGGGTGAAGGTTCAGTACGATAAGGTTGTACGCCCTAGGGTTTTCTCTAAAGGCGACCTTGTCTTGGTCTATGACCAAGACAAGGATGCCGTGGGGACAGGTAAGTTTAAATCCATGTGGTACTGCCCTTTCATCGTTAAAAGAGTCTTAAAAAAAGGAGCTTACAAATTGGTGGATTTTAATGGAAACGAGTTGGCGAAGACCATAAATGGGCTCTATCTTAAAAAGTATTACTACTAGGCTTGTGCCTAGCATTTACTTTGGTTTTGTACATATTGTAGATTTTGTGCATATCTATCTATAGGTTTCATTGTGACATTGGTGTTTTTGATCTCCCTTGGCAGGTATTGATGGATGACATGATCTATATAGGATTTGTCGATGGTGCTAGTTGACATATCCAAAATTTGTCTTCTGCGGCTTGGGTAGTTTACTATCCATCTGGTCAATTGTTAGTCTCAAGGGGCATGTGTATCGGTCCTACTTCAAATAATGTTCTGAATATACCAATGTTGTCAATATACTACCTGAAGTAATATCTCTTGGAGTTGATCATTATTAGTATACTTGGATTCACAACTGGTTGTGTCCCAATTAAATAATATCTATCGTGTCAGAGATCCTTATTTATATCACCAATTTCTAAGAGTGTGTTTATTACAGAGATTATTTAATTTAATCACATTTATTCATATTCCACGATTAGAAAACACATTTGCTAATTCAATAGCTAATTAAGAATTAGATTGACATATAATTCATTCATCACATTAAAAATAAAAAATAATCAATCATTGTTTGTATATATGAGTGTCACATCACGAAACTGTCTGTATATAGATAGGAGTCATATGTTCAAAATATTATACAAAATTGGGACAAAAATGTCCTACAAAATTAGGGCTTAATCCCAATCATTTCTATCAGAAAAAATATCAAGTCATCCTTAATCTATGTCTGAGGGCCATGCCTAGATGTGCATCCCGGAAAAAGACTATGGAAATTGCCACTTGTCAGAAAATTCTCACCCACTCCCGTGGTACACCAACCACGTACCTCTACATAGCCTTTGGTATATCATCCACTGCTGCCATAGGCACTTGGCGAGTTAAACCCTCCAGGTTCATCTGTACAACATGAAGGACTCTATTAGTATTAGCAGCAACATTTTCCGTGTCTCTTCCACGATGCCTATGCCTAGGCAGAACCTCAGGTCTTACTGGTCCCACATATGTGTCATGATAAAAAAAATTGTAATAATTTTGTCTCATAAAAAATAATTTCATTTCATTTTTTTGAAGATCCAAAAAAATCAAATGATATCAAAATATTAAAACCAATCTTACCAATGGCTCCCCATGCAGCATCGGGTGGAAGCGGAAGATCTGGATCTGCTCTGATGTTCATACTTGAGTATGGGTGGTCCTCAATTGCGATGAATTGTTCTCCCCACCAATGGAAAAACTCGTCATCAAAAGTAGTTCTAGGGACCTCGCCACCCCTAGTCTTTTCATCCAGTTAGCCCACCTTGCTATACGCGGATCTCTTGGGCTGTTGATGGTAGAAATCACCTTGGGTTGAAGACCTGGTAATCTGTTAAAAATGAAAGTACAAAGTATTGTACCATATACAAAGTGTTTGGTCTTGTTCTTCCAAATAGAAGTTAATTTCATTTTCAGATTGGTTAGTAGAGTTGTGCACTAGTCATATAATGTGGTTAGGTAATTTGTCGCCAAACTCATTATAGCTCGTGATGCTTGATGCAAAGATGCTGATCCAACTACCCCGACAATTATGAAAAGGAGAATTCTCATATGTAGTCCCTTTACATCTCTGATCAGGATATGTGTCCCTACCTTCTTGGTATCTGTTGAATAGTAAAGGCGAATGTAGAAATCCACATTGAGACCTTGTGGGCCTTCCCTTGCAAATTAACTCGCTCTCCTCTTCGGGAAAGTCCAGTGATGAAATATATATCCTCTACTTCAATGCGCAGGGGCATCTGATCAATCATAAAAGCATCCTCTTATGGATCCCAGTAATTTACAAGCATTTCTAGCAACCTTGTATTTGTTTTCATATTCGGCATTTTGAAGAATTTCAATAAACCACATCCTTTAAGGGCATCCAATGCCAAGGGATCCTTCATAACTTCATTTTCAATTGCACTATGTTCCCTTCAATTGCAATATGTTCCCTTCAATTTCACTATGTTCCCTTTCCCTCCAGCTGATAGGCATCCTGTATCATTCATGAATTTTCATTTCATTAAAACTGTGTTTCAAAAAATTGTGTTGCGCATACGCGGGTTACCTTCATACACAGTCGCGCGTACATGTGACTTCAATATGATCAACCCACGTATACACAGAGGTTAAATCCCAAAATGAAATTTCTACTGTCAAATCGCATGGAAATAAATTGAAATGAACAAAAAATTCACTGAGAAGTGATTGAGGGGATTACTTGGAAGATTCACGGTGATCTAGTTGAGAAATTGGGTGAATTGAGGTTGTTAGTTTTTTGCTCCAGAGCTCTTTTCTCCAAATGTCCAAAACACAAATGACATTTGTAAGTAAAAAAGGTGTATTTATATTGAAATTTCAAAATTTTAAAAAACCCACTTTTATAAAGTTTTTGTCTATTTTTAGAATTTGTTAAACTTTATGACCTTTTTGGCTTCAAGTGCTGGGATAGGTTGTTTTCCAGGATAAATTGAAGACTTTGAGAAATTTTTTACCACTTTGATTCCATGACCACTAACCTATCATGGCAGGTATCGTTTTCAACACTAGTATATAGGTTAGGGAAAACGATTTTCCGTTGCATTCTACATTCTAGCCTCCATACTGGAATATGTTTCCATAGGGTCGATCCCATCATGTTATGATTTTTAAACCATTTTCACTCGCCGACCTATAAAATCATGACATTATGATAGAGCCATCCGTTAGACAGGCTTCCTAGTTATATCCTCGCTAGCATATGTTTCCCATGCTGCAAAAATTGCGTAGGCTCAGGAGTCCTCTTTCGTCCCACCTGTGGCCTTTGCAATGAAGCTTCATTCTCCTTCTTCTTCGCTATATTGATCGCTTTATAACCTAGAGGCTCCCTCTTGTTGAGTTGTTTTGTTGCATTGCATGTTGAATATTTGTATCATTTGGCCTCAAGCCGACTTCACTTGGACTCATGTATAAGCCACTTTTTTACCATGTCTTTCTGCAAAATCAACTCTGTAATCACTTAGCATCTGCAAATTGATGCCCTTTGCCTATGGAGAGAACATTCCTTTCAGTGTCATCGACCAGTTTCATGACCTTGCATTGAGAATAGGATTTTTCCAATCCTAGGAACTAGTGCATATGTACCCCAAAGCTCGTTCTTTCCACTGTACTATAGGAAATATTTTATTATTTTTTAGGATTTTAATATGAAAAAGAAAAAAAAAATTATATATTTCAAAAAAGAGCGGGTACGGGACATTACTTTCATAATTGATGGCAGCTAGAGTCAATTGTGTTACCCTTGAACAAAGCACTCAAACAAAAATTCTTTTCTCCATTGGGATGGGCTTTAGTTTGACTTAGGAGAGCCATCACCTTGTAATTGAGTCAGTACTCGCCCAGTTGGTTATGTCTTCCAATCATATGGAGGGTTTCTTTATGCCTCCTGCATGAAAAACTTATACAAATTTATCATATGTTGCGATACAGTCACATTTGAGTCGTGATTTTGTTCAAGGGAAGTAAACCTGAGTTGGCCTTTCTGCGGTGTAGGGTTGACTCATTTTTTCAGTCGGCCATACCTAGTTTGTCCGAGTTATGTTCTATCACATCATCTATTTGGTCCTTTTCTTGTGCTAGTTAAGAAGGTATCCATTGACTTCTTGCTAGCATGTTTTCTCTTATCGACTTCGACAAATTTCTCTGAGAGTAGGCCTAGAGTCGCACCCTAGCCCTATTTCCATCATTGAGAGGAGACCTTGTGCTCAACATCCATCAACATCATGGTTCTTTGACTGAGTGTTTTCCCTTGTGTTCAACGTCAACTTTCATTATCACACATTGGGATTCATGCTGTACCTTGGATTCCATTTTCACCTATTGGTGGAGCCCTCGCCTCTGTGTCAGCTTTCATTATTGGTTGGTTCAGAGGGTTTATGTCGTTCACTAGCCACATTTTTTGTACACCGGAAACGTACTTCGGGTTGGTTACTTCATCTTTCTTCATCCGATTCCTTCCAAATTATTGGCCTGCAGGTTACACTCGTGCTGGATTTATGTGGGATGCCTTAATGCCTTCCTTCCAGCAGATCTTTTCCCATCGAATCCAACTCGTTGCTGTGGGAACAAGGTCTAGAGTCATTTTTCAGTACCTTAGGGTTTCCAATCATTAGTGGCAGACTCCTTCACTATAGACAATGATAATACATCAATGTCTCCTGATCGGTAGGTTCTCTCAAGTGTTCGACTTCAACTCATTTATTCACACTTTTTAGATTGTACTGGGGTACGTTGACTCTCATGATGATTATCGGTAAGTTGTCTCACATTTTTTAATGGTATACATCAATGAATGGTAATCAAACGATTTCTCACTTGATCGAATTCAACTCATTTATTCCCATAGTGTAGAAATGTACCATGGTGATCGGTGAAGACCTCGAGTTTGCATCAACATGTTTTGGTTCATTTGACATTTCCTTCAGTTTTCTGACAATGACACCATCCACCTTATATGTTGCATTTCATCACAACATCATCTTATATGTTGGCACCTGAGTTATTTGCATTACCATTATTTCACTCTTTATGACTTGGTACTTGGAGATTCAGTTATGTGACTACAGTGATCAGATATCTTTCTCAGCATCATTGATTAGTTCTTATATATGTGATACTATGACATGACCTTGATATGTACTTTTGTGGTTGTGATCAAATGATCCACTATGTACTTCGCAGTTTCCTTTGTACTTGTATACATATTGGATCTGTTCCATAATTGATATGCGGACATGATTTAATTTCACTAAGCATGAGTATGCTCACCTCAGGCATGAGATTACTTTTTTATCTCTTCCATTGGTTTTTGGCAGGTTGAAATCTGGTGAACTCATCCCAAATTACCCACATGATTCTTCTTATACACTTAATATATTTCGACCATCATGTACCCCTTTTGACCTCATATATTAGGGGGCATCTGTTATAACATAATTTTCCACCTATGTATACTTTATGCTCTGAGTTATGGCCTTGGGTAGCCCTTTCCCTTCAAACTTGATCCTTTATCTAAAAAACATTATTTCGAATTCCATACCTGACTCTACCCTCTCAAAAGTGTATGCACACATAGGTCCATCTATACCCAACCCGCGTATATAGTTTGAAATATGAAAAAAATATAAAATTCCCTACTTTCTGGGTGGTGTTTACAGGTTAAATCGAAAACCTACCTATAGAAGCCCGTGGCCTAACTATATCCCAACCGAAACAACTGTTTTGGGGTGGTATAAATACACCTCATGGGAAGGCCTAAAGGGAGGAGAGAGATAGGTATTGATATTATCGACATTTAGTCCTTGATCAAGTCTGATTTATCCCTGTGCCCCTTGCACTCCCAGATTGTGGAAACCCTTGTTTCCCTCATATAGATGTTCAATCCTCTTATATGAAATCCATGTGTATGCTCTTGGAAGGGGATTTTTGAGGCTTGGGTTGGACAGATTTGGAGGAAAGTTTCACTTGGATCTGTGGCTAAATTAGGTGGTATTCTTCCACACTTCTATGCATTCATCAATAAAGAAGATCTGTCCCATTCTTGATGTTCATGATATTAATGCTTTATACACGTTATGATCCTATTGTGAATTATTTCATGTTTTTATGCTTATATTATTATATGGTCCAACACTAACATATTGAGCATGCTTTCAGTTATTACTAGTATATGTGCTTTTCTTAAGTGAGTTATAGGTTTTGGAGCACTAGGAGAAGCAGAGGGTTTGGACCCTGCGGGATCACCTTCAAATGTAATACCTACGGGTACTACCCCTTGTTCCCATTTTACTAGTTCGTGCATTAGGACTATAAATTTGTATGCTTCTTATTGTTGTATGTTTCTTGCTCTGTTAGGGTTCCCAACCCAAACCCTAGGTTAATTCATCCCATAATAGACTCCTCCTAGTTCTCGGCCGCACCCACTTGGAATTATTCCCGAGACACCATCAAGGAACAATAATACCCCATAAGGAGCTATGAGAACAAGTACATACAATGGACTATGCTGCGAAAACAAAGGGATCAAGATGTGCATGAGTTGACGAATATGTTCCACACCTTGCACACAAAGTTGGGTATCAAGGATTCAGAGAAACATTTGGTGCTGAAGTACCGTAATTGTCTACATAGATACATACAAGAGGAAGTGGAGTTCCTTGACATCTCCTCGCTTGGTGCAACATACTGGTATGCTGCCAATATTGAGCAGAAATTCAAACAGAAGAAGTGAGACTTTGGATCTATGAATTAGAAGGATGGGAAAGGTACCCTCAAACCGCAGAAAAAAGGACAAGGCCAAGGCGGGGCAACCCACGACAACCCGTCAAAGCTGCAAGCAAAGAAAAACACCATGAAGCCAAAGAAGCACACAAGAAAGTGGTGTGAGTTCCATAAGAGCTACACTCATAGACAAGTGAGTGTCAGGCCAAGGAGTCACTGGTGGTTGAGCTAAAGGCTTCCGAATCAGATGCATGTTCCGACTCTGAGTCAGAACCCGAGAATGGGAATGACAAATGGAAGCATATTATCGATATGGAGCACAAAGCCACAATTTCCACCACCAATATCCAGAAAGAAGAACCCAAAGATCCAGAGGAGGGGGAGCGTCTCTTCCATTCCCAGATGTGGGTGAAGGGTTCCCCTGTACAGTTCATTATCGACAACTGGAGCCAAAAGAACCTCATTTTAGCAGAGGTCATGAAGCAGTCGGGCCTGCCAATCACAACACACCCAAAACCATACACCATCAGGTGGCTTCATTAAGGATGAGATCTCCGTGTCAGCCAATATGTCGCCTTCCCTAAAGCATAAATCCCTTCACGGATGAGGTATATGTGATTTTTATCCTATTTAATTTTTTGATGTATTATTAGGCAAACCATACTTTTGGAAGCGACATGTTGTGTACGAGTCTCGACCTCGCAGTACTATTGTTACTTTGGGTAATAAGTTGTACAAGATACCAGAGGTAGCACCACCTACAACCATCTCTTTGATCACTGCGAAGCAATGCAATAAGCTCATTTCCTAAACCGGGAAATTTGTTTTCCTTATGATCCACCCTCGTGGAAAGAAGAATATTGTGGCCATGACCTCCAGACAGGGCTCCTACGCACGACAACAACAGATGGATAAGGTCATGGAGGAGTACAAGGACATCTTCACCTCACCTGCAGGAGGGCCTTAACACTGTCAGGTCAAGCACTCCATTGATCTGACCTCAGGTGCACCGCTACCCAATGGATCAATATATCAACAATCTGTTCTGGAGAACGAGGAGCTCGATCATGTTGGTGCAGAAGAAGGATGGGACTTGGAGAATCTGTATTGACTATTGGGCACTGAACAATATCACTGTCCGGAATAGATATCTGATCCCACATATTGATAACCTTATGGACCAACTCAAGGGGGCCAAATATTTCAGCAATATTGACTTGAATTCTGGGTATCACCAGGTACAAATAGAACCCTCTGATGTGTGAAATACTGCCTTCAAAGGTAAGGAGGGCCTTTGTGAATGGTTGGTCATGCCTTTCAAGTTTACGAATGCTCCCGAAAATTTCATGAGGCTGATAGAAGACATCTTGCAAAAAATTCACACACTCATTCGTGGTGGTGTATTTGGATGAGATCCTGACCTTCAGCCAGAGTTGGGAGGAGCACCTCCACCACATTCAACTGGTCTTGCAAACACTGTGGCAACACAAGTTGTGTGCCAATTTGGAGAAATTCACTTTTGTCTTGACCTAGATTCAATATATGGGGTACATTATTGATGAGCGGGGGTGCATGTGGATCCAACCAATATCCAGGTCATTCAGAATTGGTCAGCGCCAACCAACTCTAACAGAGCTCCGTAACTTTATGGGTATTTCCAATTTCTACTGGAGGTTCGTGTTGGGGTTCTCTCATGTCACTTGACCTTTGAGTCAAGTCACCAAAGGAGGAGTGAAAGAAAAATGATTTTTGTCTGAATCTCAACAGAAGGTATTCACAGAGTTGAAGCATCGACTCTGCTCTGCACCAATGCTCACATTACCATAATTGCAACAACCATTTGAGATCGAGACAAATGCCTTTGACTACGCTATCGGTGCAGTACTTACTCAATGGGGGCATCTAGTGGCATTTTAGAGTGAGACACTTTTAGACAGAGTCTAAAAGTATCCCACCTATGACAAAGAGATGTGTTCCATTGTGCAGGCCTGCTGACAATGGAAGTATGACATTTTGGGGAAGGAAGTAGTCATCTAGAAAGATTCCCAACCTCTGTAGTTCATACAAACACAACAAGAATTACAGAACGATCGCCATCAGAAATGGGCCAAATACCTGTAACAGTTCCATTTGAAAATCAAGTACAAGAAGGGCAACACCAATAATGTTGCAGACTACCTCAGCTGAACGCCGATCGTGACATTAACCACTATGCTCGACTCTTGTGGGCACGAGACTTAAGGTTGGCCACGTCTCTATAAAAGTGATCCAGAATTCGGAAACACTATTATGCCACCTGGGACACCTTTGTGTTCCTTCAAGCGAGCATGCCAAGATGTTTTGGGAAGCGCACTACAGTCAAATCGCTGGACATTTCGGGGTTGAGAAAACAGTGGCAGTATTGCAAAAGTATTTCTATTGATTGAACATTCGACATGATGTCAGGAAGTACATCAGATCCTACACTTCCCGCGCCATTTCCAAATCGACCACCAAGAAGAAATGCCTATATACTCCAATTCCTACCCTTAGTTGGCCGTGGGAATCCATCTCCATGAATTACACGTCGAGACTTCCTTCTACAAAGCATGGCAACGACTGTGTTTTTGTGGTTGTCGACAGATTCTCTAAGATGGCCATTATGGCAGCATACAAGAAGAATATCACAACAGAAGCCACTGCTAAACTCTTCTTTGAGAAAGTGTGGGTACACTTTGGTATCCCACAGTCCATTATTTCAGATCGAGACAACAATTTCCTCAGTACATTTTGGTCAAGTCTCTGGTCGATGCTGGACACCAAGCTCACTAAGTCCACAACTTTCCACCCCCAAAATGATGGCCAAACAAAGGTTGTCAACAGGATGATCATACACATTCTACGCATGTACAACTCAAAGCATCCACACACATGGGATGAAAGCATCCCCTATGTCCAACACAACTATAACTAGGTTATCCACAACTCAACTAGCCACAACTCCTTCCAGGTGGGCTTGGTATTCCAGCCACTATGTCCCATTGATGTGCCCATACCATTTGTAGCTACTCAGGCAGATTCAGCTCATGTCCAGTTCGAAGCCGAAAAGGCGAACAAATTCATTGAGTGCATTCAAAACATTCACCAACATGTATATGACATATTGGACATAGGCAATGCTAAGTACAAGCAGTGACATGATCAACATCATGTGCCACACAATTTTCAGGTGGGCAATAAAGTTTGGTTGCATTTGTAGAAAGAACGCCTCACTGGAGCTCATCGGAAGCTCAGACCACTCTGATATGGGCCTAACACCATTATCAAAGCTATGGGAGACAATGATTTTGAGCTCAAAATTCCCTTATTCCTTGTCCTGCACCCCGTGTTCATTGTGGACCACCTTCAGCCGTACTTTCCACCATTACTGGACTCATGAGATATTTCAGAATAACTGACACCAACAGAGCTAAACCCTGAATGCATGGAACAAGCCACAACTGATCGGATCATGTAAACGTAGATCAATAACACTCACCAATAGAAGATCTTGTTGTATCGGGTTGTCAAATTTGGCCAACTCCTACACCAAGGCAAGTGGCTCACTAGGGACCAAGTTCAACAGAATTTTCCTCATCTCATAGAGGAACTCAACACAATGGGGACCATTGCTTCCTAAAAGGGGAGGACTGATGTAGGTGGATAATGGTGGCCACCCACCTATTCCACTTGGACTCCCACCATTGTTTCTTTCAGTTTTTTAGTTTCCCTAATTGTAGCAGAGTTTACTATTTTGGAAATTTTTCGGGTCGTGGACTTTCGGAGCAGTTTTGAGGTCCTAAGCAGCGTTTTTTGGGAAAAATAGAACCAATAGGGGTCTTTGAACAATGTTGATCACTCAAAATTTGTATTCCTCAGATATATATTTCTAACGAGGTATTGTGCGTGTCAAATAGAGATCGTATTCGAAAGTTACGTCTCTGGGAAGTTGATGTACCAATTTACCCAAACAGGGCCCATAGTTTTGGCACCTCATCTCCCAGGGTTTTCCCATGTTGTTCAATAATAAAAAGGCCTTTGAGCATCATTGTAACACAGTTCATAGGAATGTAGCAGCCACATCTCTTCTTAGAGATAATCTACCATCACCTGAACTAGTTTATTTCCATTCTGTCTGTAAGCTTATTTCAGTTATTTCATATTAATGAAATGAAGTATATTTTCCGTTGCATCTCTGCGTTTATGTTTATTTTTGTATTTTTTTGCGTTCCTATGTAAATATGAAGTGCCAAAACTATGGGCCCCTTTTGAGTGAATTGGTACATCAGTTTATTTCCATTATGTCTGTAAGCTTATTACAGTTATTTGATATTAATAAAATGAAGTATATTTTTGTTGCATCTTTGCGTTTATGTTTATTTTTGTATTTTATTGTGTTCCTTCATAAATCTGGATCATCTATGTCTGTTGTGTATATGTTTTGTTGTACATGTGAAAGCATTGTGGATATCATGTGTATGTGCATGTGTTGTGGTACATTGTGTATACGTGCATGTGTTGTGTAATGTTTTGGGGCAGGAAAATATGGGATTGTATGGGTCCTTATGTTGCATAATGAGTATGGAACAAGAAGGTATGGGACTTCTTGGGCCTACGAAGGTGTGGAATGTACCTATATTCCTCTCGAAAGAAGACTCCTTAGATGGTAGTGTTAGTGTTAGTCTTTGCATCTTGTCACCAGTGATCAAATGGAATCTTACAATGTTTTAATAGGGTTCCTAAGTCAATTTTTTGTCATTTCAATAAGTCTTCAAAAAAAAAATTGGTCACTTGGCATTAGGTCTAGGAATGTTTCCACTTTTTCCAAAATTATAAATTATTGGTTCATGTCATCAAATAAGCTGAGTGTATTATCATTCAGAGGTTGTCATCATCATTTCAGTCATTTCCATCATGATTTCATTCAGTCAGGAGTCTCCATTAGGTCATTATGGTTTCAAGGTCACTAAACTGCCATTTCATGCATAAAATCCATCAATTGGAAGAGTGGTAATAAGCAAGTATTTTCAATAAATTTTGATTTCAAATGTAATTTATGTTTTTATATGTAATAATGGTTCTAAAGTTCCAAAGTTTCAAAAAGATCCTAAAGTTTTGTTGTGTTGTACAAACAACCCTCCCCATTTCAAATTTTTATATATTAATTTTTAATAAGAAATGGGTCCCCTTTTCTTTGAATAATTATAGAATCAATAAAATGATTTAAGGAAATCCGATGAGATCATGAAATAGAATCGAACCCCAACGAAAAAAGAATTTACTTAACAAAAAATAAAACATAAAGGCCTTTATCGCATTTCGCATATTCAAAGTATATAATCAAATTGTGTTATCATTCAACCCCGATTTGCGATGAAGCAATTGCAAAAGCGCATATCGCATGAACATGAGTCCAAACCTTCCCTTTTGAAAAGTTCCGATGCTATAAGCCTGATCGTAATCGCGAATCGGTAAAGTCATATCACAATTGATTATGAGTCCACTTTGAAAAGTTTCAATGCAATGAACCCAATTGCAATCGCAAATCGGAGAAATCACATTCTTATACACACTTTTTTGAAAAGTTCCGATGTGATAAATTAAATCGCAAATCACTCATCGCTAAAACACATAACTCATATCCAAAGATACTCTGCTAAAAATTTGCGATGCGATATCATTATTTCATAAAAGTGTTTCTCAATGAAAACATAAACTAGATCATTTGTATAAGAAATACCAATAATTTGATATGATTTAAAAGGCATCGCACCATCCATGCCAGCTCAGCAATAATCGCAAATCGCAGATGTAAAATGGGAATACTTAAACCTGATATTTGAAACTTCTGATCTCCGATCTACGATTATCATTGATCAGAAAATCTTAAAAATTTATGGTATTAATGCTTTAAATGGACCGTTATGAATGTGCGACGAGGCAACCCACAATGGCATTAAAATCTCACATTATACGAGGAAATCATTAATAGATAATCATGGTTGAAGTCCGTCGCAGATTTCATCTTCGATGGAATAATATTTCTTTAATCCATCATCTTTATTATGATTAAATGCCATTATCTCCTCTCTGTTTCGTATTCATTCATAAAAGAATTTTTCCGTCATTCTGCTAATTTGTTCCATTGTGCAGACCTGAGAAAAAACTACGAGTCATGAAAATGTCTAAGAAATCCAAGAAAGCAAAGGTCCCCATCATTCCAAAAGAGCAACCAGCTAAATTGGTATTAGTAACCGATACTACCTGTCTGGGTCTTGGAAAAACTTCATGGGAAGGAGTTTATAATCTACTAGAAGCAGAAGATCCAACTCTAATATCAGAAGAAGAGTCGGAGGCAGATTCAGATAAAAAATCTGAGAGCACTCTTAAAGAATTGGCAAGCTCCTATCTTCACAAAATAGCAGCTCGCACAAATGTTCTCCCATATAATGAATTTGTGAGATGGGTCATAGAAAGCATCAATATAACAGACAGAGCATTCTTTACGTCAGATGGAAGGATGTTTGGGTCTTTCAAAGCAGAAGACATCAAGAAGATGTATCACTTACCATATTGTCAGCAAATCTACAACAAAACATTTTTGGAAGACTTCGCCAAAGAAAATGAAGTGGAGTTAGACCCCATTAAAGATTGGAGGCATTTCCTAGAAAAACATAAGCATGAATCTTCGGGTATGTACTCCGTGGAATCCTTGGCATCTCTTTATTGTTATGCTGCAGCTATGATGTGTAGATTATTTGGAACTTTCAACTCTGAGAATTTTTCTATTGAGATTGCACCCTTAATTGAAGTTGCTGTTAATTCCTACATCATCGATTAGCCGACCATTTTATCTGATAAAATGGCAAGCAAAATCCTCGACTATAGGAGAAACAGGTTTGTGACTACCTGTATAATCCCCCCATTTTACATGAGTGCTTATATTATTGAGACCATATGTTTCAACTCTGAATTCCCTATCTTAGGCTGAAAGTGGACTCCTCAAAGCCCAACTCCTATCCACATTTATCGTAAATATCTGTGAAAAGCATATTACAAAGACCATATATACAAGATTTTTCATGGGTTTATCTTGCCAGTTCATCAATCTATATTCAACAAACCTGCTCCAAAGTTATCCGATGAAGCTAGCATTGACCTAACCTCAATCGGAAGTTGGTTTGGAGAAGAAAAATTCACCTATATCCAGATAAATTGCCGAAGTATCACTGATCCTCATGTTCTACAATTATACATTCCCGATAAATTGCTAGCCCAAGAAATAGCCTATCAAATCACAGAGAAAGGAATGTCTAGGAACCTAAAAAATTCGAAGAAGCTGATGTGGCCTACATTTCCCCTCCGATGTGGATTTTTTTCTCTACATGATTTTAAACATGCAGAGAAAGAAGCCAAAAAAATAAAAGATCTCAGATTAGCATCTATCCCCTAGAGACAGTATGATCCAAAAAAAGTTGGCTATAAATTCACATCTATGGTATAGGTTGCTAGGTTTGAACATGAAGACTCTGATTTTGATGATCTATTTGTCTCGGCAGAAGTATTTTCATAGGTTAAGCATCTAGAAAAGTTAAAATTTGGAGCAAGTGACATGGAAAAGTTCCTACAGTTCAGGACTAAGAGACTACTAACAATACCTCTTGATCAATTAAGAATTACTCCCCTACTACAACATGAAGAATATAGAGAAGAAAAGAACACTGAAACAGAGCAGGAAAAGGAAAATACAAGAAATAAGGCTGATAGTCAAACTGAATAGGAAAAGACGGGTAAAAAAGATGGCGATTCCTCCGACATCGATGTACATATTCATTCAAATTTATTGCAAGAATGGGAACAGTTTGATCGACAGATCAAGGGCCAGAACGATTCTCAAAATGTGTCTACAATGCAATCACCCGCAACACAACAACCCATGGTGGCTAGTGTTACTGTTGAAGGAACACTCAACAATACTAATACCCGAGATGTTGAGATTATCCTAGAAAATCCTTTTGAAGAAATTGTATTAAAAGTTGAATATATACCGCCTCTGGATGTCTTCTACAGTCTAAAGCATAGGGCTGTAGTTAGAAAACAATGGAAGAAAAGGAAAATCGATCAAGGGCTATTTTCATCTCCCCAAGTTGAATTAATGAATGTTGTTTGGAAGGACTATGAAGTTAATATTTCAAAAGATTTATCCAAATTGTCTCAATATGCAGGGGCTTATACAACAGCGACGATGGATAAAGCCTTCGAAGTCAGTCAATTGATAAAGGAAAAAGATCAAAAGATAGCGCTCCTGGAAGAAAGGGCAATAGTGGATCATCGGAAAATATCACAGCTAGAACAACAGCTGATTGAGGAAAAACAAAAGATTGAGCAGCTTAAAGAGCAATTGAATATTGAAAAGCAAAAGCTTGACCAACAAGATATACATAAAGAACATTAGTTGTCTCAAGAGTTAAATAAATTATAGGTTATGCTTCAACAAGAGAAGATGGCCAAAGAAGAACAAAGTGTCTTGTTACAAGCACAAACACAAAAATTTAAAGATTATCATGAACTTGATCAATTCAAAATGGAGGCTCTTGAATTAAGTAAAGCGTTGTCACAACAACTTGATATTTTATGTCGAAAAATATCATTGGCTGATCCTTTATGCATGATAGCAACATCGCTCATAGAAAAATCAGTAAACACAAGACTTGAATTTGAAGATGCCGATGAGAAAATTTCGGGATTCCTCACATGGCAAGACACAAACCAAGACATAGCTGCAAATCTTCCCAAGATTCAGGAATCACACAAGGAAATTTTATTTGCAGAATGGGAAACGCAATTGATCAAGGAAGAATGGGCTACCTCTAGAGCAAGAGCTGTAATGAACAGTTTAGTAGAATTAATCAATGACAGTTTATATGCAGCCAACCTAATTTCAGATTGCATCCCAGGGAAACTCCCAAAGGTCAAAGAAATAGAGAAACAATGGAAGCAAGACTTAGCCAATAAGGAACAACAAATCAGCGCAATACAAGGACTCACATGGGACACATCTTGGTTTTATTTGGTTAAACCACACAGCCAACAGATGACTACAAAATGCCTCTCTAATGCCATTAGTTATATGATTCCAGAGCTTTCGGATGCCACATATACCAACCAACTACATTCCCGACTGAGTCATCCTCCTGAAGTGAAAGATATGCTATCAATCTGCTAGCTGCGCACACCTGACATGAAAGAAATACAATGAGCCTGTTTTCTTGGAGAGTGTAATTCTATTTTTATGAAATCGGATCTCCGATTTTACATTTTTGGCAGTTTTAAAAAACATTTAAGCAATATTTTAGATAGTTTGTTTTAAGTTTATTATTATTTAAACCCCTTTCATGCATTTAGAAAGGGGTCCTCAATTTTTATTAATTTTTGACTTGAGAAGTTAC
>CM076575.1:504944258-505303641 GCA_034641835.2 Pinus albicaulis | reverse complement strand
CATCCTTCTCAAGAATGAAATCTAAAGGTGACTTAGGAAAACACCCAAAACAAGCTTCAAAAGGTGAAGTATTTGTAGAAGAGTGCTTGACTCGGTTGTAAGCATGCTGAATGTAATGCAAATGCTCATCCCAAAGCTTGGGATGCTTGCTACAATAACCTCTCAAAATATGTACAATGGTTCTATTCACTACCTCTGTTTGGCCATCTGTTTGTGGATGGAAAGCAGTACTCTTTTTCAACTTAGTGTCCATCATCTTCCATAAATTGGACCAAAAATTCCCAACAAATCTGGAATCCCTGTCACTAACAATAGAAGTAGGCAAGCCATAATGAACCCATACATGTTGAAAATATAAATTAGCAGTTTCTTCAGAAGTTATAGATTTCTTACATGGCATAAGAATACACATCTTGCTAAACCTATCAACTACTACATAAAGATAATCATGCTTCTTTCTAGACATAGGTAGACCTCCCACAAAATCCATAGAAACACTTTCCCATGGTCTAGAAGGTACCGGTAATGTCGTATATAAACCAAGCTTCCTATTCCTAGGCTTGCTTGTAGCACATAATGAACAACCTCTAATGAAACGTGAAACACTATCTACCATGTGAGGCCAACAACAATACCTCTATAAATGTGCCACCGTTTTTCTTACCCCAAAATGTCCAGCAATAAGAGAAGAATGAGCTTCTCTAATGACACTTAGTCTCTCTCCCTGTGGTATGTACAACTTGCCCATATGAAATAGCAAATTATTATGCAAGTGATAATCATTCTCCCCAACTTGATTCCCTTCACTCAAGTTAGCATACACATCCTTAAAATCAACATCTGATGCACATTGTTCTATGTAACTCTCATGTACAATAGAATAATTCTTAAGTAAAGTAGTAGCACTAATAATAGGCCTTGAAAGCATATCAGCAACTTTATTGAAAATACCTTTCTTGTACCTTATTAGCAAGTGAAATTGTTGTAGGAAACTCATCCATCTGAAATGTCGTGACTGCTGCAATTTACTTTGCGACTGTAAGTACTGTAAAGGCTGATGGTCGGTATGTACAACTGTCTCTTTGCCCATAAAATAGTGTTTCCACTTTTTGACGCTTTGTACCAATGCATACAACTCCTTATCATATGTAGGATAATTCACAACAACACATTAAATGTCTCAGAATGAAAAGCGATAGGCTTACCTTGTTGTAAGAGAACTACACCCATGGCATAATCACTAGCATCGGTCTGAATCTCGAATGGCTATCTCAAGTCCGGTAATGCAAGGACTGGAGCTGAACTTATCTTCTCTTTCAAAGATTTGAAAGCTTTTTGTTGCTTGCCTCCCCATTGGAAAACACGCTTCACACTTGTCACTGCATGCATAGGAGATGCTATGGCAGAGAAGTTAGAAATAAACTTCCTCCAATACTAAGCTGCACCCAAAAAACTTCTTTCCTCTGTAATGGATTTGGGAGTAGGCCAATTCACAATGGCTTCTACTTTAGAAGGATCAATTCTCAAATCACCTCCTCCTACTATGTGTCCCAAATAAACCAAAGAAGTCTTTCCAAATTCACACTTTGACATTTTAAGAAACAACTGCTTTTTCTTCAAAATATTAAGTACTTTCTTAACATGCATGACATGCTCTTCTCTAGTCTTGCTGAAAATTAAGATGTCATCTAAGTAGACAATAACAAAATCATCAAGAAAAGGACATAGAACATCATCCATCGCCCGCATGAAAGTTGCAAGTGCATTACATAAACCAAAAGGCATAACAAACCACACAAAGAGTTCCTGTATGGTTTTGAATGCAGTCTTCCAAATATCACTTTCTGCAATTCTAACTTGATGATATCCAATATGTAAGTCTAGGGTGGAAGAGACCCTCTGGAGACAAAAATCCAGGATCATATGGCTGAAAGATGGGGAGAAAAATACTGCTTTCTTTCACAAATCAATGATTCAACACAGAAAGCATAACAGGTTTCTCAGTCTCAAAAATAAGTAGGGCCATCTTCTCAATACCCATCAGGAAATTGAGGAAGAACTACATTAGCACTTCTCAAACATACTCAATGATGAGGGTCAACACAACGGGGATCAAATCATGAATATCACCAACAACATTCCATCTATATTGACTAAAGAACACAATCAAATGCTGCTAAAACAGATCACCATCGAGGAAGTGGAGGAGACTATTCAGTCAATGCCAAATGGCAAGGCTCTTGGGTTGGATGCCTTTACCATTGATTTCTATAAGGCCTGCTGGAGCACAATCAAAGATGAGGTTTATGAGTTAGTGGAGGAATCTAGAGTGAATAAATCCATCTTCCCCTCCCTCAATTCCACCTTCCTGGTGTTCATTCCTAAATCTGACAGAGCGGACACTCCAGATCAATTTAGACCCATTGCTCTGTGCCATGTAATCTACAATATTATCTCCAAGATTCTTGCCAATCGCATCAAACCTCTCCTACATCTATTGATCTTTGCAAATCAAATAGGGTATGTTGAGGGCAGACAAATTATGGACAGCATCATTCTCTCGCAGGAAATCATCCACTCTCTCAAAGATCAAGGCAAACAGGGTATGCTAATCCAGTTAGATATGTCCAAGGCTTTTGACAAGATCAACTAGAATTTCATTAGACATATGCTAGTAGCCTTCGGGTTCAACAAAGATTGTATCAGGTGGATCATGGCTATGGTTTCTGGGGCTTTCTTCTCTATCCTTCTCAATGGCTCCCCTTCCTCTATCATCAACCCTTTGAGGGGTATCCGTCAAGGGGATCCTCTTTCCCCTTTTCTCTTTATCATCATGGCGGAGGGTCTGGGCAGATCCATCTCTGCTGCCTCCTCTGGCGGTCTTCTCTCTGGCCTTAACCTCTACCCCACCCCCCCCCCTCCCTCCCTCAACCCACCAACAATTTTTGGACGATACTCTCCTTATGGGTTGCCCTACAGCCAAGGAAGCCCTTGGTTTCAAGAAAATTCTGGAGGATTTCTCCCTTGCCTCTGGCTCTGCGGTCAATAATGCTAAATCCAAAATATTTTTTCTAGAAAAGTTGCTTCCCCTCCAAGTACTTGGGAGTTCCCCTTACGGAAAAACCTCTCACCAGTTCAAATTTGGAATCTCTCATCTCCAAGCTCAAGAAAAAATTATCTAACTGGACCTTTCGGTCCCTCAACATTGCTAGCAGATTAATCCTGGTTAGCTCTGTTCTTCAGGCCATGCCCCTCTACAATATTTCAGCCATAGCTTCTCCGAAAACCATTTCGAATCAGATCAGAGCCATTCAGATGGATTTCCTATGGAAAAGCAAAGCCAATAAAGGGTAGTGGGCTCTGGTGGCATGGGATAAGGTCTGCTCTCCCAAGAAGGCTGGCGTTCATGGCCTTCGTGACCCCGACCTCTTGGCCAGAGCTCTGGGCACCAAGACATGGTAGCATTGGCTCACTATACCCTCCTCTCACTGGGCCTTGCTCTGGAAAGCCAAATATGCCCCCACTCTCCCCTGGGACTCTCTTATCAGGCTTTCCGACACCCTCAAAGTTTCTCCCATCTGGAACCAAGCATAGGCCAACAGAATTCTCATTCAAGACCATAGCTTTTGGGAGATTGGTAATGGTCATAATGCCTTATTTTGGGGGAATGGTTGGGAGCAACAGCCCAAATTTGATTCAGAGATCTACAGGCCTGTCAAAGAGCAGCTTGAAGCGAAAAATAAATTCAAAGTCAAAGACTACCGGAAACTCACGGGATATCTAGAATGGAGGGAATGGGCGAACATCCAAGATTTTCTTCCCAATCATCTCCACCGAAAAATCAATATCCTAACAGCGGAGCTCAATAATAGGAAAATTCAAAAGGAGGAAGGACCGGACATCCTGCGTTGGGGATCTAAAGCAGCAGGGAAATTCAACATCAAATAAGCATACAACACTTTGCAAAACCCCACCTCAGTCCAACCTAAACGCAAATGGCACAATCTTTGGAGCAGGAAACACTGGCCGAAGATCACTCTCTTTCTCTGGCTAGTTATGCACAAGAAAATTATAACCTGGGACAATCTTCAAAAGAAAGGCTTCATAGGACATTTAGTATGCGTGATATGCCACTTTGAAGCAGAAACGACCAATCATATCCTCAACACCTGCCCTTATGCTTCCAACATCTGGTCCTGGCTCCTTCATGTCTTCAAAGCCTCTGACTGTTCTCTTGCTTCCATCCATTCCTCGCTGGAAAACTAGCGCCCTACCTTCTCCAATCATCCCCTCGTTAATTTGTCCTGGAATATCCTCCCGGGCATAATCTGTTGGGCCCTTTGGAAGGAGCGTAACACTCGAATCTTCAGGAATTCTGCCTCTAAAGAAGAACAGACACTCCACATAATTAAAAGCACCCTTCGCGAATCGGCCTCCATAGCCAATCTCCAGAACCCTCCTAACCCCCCCTCTGCCTCTAATAACCGAATTCTCTCCCTTCTCAACTTTTCTCCCCAACCTAATGGCACCATCACCCCTTCAGATTCCATCACTCCCTTACCCCTGTCCATTTGGCATCCACCCAACCTTTCCTTCATCAAACTAAATTATGATGGTGTGTCCAAGAACAACCCAGGTATGGCTGGATTCGGCGGGGTGTTCCGTAACCCCCAGGGAACCATCCTTTGGATCTATTACAGCAATTTGGGGCATACTACGAGTAATGCAGCAGAGCTCCATGTGTTGGCAAATGGCATTGAAATTTCCAAGCAAAACAAATACTGGCCCCTACTTGTTGAGGGCGACTCCAATGTGGCTACCCAAGATTGCAAGAAGTTGCAGCAGGGCCACAACGTTGATAAGGTCTCAGAATGTTGGTGCATTAACAGAATCTTACACAGGTTCAAAGATAGCCTATGGGAAGCGAGTGGTGTCTCTTTCAACGCGGTCATATAGGATGCTAACAAGCTTGCGGACTACCTTGCCAACCAAGGCGTAAAGACCTAAGCAAGGATAGTCTCTAGAACTGGATGACCAACGAAAATCCTACGATTTGAACTGAATGCAACCGCATTAACGAATTTGACTTGCAACAGGTGGGGGTCTTGTTAGAACCGCCAAATCCCATCATTCTTCATGACTGAGTACCCTGCTTCCCTTCTCACAATTGCTCTTGTGGGTGGCTGGTCCTCGAATGGCTCACCCAGGCACGCTCCCATGAATCTCCGTTACTCCGAGTCTACCTCCATCAATCCTGTTTGCATGCGACAACTGTACGCTTGTTCCTTATCTCCCTTGGATCGCAACCTGATATCCCCCTCACCTCACCCACAACTCTCATCATCCTCCTCAGTTTAGCCACCCTCGCATCCTGAGACAGTTCTGTTACTCTCGGCTTTGGATTTTTCCCTCCATCACTCTGTGCAAGTGCCCAACTATGGCTCCCCATCGTCGTCACCCTCCTCCCTAGACCTGCCACTCTCACCACCTCTTCTAGGACAATCCCTCCTGTCCCCCGGTTACCAGAGTTGAAACTCTGGCCCGCAATGCAGCTCGCTCCTTTGCCGAAAACACCCCGGGTCCGACGCAAGAAATTCTTCAAATGCTAGAGGCAAAAGCTTCAACTCGTCGCAGGGCCACCCCCACGGAAGTGGTCAACAGAGCCCTTCATTGGATCCCTGGCCCCGCCTTAACTAGAGGTTGAGACAATCTCTACACCTGGGCTATAGACTTACATTGGCACACCAACATTATGCTTGCTTTGGCGCTCCAGGACCAGCACAATGTCACTAGGTGCTTGGAAAAGAAAATGGATGCTCTGTCTGATAATTTCGAAGCATATGTCAAAGCAGTCCACCACCTTCGGTTTTTTGATAGTTCCTCCCCTCATTATGACCTCCTAAAGTGCTGCTCGCAAAACCAACAACACCCGAGCCCCAAAGTCAAAGAGGAGGTCCCTGCAAGGAGGAATTCACAGGAAGCGGGCCCGTCTCAGCACCATCTTTTTGACCTTGAGGAGGGTACCCTCGATCACTCAATCAACATTGAAGACTATCTCAATGAGGAGGAAGAGACGCAGCCCCCCTCGGGCCTCTAGTTCTTCGGTCTTCTTCTCGTAGCCTCCTGTTTTGTTTCAAATGTATGTTACTCAGCAAGCGAGTTATTTAGTTCTTTTTTCTGTTTCAGAAGCTTGGGCTTCTTACTTTAGTCATAGTATGTTATTTTTTCTCTCCACTCAGTACTATGTCCCTTGTCTCCCTTTCCCTGAGTGCGGGATCGACCCCATGTTTTGAGCTGAACTCTGATCTACAGCCAAGAGGCTCTTTTTGTATATTATCTTTCTCCACTTATTGTGAATAGTTCCTCCAAATTTACAAAAAAAAAACAAATCATCTATCCTTGGGAGTGGGTAACGATTTTTTACCATTATTTCTTTCAATGCCCTGAAGTCCACACACATACTCCAAGTTCCATATTTCTTTGGAATCAACACTATCGGTGACCCACATGGCGAAGTGCTTGGTCTTATGAAACCTTTTTCCAACAAGTCTTTAATTTGCCTCTTTATATCAACATTCTCCATGACAGACATGTGGTACATGCCTATGTTAGGAAGAGGAAAATCTTGTTGCAACTATATTTCATGTTGAATCTCCCTTTTAGGAGGCAAACCTGTCAGCTCCTGAAACATCTCATGATGTGCATCAACTACATCATATAAATTTGATTTTAACTTGGGATCACAATTTTCAAATGACTCATAATTCACATCAACCTTAGGCTTAACCATAAGAAGTACAAAACTCTTACTAGAATTCACTATCCTTTTTACCTGTCCAGCATTTACCATCGCTATATTTGTCTTTTTGCAATGTGCTCTAACAATAAAATCCTTGCCATATTTGAATAGATGATACTTGTTCTCGTGGAAATGGAAGATAGCTTTCCTGTCATATAAGTAAGGACTTCCCAAAACAATTCTTGATATATCAAGCAGAACAACATCTAGTTCAACTGTGTCAATGAAATGTGCAGTAATTGCAAAGCGCAATATGCACTTCTTTGAAACATGTACGTTTGCATCCTTGCAAATACAACCACGTGGATATGGCCTTGGATGTGGAATGGTCTCAAGTTTTAGCTGCTTGACTAAGTCTTCTGAGATAAGGTTCGCTTGTGACCCACTGTCAAAAAATGTGTCAATTTTTGTATGTTTTGAAATAACCCTCACATGAAACAATTCAATTCTTTCTTCTTCATTTGGAGCTTGTACATGAAAGTTTGAAGTACTAGTACTTGGCTTAGTTTCAGTTTCTTTTCCCTTCATATTCTTCAAACCCATGGCTGTAATTTTAGTTTCATCACCTAAATCATCACCTAAGTCTTATTTTGTAGTTGTAGTTGTCGAAGTTTTCTTCTTCCCTCTGTCTTTGTTAAACTGAGTTCTTTTTTCAGGATGAAGTTTCCAACAGTTTTTCTCTTCATGGCCTTCTCTTGATCAGTGTTTACATATCACTTTCTCACCCTCCTTTTTGATAGATGCATTCTTTTTTCCTTTTCCTTTTGAGGTTTTATCTTTGTTTTTCCCCTTAAAAGGCTTGTTTCTACCCTCTTCAAAAGTATGTTTCCCTCTAGCCTCTAAATGTGTGGCTTGGACACAAACCTCATCTAGACTAGTAGGATTGAACATAAGGATAGTATGTCTAAGTGTTAGGTCCCTATATTACTAGTATAGTCCTTTATTATTGTTAGTGTAACCCCCTTATTGTTATTATTGTACCCTTGTAACCCCCATATTGTTATTATTTTTCCCTTAAATTATTATTGTTAGGTCGGCTAGGATTACATTGTGGCCCCATGCACTCCTATATATAGAAAGGAGGTTTTGTAATTTGAATCATCCAAGAATTTTTCATTCATGTAATGTATTGGAGGTTTCCCCCTCAAAGTGGCTTATTTCTAAGGCTTTGATATCTCTTTTCTTCTATTTTTGGAGCTGGTTTCACAACATTTGGTATCAGAGCTTTGATATTCTAGGATTTCATTGCTCCAAACAAGTCATCGTGGAATTTTCGCTATAACTTTGTTTCTACGAAGGTTCAGTATCTGAAATTTTTATAGTACAAAGCCACAATCCTGAGGAACATCGTCGCAAAATTTCAGAGCTTGGTTCACAATATTTTCGGAGATATGATCTATGCAAGTTAGCTCATTTTGCAGGCTCCTGAATTTAACCTAAACAGGTCATCGTGGTATTTTCATAATAAATTTTTTTCTAAGAAGGTTAAAAAGCTGAAATTTTTAGAGTACGAAGGCACAATCCTGAGGAACATTGTTAAAAAATTTCAAATATTGGTTCACAATATTTTCGGAGATATGATCTGTGGAAGTTAGGGCTTTTTGAGGCTTCTGAATTTCATCTCAAATAGGTGATCGTGGGAAAATATTCATAGCTCTCTCTCTTAGCATCGGATTGGAATTCTGTAAATATTGGCCGCAAGTACACGGACTCTAGTTTTTGGTCTATCAATTTTAGAGCCAAATGAGGAAACAGTGACACGTGGCAAGTCGTACAAGTTCACTCTGCTGAACCAGTCCAAAATTGGGTCATTGTGGGAGATTGGACATAACTTTTCCTTGAAGAATCCAAATCAGATCACACCTGTGGCATTTGAAATAAGATTCAGGGGGCTACTACAGGGATTAATTTCAGATATTGAGGTTCCTCAATTATATATATAATTCAATTTCAATATAGAGCTCCTCAAAAGCAAGTAAAAGGTGTGTATTTTGTTTTCCAAATTGCATAAGTCTTGTTTGAAGAATCAAGTTGAATTGATTCCAAGGGCATATTGTAGAATAGATATCAGTATTGGATTCTAAAATGGCCCCTAAAAAAAATTCAAAACCCGTTAAACCTTTATAAAGCTATACTATGACTCATGAAGACGAAGAATGGCAACATGACATATCAAAATTATGAGAGCAAGTGCAACAAATTTCGCTCTCGCAAAGAACAACAAAAAATGACATGGAAGTTTTGAAGAAAGGCGTGGAAACTAAGATGGATGGTTTGAAGAAAGGCATGGAATCTAAGATGGATGGTTTGAAGAATGGCATAGATGGCATGGAATCTAAGATAGATGGCATGGAAGCTAGCATGGAATCTAAGATGGATGACATGGAAGCTAAGATCGATGAGAAAATGGAAAACATGAAGAATGATATAAAAGCAGACATGGAAGGTTTGACAAAGTTGATACAAGAAATGTTTCATAATGGTGAAAAGATAGTAAAGGAAACTCATGATGAGAACAAAATAAATGTTAATCATGATTTCATAAAATCTAATGTTGGCGAGAAGAACCACCATATTCCAAAAATGGATATGAGGAAGTTTCATGGAAAGGATCCTGTAACATGGATACTACAGATGGAGTAATATTTTGATCTCCATAATGTTAAAAACACACAAAATGTATGCATTGCAACTTTACATTTAGAACAAAAAACATTTGTATGGTATCGATGGCTTTGCTCCCTTAAAAAAATTGTCACTTGGTCAATTTTTATGGAGGAAATGATAGCACATTATGAGGATGCAAAGAGAAACACCATCTTTAGCCAATTGATAAATCTCAAACAAAAGGGTTTAATGGGGGAGCACATTGAGGACTTCCAAAAATTGAATATAAGGGTAACTGATATTCCAGAGGAACACGCGATTGATCTCTTCATAGGTACTTTAAAGGATAACATCCAACATGAAGTTCGCATTTTGGAACCTGATTCATTGGAGAAGGCATTCAGGTTGGCAAGAAAAATTCAATGTAAAATTATGGCAACAAGGAAGCCTACCACTCACTTATATAAAGAGGGAAGTGTTGCTACTCCTAGATTTCCACAACCTACAAGGTTGATACCACAACAATTGGAAGAAAAAAGAGCAAAAGGGCTTTGCTACAGTTGTGATAGAAAATACACTAAAGGTCATAAGTGTGCTGAGAAGAAATTATTTTACATAGATTGTGAAGAGGAAGAAGAAAATGAACAAGAAGAGGATATACACCAAGAACCAACCCAAGAAGAGGAAGAAATGAGTCTGACCATATCGTGTAATGCATTGGCAGGAATTACCACTCCTCAAACTCTCAAGATAGAAGGACATATCAAGAAGAAAAAGGTAATAGCGTTGATTGATTTAGGTAGTACCCATAATTTTATTCATTGTAAGGTAGCCAAGGAATTGAATTGTTTCCTATACCTAGCACCAGAATATCAAGTGATGGTTGCAAATGGAGGAACTATAACTTGCTCTAGAAAATGCCATAATATCAAGCTAATGATGGGGGAATATGTATTGAATAGTCCAATGCTTTCCATTCCTATGGGAGGTGCTAATGTTGTACTAGGAGTACAATGGTTACAATCTTTGGGGATGGTAGCTTTTAATTTTCAAGAACTTTTCTTGAATTTTTTTTCAAAAGGAAAGGAAGTCGAATTACGGGGTATTGCAGGGAAGCCGGGAAATATAATAAGCTCTAATGTCATTACAAAGCTTCTAAAGAAAGAACAACGAAGCATAATTGCACAATTATGCTCACTAGAAGTTCCAACATCAAAATCATCTATTTCTGCAGATCTCCAAAATGTCTTGGACAACCATTCCAAAGTTTTTGAAACTCCAAAAGGACTCCCACCTATTCGTGATCATGATCATGCTATTCATTTGATTCCAGGAAGTGTTCCTCCAAACATCAGGCATTATAGATATCCTTATGTCCAAAAGAGCGAAATTGAACGTATGATTGCAGAAATGTTAGAGGCGGGTATAATTCAACCTAGTCAAAGTTCTTTCTCTGCTCCTGTAGTATTGGTACACAAGAAGGATGGATCATGGCGAATGTGTCCGGATTATAGGGAGCTCAATAAGCTCGCCATTAAAGATAAATTTCCCATTCCTGTGATTGATGAATTATTGGATGAATTACATGGAGCAATTTATTTTACCAAGTTGGATCTTCATTCAGGATATCATCAAATTAGAATGAAGACTGAAGATATTCCAAAAACAACATTTCGAACTCATGAGGGTCATTATGAATTTTTGGTCATGCCTTTTGGCCTTACCGATGCACCTTCTACATTTCAAGGGTTAATGAATTCCATTTTCAAACCCTTCCTTAGAAAATTTGTGCTAGTATTTTTTGATGATATACTAATCTACGGCAGGTCTTGGAAGGATCATGTTGAACATGTTGACAGGGTGCTCAAACTATTGCAGGAGAAACAATTATATGCAAAAAAATCCAAATGTTTCTTTGGAGTACAAGAAGTGGAATATCTGGGTCATATTGTATCTCACGAGGGTGTTAAAGTAGACCCTAACAAAATTAAAGCCATTAAGGAATGGAAAGTCCCCACAACCATAAAGAAGTTGCGAGGATTTATCGGGTTAACAGGGTATTATCGCAAGTTTGTTAAGAATTATGGGAGAATAGCAGCACCTCTAACAACATTATTGAAGAAAGATGCATTTTCATGGACTCCTGAAGCACCTAAGGCCTTTGAACATCTTAAAGAGGCAATGTGCCTAGCACCGGTCTTAGCTACGCCAGACTTCACAAAAACCTTTATTGTGGAATATGATGCCTCAGGAAATGGAATTGGTGTTGTTTTAATGCAAGAAGGAAGACCCATTGCTTTTGAAAGTCATCCAATCAAAGGAAAGTATTTACAGAAACCTATTTATGAGAAGGAAATGTTAGCAATACTGCATGCACTAAAGAAATTGAGAACTTACCTAATGAGAAGACACTTCAAGGTAAAAACTGATCATGATAGTCTTAAACACTTTTTGGAACAAAGACTATCTTCAGAAGAGCAGTAAAAATGGGTCACAAAGATGTTGGCTTATGACTTTGAAATAATATACAAAAAAGGGAAGCTAAATGTTGTTGCAAATGCACTCTCAAGAAAGAATGAAGGGCTGGGAGCATTGCTTTGTGCCATTTCTATTATCCAACAAGATTGGATAACCGAAGCAAGAGATGAATGGAAGAAGGACGAAGAAGTGTGGACACTCATTCAAAAGTTGCAGCAAGATCCTAGTACATCTGATACATTTAGTTGGAAAAATGATTTCTTATGGTACAAAGATCGCTTATATCTTTGTAAGAATTCCCAACTAAAACAAAATATTCTTTTGGAATTGCACACTTCTCCTTTAGGAGGACACTCAGGATTTTTAAAAACTTACCACGGGGTGAAGAAAGAATTTTTTTGGGATGGCCTTAAATTTGATATTCAAAAGTTTGCCAGCAGAATAAAGTTGAGACAATTAAGACCCCGGGACTTCTACAACCTTTATCCATTCCAAGTCAACGTTGGGAGGAGATTTCAATGGATTTTATCACAGGTTTACCTAAGTCCGAAGGAAAGAGTGTCATCATGGTGGTAGTTGATAGACTTACCAAGTTTGCACACTTTTGTGCATTATCTCATCCATTTAAAGCAAGTACAGTTGCTACTACATTTATGGACAGAATTCAAAAGCTACATGGAAGCCCAAGGGTTATTGTGAGCGACAGAGATCCCATTTTTACTGGAAATTTTTGGACGGAGTTATTTTCTTGTTTGGGTACTCAATTGGCTCATAGCTCATCTTATCATCCTCAATCCGATGGTCAAACTGAGATCATAAATAAATGTTTGGAAGGATATCTTCGTTGTTTTGTATCTGATAAACAAACACAATGGGTCAAGTGGTTACCTCTTGCTGAATGGTGGTATAACACTTCCTTCCATACTGCAGCAAAAATGACCCCATTTATGGCCTTTATGGATATCATCCACCATCCATCACATCATCTTTAAGAGAAAATTCGAAGGTTCAAGCAGTGGAAGATCACATCGAGCATCAGCAAGAAGTTCTCCAACTCTTAAAGGATAACCTGAATTTGGCACAAAATCGAATGAAACAACAGGCAGATCAACATCGCGGCGAGAGAAGTTTTGATGTAGGAGATTGGGTATTTTTACGGCTACAACCATACAAACAAATGTCCCTCAAGCAAGCTAAGAAGGATAATAAATTATCGCCAAAGTACTATGGTCCTTACGAGGTGTTGCAAAAGATTGGTACTATGGCATACAAATTGGAGCTTCCTGCTTCTTCACGAGTGCATCCAATTTTCCATGTTTCATGCTTAAAGAAGGTTATAGGTGAAAATCTTCCAGTTCAAACAATATTGCCAGAACTTGATGAGGAAGGAAAAATCATATTGGAACATGAAGTGGTCATGGAAACAAGAACTCGACAGCTACGGAATCGATCAATTTCAGAGTATCTCATCAAGTGGAAGAACTTACCCACTGAAGATTCTACATGGGAGGATGAGAATTTTATACAGAAGCACCCTGAGCTACTCAAGCGTTGAGGACAACACTTTTTTGAAGGAGAGGGGCATGTTAGGTCCCTATATTACTAGTATAGTCCCTTATTGTTGTTAGTGTAACCCCCTTATTGATATTATTGTACCCTTGTAACCCCCATATTGTTATTATTTTGCCCTTAAATTATTATTGTTAGGTCAGCTAGGATTACATTGTGGCCCACTAGGATTACATTGTGGCCCCATGGACTCCTATGTATAGAAAGGAGGTTTGTAATTTGAATCATCCAAGAATTGTTCATTCATGTAATGTATTGGAGGTTGCCCCCTCGTAGTGGCTTATTTCTAAGGCGTTGATATCTCTTTTCTTCCCTTTTTGGAGTTGTTTTCACAACACTAAGACAACTATGTAAACTACCTATATATTTCAGAAAAGTGTCTTGACTTTACAAGTCTACCCCTAATAAGAGTGCTCTTCTCCTAAACTCTTGGGTGTAGTCTTGTACATTTTGTCCCTTAAGTTGTCTAAAATTTTTCCAATTCATGATAGCTTTTTGTAAATGAGCTAATGGATAAAATTGTTTTTTTTTATTGCAGTAATGAAATCAGCCCATGATAAAATGATCTTACCATGTTTTCTAATCTCCTCCTTGGTTTTGGATTCCCACCAAACAAGTGTTGCATCTTCCATTCTCAAAGAAGCTAGCTGAATTTTGGTGTCGTCATCATGAAGGTTCTACATCCTCAAGTAAACCTCCGACTGCCTTATCCAGTTGTCAAGTTTTTCTGCATTGACTTCACCATTAAACATAGGCAATTCAAAATTAACATCAAGTTTCAAAAATGGACTTTTACTAGTGTTCTTTGACTTGTGAGATTGATTCACTGAAGTTGAGGATGACGATGTAGAGGAAGAGGATGAATATGGGGATGGTGGATCACCATTTCCTCCTTGTCCTTTCTTTGACTTGTCTTCATTTTTCTTTCCTCCTGAAGATCCCTCTCCTTCCTTGTGAAGTTTAGACCCTTCTCCTTCAAGCCTTTCATTCCTTTCTTGGTAGAGTATCCTCACCATTTCACTCATGTCTAGGAATGCCTTTCTGAACACCCTTTCTTCCTCTTTGGGATCAATGTCTTCAGGAATTTCTCCTCCTCCTGAAGTCATGCTTATGCCTTCTTCTACTTCTCTTGGAGGTGAAATTGAAGGTGGAGATAATGGCACTCTTGCCCTCCTTGGTTGAGGATTGCTATGAGCTCTCACCAATTGACCTTCTCCTATCTTGAGCTTAAGCCTAGTAAGCACCAAAAACCTTGCAAACTATTAAACAAACCTTGCACAAGAAAAATACAAAGTGTATAACTCTAGCTCTGATACCAACTTGATCTGAATGGATTATATTAGTTATGCTGTGCTAAGTATCCAAACAGTTATAATTATGTGTGCTTAAGGTTCTCCTTAAATTGCAGGTTAAACAAATAGTTTTGGCTTTGTTAATCAGACTTCTGTGTGAGGATTGATTAATTATTTTAACTATTTATCATTGTACAACAATAAATAAATAAACTTCACAAAGCACATTACTCAACCAATTGTTGAAGTAGTTCACCCCTCCTTGGCTACATCTGCTAGTCCAGCTCCCACAATGGCATGTCCCTCATGTATTAATCAGCTCAAATGTAAGTACAAGTGAAAATAAGCCTCAATAGGCAAAACTCTCTGTAAAATCAGCTTCAGAAGGTATGAAATAGCCAGAGATGACTATTCATTTACATAAAACAGGTAAATAAAGCCCAATACACTGCCTTCTCCATGATGGCTCCTTGATCTTCCTCGAAGCTAAAAATACTGAAGATTACTTCTGTTCAACCTAAAACCTATGCTAGATTTCTCAGAATGTTGAAAAGACCCAAAATTGACTATTTTTGCACTCAAATTGGTTCAATAATGAGGAAGTTATGGCCTCCCCATGAATTTTGCCTAATGTCCCCCAAAAACTCCACTAAATGTGGAGGACTGCCAGTTAAAGTCGACCAAATGGTAAGTCCACCGAATAAGGAGGGTCCGCTAACCCAATCCATTAAACGAAACTGCAGTTATATTAAATTTTGGGTGGATGGGCATGTGACTGCCCCCGCCTAACCTTTGTGAAGACCGATGTGTTAAATGTTTCATAACCACAACATTGAATGTTTGGACTGGTACTGGCCACATGGGCCCGAACCCGCCGAAGATTAACTGCCACACTTAATTGTTTATCCTTAAACCTTGGTCACGGGCAGAGGTCACATGGCGTTGGGGCTAGCCCTTTTTCGTTTTCCGCCCAAATCAATTTGCAAATTCAAATATACGTGAGCAACATAGTTTTATAAGAACTAATGCACAGCCTGAGTGGTCGATTCTGTGCGCTCGTGGGGAGGAGGCCCATATTCGAACCCACATACTTGCAAAAAAAAATTTGAAACGAATCTATCAGCCAACCCGACCCGAACGTGAATTCGTGCAGAAGCCCATGGTGTAGGGCAGACACAAAAAAATTTATGCCTTTGGATTTTGGGGCCACATGGAAGCCACCAAGCAGGCCACGTGGCACCCTGCTATTGGGCTTCAACATAATGTTAATTATTATTTTTTGATTAAAATCCAAAGTCAAATGTAGTCAAATAGTCCTTTTTTTTGGAGTTTACTAGACAATTTCAAACCTCAATAACTTCTGCATACGACCTCGGTTTTGAGAACCGTTTGCGGTGCCAGAATTACAAAGACAAGACCTTTCCATTCATTTAGATTGCAACTACTTCTGAGCACTTTCATTTTTGAGCAATTTTCATAACTTGGACATGATCTCCTGATCATCAAAGGTGGTTTTAGACCCAAAGGAGCAATTTTATTCCTCTCTTCTCTATCTCCTTAGCTTACACACTCCATGGACAACTCCAGCATGCATCCATTCACTCATTTCACCTTTCAAGTAGGCAGAAAACTCCATTTTTACTCCTGACTATAATTGCTACAAGAAAGTCCTAACTGCTACAGGATTCGTGTAGCACTACAGTAAACCATGTAAATGCTACAGAAATTTATTTACAAGGAAAGTAGCTCTTTCAAAGGTTTCTAAACTTCAAAAATAGCATGATAATTTATTTTTTCCTATACCTACCACTCCTAACCCTCACTTCACTCCATGCACAAGGATTCACTCCCTAAACCCTATGTTGCGCCCCTAGCAGCTAGATTATACCTTGGCATGGGACCTCTCCCCTTACCTCTCCATCACTCCAATCATTCCATCACTCCATCCCTAACATCCATAAACCATTTCCCTTCATCTCTAAGAAATCTGGAGCCCTAAGAAGGAGAGAGAAGACTACTAAATGAAGTTGAAAAGTTTCCTCTAGAAATTATGTATATGGTACAACAAGGTCAAAATGTGAGGATAGGTTGATGAAGATGGCTTAAAAGGACCACCAACAGACTCCAGGAGGATGAATACACCAGAAAAGGCACCTGAGGACCTCCATGCAGCACCTGCAAGAAGATTAGCAGGAGGAGAAGCACATGGACCAATAAACAGAGAATGAAATAGGGCAGCATACATGAAGAACCACAAGGCAAGGAGGATGAATAGGTTTCTCAGAGGATGAGCAACAATTTCAGTAGGGGGGTATGATGGGCCTCTAAATTAGACATAAATTAAGACCCATCTAACCTTTCTTATGCACATCAAAGATATATTAAATATCTCCTTCTACACTTAATAATGTTTTTTTATGCTTAATATGTTCTTAGGAAGGTTTAGATATAATTTTCATATTTGTGCCTAATATTATTTATTTTTGTAGAATATTGTGAGAATATCGGGCAGATTATAAAGATTTGGAGAAGGAGATAATTTAGGGACTTTATCCCTACTACTAGAGGATAAATATTGGAAAATAAATGAGCAAAATATCATGAAATTATTGAGAAATTTTGGAGATATTTTGGAACTTCGATGATTGAGAAAATCTAGGAATGTGTTCCCTGTCATTTACTGCAAACTCCTAGTGTTGGGAAGCAGATCCAGTATTTGAGGGATTTTGGAGGGGAAAGCTTCCTCCTTTCAAGGGGAATTCTTCCTCATCATTTTGTATAAGTACCAATTGGCCTTTAGGGGCATGTATTATTTATTCTTATTGTGGATAAAACTTGTTTTCTAGCAGCTCCACTTTCTTTTCTTGCAGGGATGTACTTGGACTGATTCAATAATGAAGATTGGTGCCATTTTTAGCTTCTAAGGCTGCTTTCTTCCATAGGAATTTTAGGACTCCTTGGTCTTGGCCATCCTAGGAGCCTCATAGCCCTCTTGCATAATTTCTTTATGTTCTTTTCAGTTCTTATTCACATGCATCTCTTATTTCTGTTTTGCATATTTCTGCATTTAGTATTGTTTCTTTTCTTGCTATAGGATTGAGTTAAATGGTTGAAGTGAGTTCTTCTGAAGTTTGTTTACAGGTTCAAGATCATTACTCATCCTTATAATAATTTTTGAAGATCATCTTAATCATTAAGCTTCTTTTATTTGGTTATTAGTTCATGAATATAAGTTTTCTGGAAATGCCTTGTAGCGAAATAGTAGTAAATTTCTACTATTTTTTAGAAAGAGTTAATGAGATTCATTTGAATTGATTCCACTTGTATTAGGTCATAATACTATTAAATTTAATAACAAAATTTAACCCATTGCATTTTCACTTGATTAGGCTAGGAATTTGATAGATTAACTAGCTCACTAGTTCTTGAATTTCCGGATTTTAGAGTAGTAATTTTCTGTTATTTTTCAGCACGTGTGAACAAGGGTATTTTGGAGTTATTCTACTTGTAATGGAGACCTAAGACATCATAATTAATAACAAAATTTTCCCCATCCCATTTTCATTTGATTTACTTAGTCATTCGGAGAGTTATTTCCAAAACAAACTTTCTTGTAGCAAAAACAGAGTCTCCTATAACACTCTTTTAGCATGTGTAAACTCGCCCAAATTTTCTCCCAGAGGTTGTTGTCTCTTAGGCTTGAATCATGACCCAAAGGATCTAAATACATGATTGAGGAATAATAAACACCAATTAGGACATTCATTTTCACAAATTAGAGTAGGTATTTTATTTGAATTCATGCTCTTAGTAGTTCAATTACAAATTGTTGTTCTTTCCTAGGATTAATTTCTTTTCAAATCAACACTTCCATTTCTGAAATTAGTTTAGGCTTTTCTTTCCTAAAATTAACTCCATTACATCAGATACATAAATAAGGACACATTGTATGCTGCACATATAGTGTTGATACCTCTTAAGTTGGTACGAACCCCGGGTTGATAATTAAAGTTGGTAGCCTTGGGAGTTGCAACATTCTTGTTGTAATACTGAGGCTCATCACTTAGTTCATTTCAATTTAAATTAAATTTTGAAAAAAAAAGTTAGTATTTTTAAGATTTGTATTCTCGATTTTTTTTCGTATTGGATTTTACAATGTTGAATTGTTTCCATATCGAATCGAATTCAAATTCGAATTTGGCAACTATGATTTGAAGCTATTACAACAAGAATTTCTAATCAACATGTACATTATTTGCCACATTTAAAATGGAAAGTATTTGATAATTTCATCCCTGAAATGCATGGCCTCTTAAATCTTATCTAGGTGTACATGAACCATCAAGGAGCTCATGAAAAGTTCACATTGAAACAAATTGCCTCATCAATATTTTGGAATTTATGCATAACTTATATCATACATTGATCACACCTATAAGAATAGTTTTTCCTTTATGCGGAAGACATGCGGAAGATGTCTTCTTTTAGGCGAAAGAAGGGAAGATGATTACCTTATTTTATCATGTTATGACTCATCACTAGGTATATATTTTATGTCTCTTTTTATTTTATTCATGATTCTTCAACGAGTGGTGCAAGTATGGAACACACATCTTAGATTAGGCTTATCACTTTATTTTGTTTTTCTAGGAGAAACAAGATATGAATACCATTTCAAGTTCAATAATCCTAGAAACATAAACCAAGCTACACACATCATAAATCCCTCCTTTGATAGGTGTTCATCACATTACTTTAACATGAGTATAAACCTTACTTGAGCTAGGTCTTGAGCCTAAGCCAAAATTTAATAGCTTATGCATTGATGCATAACCTTATTTTGGTTCATTTCCATATGTAACAGTTGATCCTTTTCAACTTCCAATTGGATCAATGCTTAATTTTACATGCTCTTATGGCTGGGAAGAAATACATTTCTCCTCTCTCTACATGTTTCTCATACAAAAATGGGTCATAATTTATGAAAAAGGAATTTGTGCTTAAAGTATCAATAGTTAATGACCTAAACAATACAAAATACATGGCAATCTCCATTTCTTGATACTTACTATAAAAGTTGGTTCCAACTATGTATGCAACTAACAAGTAGGAATCATTTGAATCTTGAAAGGTATCACAAGGTTCCATTTCAGTTCCTTAAGATGGAATTCAACAATAGAAATATTTTATAAAGTGCATTAATTTTCCTTGTTCATAATACTAAACACAAGATCAATGCTTCCAATGCTTCCTTGAGCAAATATATATTTTATTATCATAAATTTTCTTGTATCCAACATCTCACACAACTGGGCTATATAAATTGATATTAGAGCCTCATTTTTGAGCTCTCATTCATGTTCTCCTTTTGTTATTAGATACATTTAATTCTTAGATTTAGGAATCAGTTTTTTCATTACTCAATATCTTCAATCACTTGTTAGGGCCCTACCCTAAGCTTTGTATTTTAGGGTAAAAAGGAGTTAATGTATGAAGTTTCCTTTTTTAATAAATTCCATAAATTCTTAATTGATAGCTTCTACTTTTAAATGGTTTTTTTTATTAAATAAGATCCATTGTGTGGTTGGTTCTTATTTTCTATGGGACTAAAACTAGTTGAGGAAAAAGGATTTATAGAGCTAGAAGGCCATATGTTCTTTTGTGAAAGGTGATCTTATTGTAATTTGAGCTTTTCTCATAAGATTTTTCCCTTTTAAAGAGACTCATGAACATATCTCATGATTAATCTCATTGTTTCTTGTATGAATACAGTGGAATAATTGATCATCCAAATAATGAGAGAATAGAAAGAAAAATTTAAAGGAAATGAGAAATGGTTAGTCCCAAAAATCTGGAAAAAACCACCCCCACTCTACTCTCCTTACTTGTGCTAGGAAATAAAATTAAATCCAATTGAAATTTAAAAGAAATAAGGTAATAACAAACATTACCTTAGGTATCTAATTTTTAGTGTTCAACTAAAAGTTTGTAATAGAGGAACAGCTCATAAACCCTCTTTATATCGTGTTTGTTAAATCTAATGTGAGCATTATGGTTGGATTTACCACAAAATCTTTAGAATAAAGAGAAATGTAATTAACAAAATAGTGGCTGTTTTTTAATCAGTTGTTCTCCATCTTATTTAGGAAGTAGTGTAATTTATGTTAGACTCCTATAATTCACAGTATCACAAGGTGACTGATTATTTTTGTTTAGATCGTTTATATTGAAAATAATATTCCATAACTATCATTTATTTCCAAGAAGGTACTTCTGGCACAAAATATGGTTGTATTCATCTCATTTCCAATATAGCCCAAATTAAGCCTAAATACATCGTTTAGTTCTTATCCATTAAACCTTAAAAAACCCTCTAAGATAAAGATTTCAGACTTCATATTACCATCTGCCATATCATATGATGTCTTTTAAACATTTGGCAGACCAATTCATTCGCACATACCCCACCATCCACTCACACCCCGCTAATATCCTGACACCTTTCTACCATCTCCTCTCCCTATCTCCCCATCCGACGGCCCATAACTTATTTTTGCCCCTTCCCCCCCCCCCCCCCCCCAGCCTCCGAAGTTAACGTAAGGGAGGGAGGGGGAGGGGGGTCTAAAATTAGCGGTCTTTGAAACCACTCTCACCGATGCGTGTCAGATGTCCATCGTTTCACACACACCCCCCCCCCCCCCCCCCATCCTATACCACTTACCGGGTATACCCCTCTCTGAAATGGTTTTACCGCCGCAACAAACCTTTATCCCCTTGAACCTTTATCTTTTCATCGCATTTTTACTTACAATTTGCAATCTTGTTCAAACCCGACCATCGATGCAATATAAAATGGGACCCATTCCCTGCCACGTCACCCTTTCCCCATCACCCATCGCACATCATGATTTATGTTTCTTTCACTCATGAAAAGTTCCGCCAAGTCCTAATTTTCGATATCACAAATCTCAATTCACACCTTCTCCCTTTTCATTTCTTACAAAATTCCTGATGCAATATCGGTGGGACCCCTTCCTTGCCTTTTCGCATCGACATATCGCAACAATCCTTGCCACATTCATTTTCCACTCCACAAATCTTCCGATGTGATATCCTACCTAGTCCCTGATTTTTTATCAGCTCCGATCCCTTGGTTGCGATAAGCCCCCTCCGCAGATTTGTGATATAAGTTTTAACTAGATATGTGATATTTGACTTTGCGATTTGTGATATCGCAAATCGCAGATCACAATACTTCCACCTTTCCTCCGTTAATACTTCCTCCATTCCACCTGTTATCACCAAAATAATTTCAAAACATCATTTTGACAAGGTTACAAAATTTCATGGATCAAAATAGGGTTTTAGGAGTCAATTTAGGTTTGACCAAGGGAAGGTTTTAGATTTTTTATAGTTTAAAGCTCATCCAAAGGTTCAAATAAAGCCTTCTTTAAAGTTCTTTCATGTCAAACATTCATCATTTTCCATTTGTATTTCATTTCCCAAATTTTTTGTGCCAAAAATGCCTGATAATCCAAGAATCCCTATTTTCGTAGCCCATCCAGTGTAAAAAAGGCAGAAAGCGCTACGAAACCGCTGAAAGTTATGAAGCAAAAACTCTATTTTCTGGTTTTGAGCACTCAACTTCAATGGAGGTTTTTGAGCAAACAAAAAGGTATTTTAAGAAACTAAGAGAGGTTATTTTCAAACACTTATTAAATAACAATAAAATCTCTCACTTTTCTCACAAGTGTTATCAGTTGGGAGATACAAGGCTTTCTTTGAAGCCCTATTTTTCATAAAACAGAATTTTCCTGTTTTACACATGTTTTTCAAAGGCAATTTCTGGACAGCAGGAGATTTGATTCAAAAAACCAAGAGAGGTTTTTATTCAAGAAATAATGGCCTAAAACATTTTCCTTCAGTTTCTCAAACTACATCATGGATTAGGAGATATAGGCTCTGTCCCAAGACCTATTTTTCAAGAAAAAAACAGGAGAAACTTACAAGAAATGCCTCAAGCAAGCTAAATTGAAGTTGGTTTATGGTTGTTATGGTTTGTAAATGCTGAATACAGGTTATGTTTTGAGTTTTTTGGCATAATTACAGTTTACAGTCTGAAATTTTTTTACAAAACTGCATACTCAGCAGTTTCGTAGCACATTCAATGTAAAAAGCAAAAAAGCGCTATGAAACTGTTGTAGCTGCTTTTCATACTCATTTTGGTCAGTTTTTGAAAGGTTGAAGAGTTAATCAAGAATTTTAACTGATATGGGAGATATATTAAAGGTTAAGTGAAATTATGCAAGTGGAAAAAAATCAGTTTTTGGAGAATTAAGACTTAAAATGGCAGTGTTACAAAGGCACTACGAAACTGTTGTGTTTTCGTAGCGCAGTATATTACAACTCTTTTGAACAGTTTTGGAAGCGGTTTTGGACAGCTAGAGGCTAGGGATAAGTGATGAGACATGTTAATATAATCTCCAACATCTAAGGACCACGAAATGAAGTTTAATTGATGATCAAAATGTTCAAAGAATGAAAAGGATTTTATGCCTAAAAAACAGGGTATTGTTTCTTGCTTTTGTGGAGGTCAAACAAAGTGGTCATGAAGAGTTGAAGCCCATCATCCAAATTTGACCATGTGATGATACACTTAGAAAATGATGTAATTTCAATTAGATAACGTTGTTATAGATAATGACAAGGAGTTTGAGTCCTATTTGTAATAGGATTGTTAAGTAGATTAGGTGTCTTTTTGTAATAAATTCCAGGTCTTATGGTCATGCAAGGTGTCAGTAGTTAGAAATTCGATGTATCTAGCCTAGAGGTAGATCATCTCATGTTGTAAGAGGTCTATTAAAGGTAAAGAGGTCAAATTAGTAAAGGGTTGAAAATTTTTTGGCAAAATTGCAGCTCATTGTAAATTCACTGTTTCATGCAATACAGAGAGGTGTTACTTGACCGACTTGAGATTCTGAATGAGTTTTTAGTGCTTACCTATTCTGTCTTTACCTTTTATGTATCTCACTTACAGTGGTTTTCATTTATATTACTCAGAATTCATCCATGTGATGCTCTGACTTCCTTTATAAGTGAATTGGCTGTGTATGTTCCTTTCATGTATCTCACTTATAGTGGTTTTAATTTATATTACTCAGAATTCATCCATGTGATGCTCTGGCTTCCTCTATAAGTGAATTGGCTGTGTATTTTCATGTTTCATGTGTGTGTGTGTGTGTCCTACTACTAAATACTGAGACCCGCCTCAACTTCCATGTCAAGTGAACTCACTGAATTACTGAAAGTGCTGACTCCATAGCCCAATGGTAGCAAGCATTTATCTTTTCAACCTGAACCAAAACACAAATAATAGAGTTAGCCATCTATCTATATCTTTATTCCATATCATTAACCCTTGAGAGAGCCCTCTGAGATTGAGGAGGCTAAGCCTCAATCACAAGATTGGTTTGAAATAGTTACACTGAAGTTGTCTGATCAGCAGCCAATCAGGTACGATTTTGGTGATAACATTTTGGCGTTGTTGCCAGGGAGACGAAGGTGTATATTTTCCCTGGGAAGGATGAAAAAGTTTCAATTCTAAGGTCTGAGAGCAGCAAACACTTAGGCACATATTATTTGTGTTTATGCTCTGGCGACTCCACACATCAAATAATCAATTGGAAGGTGACTCCACTGCTTGAAGATCAGTAGCTTGATGAAGTTTCAAAATGAGTTCCATTGCAAGAATAAATGCCAAGTATGCCCCTATGAATCGGTCTCATATCCCTGGTTTTCCAAATCCTATGCCAAAGGTTGAATGGTTAATTGATCTTCCTATATTCAAAGATGAAAAGAAATACAATGTTGCTCTTCATTTGGTTAGATTCTATATGCATGTACACAATCTTAAGGTTCAGTTCCCTGAGGATTATCTCATGAAGATGTTTATGGCCACTTTAGAAGGAAAAGTATGAACTTGGTATGAAAGCTTGCCAAATGGTTCATTATATTCTCTTGCTTATTTCCATGTTGCATTTTATGAGATGTATGAAGAGTGTTATCCCTTCTTATTGCTGGTCAAAGACTATTGTAAACATTGTGTGAGTTTTATTGAATATTTGGAGAATTGTTATGAAGATGATGAGTTCATGGATGAGGAAATTTTAGAGGACCTCATGACAATCCCTTTCATCACCAAGAAGAAAGGATATATTCTCTCTTGGATGAAAATGAAACCCAACAGGAGTTTATTTATGATAATCATGTTACATCCTCTGAGTTTGATGAAAATTTGCAGCAGACTTGTCAGTCTTTTGATCATCGGGAGTATGAGAATCATTTCAAACAGAAAGAGGAAATATTGGAAAATGCTTGCTACAATCCTCAGGTACAGGAAAAATTTGATTCTTCATGTCATTTCTTGCATCAGCCTACATCAAATGATGATCACAATAATGAAGAAGTAGGTGAAAATTTTTCTTTATCCTTGTCTTCTAATCTGAAATCATTTGAGTGTAAGTCATAAGTTAAGATTCAATTTATGGAGGAAGTTGCTAAGAACCATGAAAAAGATATTGAAGTTTTAGAAGATAAAATTCAATCTCATAATATTCATGATCAAGATCAGTCTTTTCAAATGACTTTTATGCCAGAAAACAAAGAGGGCATGATGCCACCTTTGAGTTTGAGTTTGAGGAAGAATACACTGTTTTTGAAAATTAGTTTGAAAAGAATTTTGACAGCACACAACTGAAGTCTTATGTGGTTTATCAAAGCATGGATGTGATCAGGTGATCATGTCCTTAATGGAAAAATGCTCAAAAATTTATTTGCTCAGAATTGGTTCAAACTAGAACGATAGGAAAGAGCTCGTCAAAACGATCTTGTAGCTGCGAACAACACTCAAATCCGTTACCGTATGAAGAAGACATTGCATTTTGAAATCGCCCAATAACCTTCAATTTTGAAAGGAAATTTTTTTAATATTATGTGTTGGGGTAATTTTATTTTTTATTAAGGTTTAATTAATTAATTAAATTATATAGTTATTAATATTTATATGGTTTTTATTAATCATATATTATATTACTAATTATATGTTTTAATTAATTATTAAAAAAAAAAAAAATTTAAACCTTATTAAAATCTAAATATTAAAACCACACATATGTTATTAAAATTCGAAAATGGAAATGCATACGTTCAAAGATTTAATGTGGCATATGTACTGTTTTAAAAGGTTACATAGAAGGTTTAAAGGCACGTGGTAATACGTGAAGGTGGGCGGAAAAGTAAAGGGCCCGACCCCATTCCTTTACCATAAGACCCAAACGCCAAAACCCAAGGCTACGTCAGAACCAGCGGGAAAGTAAACAGTTAACGATTAATGCTCCGACGGTTGCGGTTAGCATGTGACCGCTGGAGCCTAACATTTATTGCCCATTGAAACGGTTCCGCCTACTTTGGAGGAGTCCGCCCAAAAATGGCGCCAGTGCCAAAATTAGTGGAGCTATCTGCAATTAGTCCACAATTAGTGGGATTTTTGCCTAACATTGGGCAAAAACTTCAGTTGGACATAACTTGGGCTAGGAGAGTCCATTTGGAACGATTTTTTTTTTTTTGTTTTGGGGGTTTTGGAGCATTACAGAGCCACTGGAGTAGGTTTCAGAGCCATCAGGGCATTTCTTCAGGTGTTTGATCAGCGTGGAATCTTGAAGAGCCACCAGGGCTTGGGGATTGGAGAGTTGTGTTAGGCTATGGTTATCTGTTTAAGGTGAAACTATAGTCGATTCTTATTTTTTTTAGCACTCTGAATCCATTTATGCAGCTAATTTCGCCTGTTTAGGCTTTCTACACTTTGTATAACCAATTTAAGAGCATAATAAGAGCAAGGACATGCCCATCTGGGAGCCTTGGACCCGGCAGATGTAGCCTGGGAGGGGTGAACTGCCTCATCATATGTTGAGTTATATGTTGTGTGTTTATTGCTACTTATTTTTAGAATTACATATGTTAAATAGTAAAATGAAACAAGCCTCTTACATGTAAAAAGACACATAAACTCCTCAAAGTCACTTTGTTCCAATTGCAAAACACATTTTAAAGCTTGCACACATTTTTTTATGGTTAATGAATACTTTGAACCAGCAGCAAATACTTTCATAACCAGATCATTAGTGTTTACTGAGTATTTCATTAGACAGAGTCTGTTTGTGGGCCAGGTAGCCTCTGGTTTCATCCTTTCTTTGAAAGGTGAAATAACCAGTGAATGCCCCAACAGTCTATCTCTGTATTTGAAATAATTAGTTCTCATGTTTTCAGATCAGGATGAGTTGTCCAAAGCTGCAGAATTTCATGAGAAGCATCAAACAGATCATTTCTTCTTTGATCCTATAGCTAACTACATGGAAAGGTTCTACAGTCCAGATTTCCAGTTATATTTTCATTATGAAGATCAGATGCATCTTATGTTTCCTTGGTCATTCCAGTATCTTGTTTTTTTTTGGTTCAAGTGCAGTCAAGAAATTCAAGTATCAGATCAGATCAATGACTGGCTTCATTTGAAGTTTCACGTTGCCTGAGTTAAAAATGGAGATTGCAGCTAATAGGGTAGGTAGGAGTGTGTGAATAAGCTCAAAGTTGACTGAGCATCCTTTCAGTAGGTACAAATTTGTTTCTTCTGCAGTGATCATCAAGCTTGAGCCTGAGGTGAAGGCTATAAAATTTTGAAGAAGATTTGGCAAAATTTTAGAGTTTTTATTTCCAAGAAGATGGATGGCACTGGAACTACAGGTTCTTTGGTGTACCACAAGGGCACACCATCCCAAGTGGAGCCACTGTTATCACCCAAAAAAATTTAAAACATCATTTTGGCAAGGTTATAAAATTTCATGGATAAAAATAGGGTTTTAGGAGTCAATTTAGGTTTGATCAAGGGAAGGTTTTAGATATTTTATAGTTTAAAGCTCATCCTAAGGTTCAAATAAAGTCTTCTTTAAAGTTCTTTCATGTCAAACATTCATCATTTTCCATTTGTATTTCATTTCCCAAATTTTTTGTGCCAAAATTGCCTAATAATCCAAGAATCCCTGTTTTCATAGCTCATCTAGTGTAAAAAAGGCAGAAAGCACTACGAAACTGCTGAAAGTTATGAAGCAAAAACTTTGTTTTCTGGTTTTGCGCAGTCAACTTCAAAGGAGGTTTTTGAGCAAAAACAAAGGTATTTTAAGAAACTGAGAGAGGTTATTTTCTCAAAAAAATCAAATAAGATTAACCTCTCTCACTTTTATCACAAGTTTTATCTGTTGGGAGATAAAAGGATTTCTTTGAAGCGTTATTTTTAGAAAACAGAGTTTTCATGTTTTGCACATGTTTTTCAAAGGCAGTTTCTGGAAAGCAGGAGATGTGATTCAAAAAACCAAGAGAAATTTTTGTTCTAGAAATAATGGACTACAAAACCCTCCTTCCGTTTCTCAAACTACATCATGGATTAGGATATAGGCTTTGTCCCAAGACCTATTTTTCAAGAAAAAACAGGAGAAATATGCAAGAAATGCCTCAAGCAAGCTAAATTGAAGTTGGTTTTTGGTTGTTATGGTTTGTAAATGCTAAATACAGGTTATGTTTTGATTTTTTTGGCATAATTATAGTTTACACTTTGAAATTTTTTGAAAAAACTGCATGCTCAGTAGTTTCGTAGTGCATTCAGTGTAAAAAAGTAGAAAAGCACTACAAAACTGTTGTAGCTGCTTTTCTTTCTCATTTTGGTTAGTTTTTGAAAGGTTGAAGAGTAATTCAAGAACTGTAACTAATATGGGAGATATATTAAAGGGTAATTGAAATGATGCAAGTGGAAAGAATTCAATTTTTGTAGAATTAAGACTTAAAATGGCAATGTTACAAAGGCGCTACGAAACTGCTGTGTTTTCGTAGCGTAGTATATTACAGCTCTTTTGAACAATTTTGGAAGCAGTTTTGGATAGCTGGAGGCTAGGGATAAGTGATGAGGCATGTTAAGATAATATCCAACATCTAAGGACCATGAAATGAAGTTTAATTGATGATCAAAATGTTCAAATAATGCAAAGGATTTTATGCCTAAAAAATAAGGTATTGTTTCCTGCTTTTGTGGAGGTCAAACAAAGTGGACATGAAGATTTGAAGCCCATCATCCAAATTCGACCATGTGATGATACACTTGGAAAATGATGTAATTTCAATTAGATAAGGTTGTTATAAATAATGATAAGGAGTTTGAGTCCTATTTGTAATAGGACTATTAAGTAGATTAGGTGTCTTTTTGTAATAAATTCCATGTCTTATAGTTATGCAAGGTGTCAGTAGTTAGAAATTCGATGTATCTAGCCTAGATGCAGATCATCCATGTTGGAAGAGGTCTATTAAAGGCCAAGAGGTCGAATTAGTAAAGGGTTGAAGATTTTTGGCAAAATTGCAGCTCATTGTAAATTCACTGTTTCATGCAATACAAAGAGGTGTTACTTGACCAGCTTGAGATTCTGAATGAGTTTTTAGTGCTTACCTATTCTATCTTTACGTTTTATGTTTCTCACTTACAGTGGTTTTCATTTATATTACTCAGAATTCATCCATGTGATGCTCTGACTTCCTTTATAAGTGAATTGGATGTGCATGTTCCTTTCATGTATCTCACTTACAATGGTTTTCATTTATATTACTTAGAATGCATCCATGTGATGCTTTTACTTCCTCTATAAGTGATTTGGCTGTGTATTTTCATGTTTCATGTGTGTGTGTGTCCTACTACTAAAGACTCAGACCTGCCTCAACTTCCATGTCAAGTGAACTCACTGAATTACTGAAAGTGCTGACTCCATAGCCCAATGGTAGCAAGCATTTATCTTTTCAACCTAAACCAAAATACAAATAATAGAGTTAGCCATCTATTTATATCTTTATTCCATATCATTAAACCTTGAGAGAGCCCTCTTAGATTGAGGAGGGTAAGCCTCAATCACAAGATTGGTTTGAAATAGTTACACTGAAGTTGTCTGATCAGCAGCCAATCAGGTACGATTTTGGTGATAACACCACCGTTAAATGCCATTTCACTACCAATCTAAATAAATCCACCGAATTTATTCAAAAGTTTTATTCGGTTGACATCCAAAGGTTTTCAACCAAATTCAAAGAAAGGCGCCATTTGTAAATTAAAGGGATCTTTCCCAATAATAGAAGAAAAGGGTTTTTTTCTGTTAAAAGAATTCTGCCACACACAGTATTGAAATATTAATACAGGAAGACAGTCCGCAACAGTGAGCAGAAAAGGCAAAAGGCAGAGGCAGCCAGCATGTAGAAATTTGAATAACTGATATGTTATTCACCAAGATTCTCCTGATCACACACTATTTTAACTTCATGCACAATACAGAATCTCATCTACCATTGATCATTAATTGCGGAAATAAAAACAATTGCATGCGCACATTAAAACCATAAACAATCACACATATGAACACAATATTTTATGGGAAAGCTTAAAGCTGAAAACCCCTAACTATCTGTATATTATATGTCATAGAGATCATGTAACAATCATTATACAAAGCTCCTCACAAGCTCTTAGTATAATCTCTAATTGCTACACACTAATCAAGCCCCGATCTAGAAAATCACATGCTCCGATCTCTGCCACCTGATAGCCTGCCTCTACTGCGCAATCACTGCTGAAGAATGGCTCTGAATGAACTCAAATTGGTCCAGTCTTGACTGCGCAATCCTCATTGGCATCTCCAATCACTATGTGTTGCAAATCATGCAACAGTATAGTCACAACTGATAGTCACACTACTCTTTCACCTACCTCTTCACTGGTCTCCACTGAAACTGTCCATGCACTGTAGTTAACTGATGTATTCTTTAGTTGATTAATGAGTTATTAATTAGTGAATTAATTAATAATTAATTCACACTACTCTCACTAGTGTATCAATCAGTTAGTCTAGATACAACTAGCTCAACTATGTTTAACTCAGTTAAACTGAACACAACTCCATCAACTAACTCAATAACTCCACTAAACTTTGTCACATGAGTTCTAACTGAAGTATCCATGCAATAGCTCCACTTAACTCTCAGGAATAGCGTAATTCCTTCTGTCAGCTCCTGTGCCACATCTGTGCACTTAACTGAAGTGCTCCAAGAGAATAAGATCATTTTTATAGTCCAAATATTATTAAGAGCTAATAATATTCGACATATCTATTTTTAGACTGGAAATCTAAAAATAGATTCCGCCTAATATGTCTAAAAATAGAATTCCATCTATTTTTTCCGACTTGACCAACCATCCACAAATAGCATCCTGCAACTCATAGAACATGATCCATATGTCTAAAAATAGACATAATCTAAAAATAGACTTTGCGCCAAAAATAGCCTGCGGGCCCACTTAGTGAAGGCGACTCCTTTCCACTAAGCTCATCATCTTGTTGCAATCTCAACACTCCCTCTCGACAAGATAAGGATTATACGCCACCCCTATCTGCCTCTATGGTATTCGAATTTGCTCTGGTGGCGCCTTCGTGAATATCGACATCCCGATCCTCCATGGAGAGATGTAAGTAACACTCGCGCACACAATCTACGATATGATGATTAGCGGATGTCAATGTGTTTAGATCTATCATGAAATATTTGGATTGGCGAGTTTGATGTGGCCCAACACCGATTATCACAATATATCACGGTAGGATCTAAGTGTGGGCTGAACAACCCGACGGGATTTTCCTCATCCCCATATAGCCTGGCATGCGGCCAAACTCCATTTATGTATACTTAAGGCTATGTTGGACAGAGTGTAGCAGTGGACTTCTGTATACCAAAGAGCGTGACCCGATGCGAAAATTCCTCCGGATATTGCTCTTTTACGTAGTTGGGCTCCTTTGTCATCAGTGAAGCCACTGACTTCACCTCATCAGCTTAATACTTCATAATCCATATCTGATGTGCCTACAGATATCTCAATACATGCTTCCCCGCCTTCCAAAAGAGCTTGGTAGGCTTAAACATAACTTGTGAAAGCTGGTTAACTGCATAGCATATATCGGGTCGTGTATTGACGAGATACATAAGCGACCCCACCAACTGTCGATAAACAGTGGCATCCACTACCTTCGCTGAAGTAGCATCCTCCTTCCTCCAACCACCAGGAAGAGGAGTATCAATAGGCTTGCAGCCATGCATGTTGAACTTCTCCAGTATCTCCCGGGCATACTTGCCTTGAGAAACAAACAGTCCATCACTGCGCTGCCAAATTTCCAATCCCGGGAAATAATGAAGGAGGCCCAAGTCCTTCATCTCAAACTCTTTTGCAAGATCCTCCTTGCATGAGAGTATCAACAGCTCATCACCTGTCAAAATCAAATCATCTACATAAAGTACAATGATCAGCGACTTACCCTCCACCACAATCTGGTATAGGTTAGGATCCGCCTCACTCTTGGAGAATCCAAGTCCGGTGAAATAACTGTCTATCCGTGTGTACCAAGCACGAGGTGCTTGTTTCAACCCATACGGCCTCTTAACTTCTGCCCCCATGTGACTCAGCATTTAATATCTGAAACCTTTAAATTTGCTTTATGTACCTCCTCCTCAATCACTCCATTGAGGAATGCGGTCTTTCATCCATACGATGGTCTTTGCCTCTGTGTGAGAGCAAGAATCGTCCGTATGGAAGAATACCTTGCGACAGGTGCAAAGGTCTCCTCATAATCGATCCCCTAAATCTGTGAGAAGCCTCGCGCAACAAATCTTGCCTTGTACTTCTCCACACTCCTGTCAGCTTCTTGCTTCACTTTGTAGATCCATCTCGAACCTACCACTGATTTCCCTTTCGGCCTTGGGACAATCTCCCATGCACTGTTTCTGACAATCGAATCATGCTCTTCCACCATGGCATCTACCCATACGGGATCCTCCACAGCTTCCTCGAAAGAGGATGGCTCTGTCACGATACACTTGGTCATAAGAGCCATGTATCCAGTGTATCGATCAGGTGACTGTCTCTGTCTGCGCTGTGATGTAGGTGCTCCTACAATCCTCTCTGCATCTTGAGCCAATCGCTCAGCTTCTGTAGTGTGCTTCCGCCCTCTGATGGTTGGCGTTGCATGAGTGGTCTCTTCCACTCCATGAACTTCCTCTTGTGGCTGATCCACATCCTGAAGCTCATCCTTAGGAACTAATAGCTCCTCATCTGCATGCAAGTGTGGCTCCTTCTCAAGCGAACACTTCATGGCTTTCTCCTCATGAAATTTGATATCCCGTCGCACAACAGTCTTGCGACTGTCTGGAAAATACACACGATAGTTGTGGGGCATATCAGTGTACCCCACAAATATCCCAACCTCTGCAGTCGGCTCCAGCTTCTTCCTGGCATCCTTAGTCACATGAATGTAAACAGGTGAACCAAAAATCCTCAAATGAGAAATATCAGGCTTCTTACCAGAAAACGCCTCCTCGGGTGTACTCATGCCAAGTATCCTGTGAGGACAATGGTTTTGCACATAAACCACAATATTGCATGCCTCAGCCCACAAGTGTATGGGAAGGCCCTGATCATGCAACATTGCCCGTGCAGCACCCATGATCGTTCTATTCTTTCTCTCCGCGACCCCATTCTGTTGTGGGTTATGAGGCGCTATGAGCTCTCTTCGAATTCCTTCTGCGCTGCAAAATTCCTTGAATTCGCCAGAGATGAATTCACCACCACCAATAACCACTACAGAGCCTTCACACCTTCTCAATTATTTCATCAACCGGTGCAGACTCCATAAACTTGAGTATGTCTTGCTCTTCTTACGCATGAAGAAGATCCGGCCCTACTAGAAAAATCATCAACAAATATCACATAGTACACCGTTGTTTAGCTCTCAAGCCTCTTTGAGAAAGGCCAAAGGTCCACACACGTACGTGACGAATTCTCTCAAGGATCGTCGTGGCGCGACTATCCTTCTCGTGAAAGGTGGCTTTCACAAATTTTCCCAAGGTACACCCCTTGCACTGATCTGACTGTGCAAGAGTACCCTTAGGAAGCCCAGTAGAAATATGCTATAGTATCTTCAAAGCTCCATGGTGAAGGTAGCCCAATCTCCGGTGCCACAACTCGCCATCATCCCAGCTCACCACTCCTTCTGCCTTGCCTGCCATTGCTGCGCAGCCATCTACCTGCAATTGATAAAGGTTCTTAACTCGAACCCCTATCCTCTGGGTCTCACCAGTTGCCTTACTGCGCAGGAAAGCCTTTCCCTCGCTAAAGACAACATCATATCCCTTGTCTTCTAACATGGCCACAGAGATAAGATTCTTCTTCAATCCTGGAACATGCATCACTTCCTTCAATATGAAGGGTTTACCAGACTCCCTCTCAAAGGAAATGGTACCGATGCCGGTCGCACTGTATCTACCATCATCGCCCATCTCGATGTGCACTCCAAGATCTTTCTCATCCAGATCAGTAAACAAATCTCGATCTCCTGTCATGTGAAAAGACGCACCACTGTCAAGAAACCACACTAAACCCATCATACTTGAGACCAAGCATGCGATCAGCGAAAAATCCAACTCAAACTACGAGGCTAAGGCCTCTCCAGCTACAGATATCCAGCGGCTTTGATTATTTCTTCTTAAAGGCTATTAGACAATTTGTGAAAAATGTAATATAGTGTTGGTATGGAGTGAAAGCACTTCACCTTGGACATGTCTGCTTCTTTGCCTTTACTTTAGTTGAGAAAGCATTCTTCTTGCTCTTCCCCTTCTTTGCTTTGGCAGCCAAAGCGCAATTTTCTTCATCATAGTTCTTTGATGAAGATCCGTCCCTGGTACTTTGCCTTATCTCCTCTTGCACAAGATCCGACCAAAGTCGCTCCCATCCTGGCAATTTCTCCCGACCATTGACAGAGTCCTGATAGGAATGCCAAATCTTCGGAAGCCCAAGGAGAGCCAAGCTCACCAAGTCCTCATCATCTACAGTCACCCCCACACTTCCCAGCTCATCCCTGCATTGGATGAACTTCGTGAGGTACTTGGGCATACTGTCGCCTTTCTCCATTTTTATGTTCTTGAGTTTATCCTTGAGCGCCAACTTCCTCTGGTCGCTCTTGCTTTGGAATAAGTCTGTCAACGCTTTCCACATCAAGAATGGAGAAGCCTTACCATGAAGGCTGGACACTATGTGATCCTTTACACCTTCCAATAGAATTCTTCGACACTTTGTTGTCTTCTTTTGCCATGCGTCAAGTGCGGCAGCATCGCTAGAAGCGGGTTTTGGAATTTCTGCATCTATGAACTCCTTCAACCCATTGTCATCCAGCACCGCCTCCATCCTATCCTTCCATGCAATATAATTCAAGCTGCCCTCAAGGGCATACTCCAATCGCAATCCGTTGAAAGACATCTCGACTTCGACACCAAGAAAACACTGCTGCAAATTCGAATACCGCCAGCTCAAAACTCAACCGCTTCAATGTTTTGCAATTGCTCCAATGATCAATATCGCTCCGATACCATGTAGAAATTTTAATAACTGATATGTTATTCACCGAGATTCTCCTGATCACACACTATTTTAACTTCATGCACAATACAGAATCTCATCTACCATTGATCATTAATTGCGGAAATAAAAACAATCGCATGTGCACATTAAAACCATAAACAATCGCACATATGAACATAGTATTTTATGGGAAAGCTTAAAGCTGAAAACCCCCAACTATCTGTATATTATATGTCATAGAGATCATGTAACAATCATTATACAAAGCTCCTCACAAGCTCTCATTATAATCTCCAATTGCTACACACTAATCAAGCCCCGATCTAGCAAATCACATGCTCTAATCTCTGCCACCTGATAGCCTGCCTCTACTGCGCAATCACTGTTGAAGAATGGCTCTGAATGAACTCGAATTGGTCCAGCCTTGACTGCACAATCCTCATTGGCATCTCCAATCACTGTGTGTTGCAAATCATGCAACACTATAGTCACAACTGATAGTCACACTGCTCTTTCACCTACCTCTTCACTGGTCTCCACTGAAACTGTCCATGCACTGTAGTTAACTGATGTATTCTTTAGTTGATTAATGAGTTAATAATTAGTGAATTAATTAATAATTAATTCACACCACTCTCACTAGTGTATCAATCGGTTAGACTAGATACAACTAGCTCAACTATGTTTAACTCAGTTAAACTGAACACAACTCCATCAACTAGCTCAATAACTCCACCAAACTCTATCACATGAGTTCTAACTGAAGTATCCATGCAATAGCTCCACTTAACCCTTAGGAATAGCGTAATTCCTTCTGTCAACTCCTGTGCCACATCTGTTCACTTAACTGAAGTGCTCCAAGAGAATAAGATAATGTTTATAGTCCAAATATTATTAAGAGCTAATAATATTCGACATATCTATTTTTATACTGGCAATCTAAAAATAGATTCTGCCCAATATGTCTAAAAATAGAAGTCCATCTATTTTTCCATCTTGACCAACCATCCACAAATAGCATCCTGCAACTCATAGAATCATGATCGACATGTCTAAAAATAGACTTTACGCCAAAAATAGCCTGCAGGCCCACTTAGTGAAGGCGACTTCTTTCCACTAAGCTCATCATCTTGTTGCAATCTCAACACAGCACAACAACATATTAACCATAACGACGCAAATAATCTAAATCAGCCAGCACCACATCATATTTAATGATCCAACAAAGGCAGCCCAAAAGTAGAGCCAGATATCAGAGCCACCCATCGTTGCCTCTTCGTGACTACCTCAGCCACCTTCCGCTTACTTTTGGATTCACGAAGATCTGCCGAAGTTTTTGGATTCACGAAGAGTTTCCAAAGTTAATTCCACAGGCGGTGTTTGTCAAAGATATTTTGTTCGAGCCTTGCATGGCCACACTTGTCCAATTTTTGCTTAATTGTAATCAATGAAAAGTTGCCGAAGTAGATAGGGCAACCAACATATTTTTTAGTTAAATATTGCATGCATTAGCAGTATCAATGGTTGGACTTGGTTGGACCTTGTTGAACCCTGCATTGTAAGAACTATTGTATTGGAGCACTATAATTTTTTGGAAGTTGGAGCATCAATAGTAAAAAAACCATTTGCAGGATACTTGAATTGTGTCTGTCTGGTGATATGATTATCTTCTCTAAGTTGAATGTGTCCATTGTTTTTCCTCAATGCGTATCATTTTAAGCTGATTGTAAAACATAAATTTTAGATTAAGATTTGTTGTTGGAGCACCTTAATTTTGTCTGTGATTCCAATCCGAATGTTTTCTTCATGAAGTCTGGTTAAGAAATTATTAATCTATTTTTAACCACTACTGCAAATTCACTGCTTCTTTCACCTCACAATTCATGTTTCTTTAAGATCCAGCACACACAGTTAGCTTGCCCTATGATGCTTTTGAACTTTTGACTCCATAGCCCAATGGATTAGCTTTTGCAGACCTGCTCATCCAACCAAAAAAATCAATCAAAACAACCAATACCACTGTCACTGTAACTAGCCTAACATCAGCATTCATAATATTAAAGAAACATTAAATCATAAATAGAGAGAGCCCTCTCTGAGTCTAGGAAGGCTAGGTCCTGGATTCCAAAGTAATTTGATGTTGTCCTTTATCGTTTATTCATGCCAATCTTATAAATTATAGGGCCCCAACAATTTTATTTTATTTTTTTTTCAGAAAGAAAAAAACGTTGTTTTATATTATGGAAAATAAAAACAGTGCATAATACAGCATAAGAAGTGAAGGGAGTAATCACTTCCAAAATATGCAACATTGCTCCTAAAACCAAAAATAATGTGATCTGGCGAAACATACCCATCACATGAGACTCATAATCCAGCAAGGAGTCGATGATAATGACTAAAAAGATCCCCCAAATGCCACTCGGAAAAGTAACATGGAGAGAAAAAAGAAACATATACATATCATGGGGACAATCCCACTTCGTAGAAGTAAACCCACATCCACCAAATCGAAAAAACAGAAATGGAGGATCAAGCAAATCTGTATATATGAACCCACAACATTCGCAGCAACAAGAACCACTTCATCGATAAGCCAAACGTTCCACGGCATTACCGTAGCAGCATATGAATAGGGGCATATGGATGAACCATAAAAAACCTGATAGAATCAAATGAAGCCATCTGCAAATATCTATTCGTCCATGCCACATGAGCTGAAAGAGAGGGCGAAAATCATTTGGAGACCCGAGGGGGGTCATATGCTCTATCCACCCTGGGATCATCAGCTGAAAGAATAGGGACCTCCCGGAGGTCAAGAAGTTCATCCCGAAAGAGACATTTTGTTTTCGGCCTCCCTCTGAAGTGTCTGGATGCAGACTTCAATTTTTTCCTCACTGTAATATTGCAACCCAAAGCCAGCAAGATGACAATCTCAGGATTCCTAGGGATATTCTCAAAAATAGTGAGAGCAGCCAAGTCAAGGTTCGGGTTGTTTAAAAGGGATTCAACATCACATCCAAAAGTATTTTTAGGTGATTCCAATAAGTTCCCATTCTCAATATTATGTGGAGAATGAGGAGGGTGGGGGGGGGTGGAGATGTATATAAAGAAACACTTGTGGGGCAGGTTTGATGGTGGTCAGCTATAGCAGAAGAGACTGTATGTGAGTCCGGTAAGTTCACCTTTTCGGTATTAAGTGGAGAGTGAGGAGAAGGAAGAGGAAGGAAGAGGGCCCCAACAATTTATTTTGTTAGATACCCCACCTATTTACATTTTTTCATTAAACAATTATAGCTGCAATTTTTACCCATACAAATTAATTATTTTAATTAAAAAATATTATTATAAAGATTAGACAACCTATTTTAAATTATATGTGTATTTGATGAAATTAGAGTTATTTTTTTGTATTTCCCCTTAAAAAACTTATATTGTTTTTAATTTTACTATTTAAAAGTGACATGTTTCTTATTTGGTTTGTTGAATTTAAATTAATAGAATTGCAATCCACACAAAGGTGAGGCCTATTAAATAAAACAGGACGAATTACTGGAAAATTAAAATTCTACGCTATAATATAACTATACTATAATTATTTCAAAAGTTGGTATTAAAATTAACTAGTTTACTACATACCTTTCTCATTTTAAATATATAAGGTAATACTGGATTTATTAATGTATAAAATTAATTCAAGTTGTTGAGGTGTGTAGTTTCCAAATGCCAATATCAAGGATATACCATAAATAATTTGAATTAGCCAGCCGATGTTGATTTCTCCTTGCGCGTATAACCTGCAGACTTAGGCGAACACTATGCACCCGCTGACAAGGCTACATACAGTATACATACAGTCCACCTATCCAATCTCATGGTCACAATATATTTTACATAAAATAGTTTTAGACTATTTTTTTCAAGGATGAAATTCAAGTAAAATGAAGAAAAAATCGATGAAATTTGTGAGAAGTCATTGCAATTCAATAGGAAACCGTAACAATTATGCTAATCTATTTATCCTAAAATTTCAAAAAAGGAAAAGAAATTTGCGTTTAAGCCGAAAGTAAAAGTAAACTACTTTTTAATTAAGGAAAGGTATTTGACTCTATCTAGACCTGCTCATATCTTAATGATAAAACTTATGAAATCAATAATATCACATAACAACTATGTAGATACCACTTTGTTGAGGATATAATGTATCCACTCAATTCAACCATTCTTTTTTAGGGCTGAGTGGGCTGAGTAGAGGTATATGCTATTTTGAATATAGTACTTTTAATAAAATGAAAGGTTGTAACAAACTCAATGCTCATCTAAGTGTTTAAGGAGGGAACTGAAATTAAATCTTGACAACTAAATATAGAATAATGCAAAAGCCAAAATAATACAAGAAAATAATATATTTAACATAAGAGAGAACATTTTCAATGCTAATCAAGAACTTCAATAGAAAATCTAGTAAGAACACACAAACCAAGGATAATGAGAATTTCAGAGTAAGAGTGCATGTTGTCATATTGTACTTGGAGTTAAGCAATGTTATTTATGGCGTATATCCAAGGTGTATGTAAAAGTGTGTAGATGTAAAAATAGTTGACAAAAAAATAACTATATGGATGAGCTATTGATTGTGATAGGTAATATATTGTTTGCGAACTCTTTTTATGTATAATTGAATATATATACAAGTTCTTAAATATACAATTTTAAAAGAATTATGGGAAAGTTCTTTTTGAGCTACAATTTTCTTCCTTTTGAATGATAACAATATAAAAATCTTGTATGCGAGGGATGAACTCTTTCCGATAGCTTATTTCCCACACCCCATGGAGAAATCCACACAAAATAACTTTACAAAATAAGAATTTTATCTTCACAATATGCACATTACAACCCATCCAGTATATTAGTGCTTAAACGCTGAATTGGTCTATAATCACTCCCAATGTCATGAAAAAAAGCTCCATGAAATCTATATTCTTCTTGCTATGGTGATGCAAAATCTAAATTGATAGAGACAAAATAAAATATTTCAAAATTAAAAATAATAATAATAATAATAATTACTTTCCTAGAATGAAGAGATACTCCTTTGAGGAAAGTCATACAAAATATTGTTTTTGGAGTATGAGCTAAAATTGTTTTTTCTTAGCAAAAGCTTGCCTTCCATGAATATAAGAAAACATATTAATGGTCGAGCATCTGGAGCCATCTGTTCTAAGTGAAAGCCTAACCCCTCACATACCACCACTAGGTTTGAATAATGTTGATGAGTTAGCTCACATTTATGGATAATAGCTAATAATGGTTATCCCTACTATTGGTTGAAAATTGAGTTAGTCGTTGAAATATTCATACAAAACATAACCATATATCATTATTTCACATGTAAAAGTAAAAAATATGTTTTTACTTAACAAAACACACTCTCTTATAGGCTTGCATTTCTTTTTTAAGTTTAGATGTCATCATAAAAATGATCCTTTCATCTATTGATCCAAAATATTTAGCTTCGAGATGGAATAAAGAATTACATGTAAAAATGCATCTTAACCACGAAACTTAAAAGGCATGAATCAAGAAGAGAGAAGCACATAAAATCATGCAAAGAGACGAGAAGTTGATATCGAAGTTCATCCAGGAGGGATTGCATCTCCGAGCCCTGCTCAATCAGTGGGGAGGCCCTCTTTCAGTAAGTGGAAAATAAAATGAAAGTCAAAGCATCAATGTAAAATTACACCCGTATACCTCCAATCTACAAACTAGCCAAAAAATAGAGACCTTTGTTGCAGAAACGGATAACACCATTGGATTCCTATTGCCGAGAGATGTAGGATCGATATAAAATTTGTCCAATTTGGACACTGGGAAAATTTGGCCCCTCTGAAAGTTGAGCTCAAATCATGGTTCCACCTGCCCCTGGAAAGGCTCAGGGTTCCGCTGCTCGCCTCAATCTCTGTGCTGCTCCTAGTCTTCCCGGCACATTTGTAAAAGGTCGAGTTTAAATAAAAGAAGGTCGGCGGACTTCCCAAAGGAAGTCACTAGTAGGTTGGTTAGGATCTGGTTTGGTTGGGAGGAGGTCGAGCAGTCAAACCCCGCCTCCTCCTAAAATTGGCGCGTTATTTTTTTTTAAAATCCTCCATATTTATTTTTTGGGGGGATGTATCCGCATCGGGCGGTCCACCCTTTCTTATCCGCCGTATATGGTGGGAATGGGGGGGTGGCGGGGTTGACAACCCGCACCCCTCCCACTTATGGTTGCGGTAGGTTGGGGCAACAGGGTCATGGTCGTCGGCTCAACCTAATATTATATTATATTTGTTACTCGATGGTTGGGATAGGGGCGGCGGTCATGGCCCGCCCCTATAATTTATATTTTTTTTGTTTTCTTAACAATAAGAGGCCAATTTGAACTTCTCAATTTTTTACAGAAGGAGTCAAATTAATGATCCCACAAATTCATCTGGAATCTGGCTGGAGCTGGCCAGATTTCGATGGCCAAATTTCTGCAAATTTGTTGCCTCCTTAAGCTGCCAAGTCATCTAGTCAACCTTTCAACTTTGACCAGCTCTAACTTTCACATACGAACTTGGTTTGACGAACCATTCACACCGTTGCACTCAAGACGACGAGATCTTCAACTTGACACCAAGTTTTCCACTTTTCTGTCACTTTGAATTTTGACCTTTTGTACTTGCCAATGGTGTGTAGATCCACCTGGATCAATCCTCCCCACTAAGGAGCTTTTGGACCACCAAAAGCATTAACACGCCCAACACACTTCTTGTGTCCTTTCCAAACCACACTTTCAATCACCTGCACACAAATCTGGTACATCATTTGCAATCATGTACAAACCACACATGACTCAACAACCCCTCACTTGCTAAGAGTTTATAACATACACTCATTGGTCAAGGATTACATAATAAAAAAAAAACCAATACCTCAACTATTCATAAGAAAACGCCAAAAACATCATCGTTTCTTTTGGAAGCGATGGAAAACACACCATCACTTTTAAATTTATTTGCAACGCATGATTTACAAGTTGTGGCCATAACAAACTACTACATCTAAGGAAACCATATTTTACTTAATAAGGCAGTCCGCCATGAATGTGGTGGATTCATTTTTTGAACATTTTCACCTATTGGTTCCCTTATCGATGCTTTCGGGGTATAGATCATTGGACATGTGGCTTGTTGGTGTCCCACTTCGTTGCAGCAACTACAACGATTCTTTTTCCTCTTATGGGTCACCTTGGAGCACTTTCCCCTGGTGTTCCTTCGATAAGTGTTCATGGAACCTTCACTATCGTTGGAATGTGAGGAAGTGATTTCATCATTCGTCGTTGACTGGTCACTAGCTATGTTGGAGCTTTCGCCAACTTTCTTCGTGGTGTATCCTAGTCCTGCGTGACGCAGAAATTCCTTGACTTCGATGGGGTTTACAATGCCTTGGCCATTGATGTCGAGGCCCTTTCCCTGATACCCCATTTTCTTCAGCAATTTGGATCTGATCCCTTTAGTATGTTTTTCAAAAGCAGCGAAATCATCATCATGAAAAGTACATGAAATTGAAGGGTTGAATTTTACCTCGGGTTGGTTATGTCGTAAATTTTCCAAGGCCTCATCCTTAGCTTGTAACTGGTGTGGTAACCTTTGTTTTTCTTCCTTTAATTTCTGTAGGAGCCTCCTTAGCTCAATATTCTCTGCTTGGATGCATTGTTTGAACTCCTCAAGTTCTTGGAGCCCTGCCGCAGTGAGTGTCCTTTTCATATTTGGTACAATGTCTGTTGAAATTTTTGTTTCATCGCCCGAATCGGAACCCAAGTCTATGGGTCGTCCTACTACGATTCCAAAGGCTGCAAGCTTCATTTCATCACCGGAATCAGACGCCGAGTCAATTTTCCTACCTCGTGCAAATCCTTCAGTTGTGACCTTCTCATCTTCCTCTGATTCAGAATCTTGGTTTTGCTGCACGGTGGTAGCGGCCTTCTGCTTCCCGTTTTTGTCATTCCTCTCAGGTCTCAATTCAAGGTGCAACCTCCAGCAACTTTCTTCGTCATGTCCCTCTTTCTCACAATGTGTACAAGATGGTTTTTCTCCCCTTCTCTTGGCTGCTGCAGTTTTTTTTGGGTGGTCATTTTGTTCATGTGTTCCCCTGCTTTCTAGATGCATGACCTTCACATTGGCCTCATCGATGGTAGGAGGCTCAAACAATAATAATGAATGTCTTATGTAATTATGTAGAGAACCAATATACTTGGTTACAATCTCTAGTGAATCTAATGGAATGCTCAAATTCAATGCTTGTTTTCGAAATGCTTCAGTGAAGTCTTGTACATTTTGACCTCTGCCTTGCCTTACGTGTTTCCATTCCATTAATACCTTTTGCTTATATCCCAAAGGGTAAAATTTGTTTCTCAATCCAGAAACAAAATTTGAACATGAGGAGAGAAGGTTACCCAAATTTTTAATGCCTTGCAATTTTCTCTCCCACCAGACAAGAGTGGTGTCGTTCAACCGAAGAGAAACCAACTGGATCTTTGCCTTGTCCTCCTTGATCTGTTGAATCCTGCAATAGACTTCAATCTGCCTAATCCAGTTGTTAATATTTTTTACATTAATTTCACCATTATACACGGGAAGATAAAATTTGATATCTAATTTAAAGAAAGGTTTCTTATATGCATTTCCTGAATTCCTATGATGAGGGTGAGAAGAAGAAGAGGAACTTCGACTCGCGAAAGGAGAAGGAGGTGGATCACCTCCACCACCCCCATGTGCTGAACCTTGTCCTTCTAGAGCATTTTCCCCTGCAATTTCTAGTTTCTCAAGCCTTGAGAATAGCTTCTCGACTCGATCTGCCATTGTGTAGAATGTTTTGCGGAAATTTAGCTCCTCCTCATTTCTAGCATCGTCATCCATATTTCTTCTTCGATGTGCACGTCCCGCTTCAGGATCAAAAGACATTAGTTTCCCTTTACCTCTTCGTAGCTTGTTTCTGGTTAGCATACAAACATGCAATTCACACCTACAAAGACCTGCTCTGATACCACTTGATCCAAAGTCTTTGGCTTCGAGATGGAATACAGAATTACAGGTAAAATTGCATCTTAACCACGAAACTTAAAAGGCATGTAAGAAGAAGAGAGAAGCACATAAAATCATGCAAAGAGATGAGAACTTGATATCGAAGTTCATCCAGGAGGGAGTACGTCTATGGGCCCTGCTCAATAATTGGGGAGGCCCTCTTTCATTAAGTGGCAAATAAAATGAAAGTACAAGCATCAATGTAAAATTACACCCTTATACCTCCAATCTGCAAACTAGCCGAAAAATGAAGACCTTTGTTGCAGAAATGGATAGCACCATCGGATTCCTGTTGCTGAGAGGTGTAGGATCCATATAAAATTTGTTCAATTTAGACACTGGGAAAATTTGGCCCCTCTGAAAGTTGAGCTCAAATCATGGTTTCACTTACCCCTAGAAAGGCTCAGGGTTCCGTTGCCTGCCTCGATCTCTGTGCCGCTCCTGGTCTGCCTAGCACATTCGTAAAATGCTGAGTTTAAATAAAATAAGGTCGACAGGCTTCCCAAAGGAAGTTGCTGGCAAGTTGGTTAGGATCCAGTTTTTTTGGGAGGAGGCCAGGCGGTCAAACCTCGCCTCCTCCTAAAATTGGCGCGTTTGTTTTTTTGAAAATCCTCTGTATTTATTTGTTGGGGTGTCGAACCCACATAGGGTAGCCCACCATTTATTATCCATCGATATGGTGGGAATGGGGGGCGGCGGGGTTGACAGCTTCCACCCCTCCCACTTATGGTTGTTGTAGGTTGGGGTGGCAGGGTCATGGTCGTGGGTGCCACCTAATATTATATTATATATGTTACTCGATGGTTGGGATAGTGGCGAGGATCATGGCCCGCCCCTATATTTTATATTTTATATTTTTTTTTGTTTTTCTTAACAATAAGAGGCCAATTTGAACTTCTCGATTTTTCACTGAAGGAGTCAAATTAATGATCCCACAAATTTGCCTAGAATCTAGCCGGATTTTTGTAGATTTTTTGCCTCCTTAAGCTGCCAAGTCATCCAGTCAACCTTCCAACTTTGACCACCTCTAACTTTCACATACGAACTCGGTTTAACAAACCGTTCGCACTATTGTGATCAAGACGACGAGATCTTCAACATGACACTGAGTTTGGCACATTTCTGTCATTTTGAATTTTGAGCTTTTTGTACTTGCCACTGGTGTGTAGATCCACCTGGATCATTTATTTATTTTAACCATCCTCATCAAGTATGACCCACGTTCCAACTGTGATATTCCTATACTTTCACTACTTAAACAAAACACATGTATAGTACTATTTTTCTTTAAAAAAAGGCATACAACAAGAATAAATTCATGTAGGAGTTGACCTAACTACCGTTTATATGCTTGAGGGATTGTTACTAAGAAGCTAGGTCTCAATGACCTATTTTTCTTACACGATGTCTTTCACACCAATGAAAGTTATGGTTGATATTGTTGATGATAGCTTACATTGACATGGTTTTGGCTCTATTGATAGAATCCCACATATAACACTTGGCCAAACATATTATGTTACGATTATGAGGTCATTGGCTGAAACCACAACTAACTTGTGTCCATGTTAGGGGTAGACATAGTGCACCTAGTGGTTATAGTGGCAGTGGATGGATCAAACCAATGTGAGGCAAGCACAAAATTGTCCCATTTATTGATTCCACTTGTCACAAAACAAAACAAAACAAAATATGTTGTCACCAAACTCTTTGTTGGTCACCTCTTATGTTACTTCTGACCTCCTCTCTCTTGGTCGTGCCCTTGATTGATCCCCTTCTCTTTAAGGTTCCCCTTTGAATTTCACTCATCAACCTTCTCATTTTAATGATATCACTTAATCAAATTAAGGTCAATACTTCCATCTTAAAACATAAACATTTTGCTAAAAATCAAATCAACTATTTGCTAATGAATCATATAAGCATACAATCCTCATTCATTATAAAAATTTCTTAATATAATTCTCACCTATTTTATATATAAAATATTTTCCATTATAAGAATTAATTAATATATTTTTCATAGAAAAAATATAACAATGATATATTATAGTCTATATTAAATACATTTCATGAAAAATGAGAGAATTAAGCACATGTGATGTTAAATAGTACTCTACTAAGAAAGAGATTTTGTTTCAATGAAAAATGAGGGATGATGTTAAATAGTACTCTACTCATAAAGAGATTTTGTTTTAATGAAAAATGAGAGATGATGTTAAATAGTATTCTAGTGAAAAAGAGATTTTGTTATGAGGGAACAATGTGGGAAAAACATTGAAAAAAACAAATTTATGTAACTATTTTAGATTTTGTTGAGAGTGAACAATGTGGGAAAAACATCGACAAAAACAGATTTATGTAACTATTATTTTTAATAAAAGTATATGTAATTTTCTTCTTTTAGAAAAATGATGATTCATAATATCAATTTTAGTTTATACGTTCTCTTGAAAGTTAATTAAAATACAAATTTTATAAGGTATTTCAGAAAACATGACGGAAATAATTCTATAAATAAACCTATTCTTGTGATTTGTAAATTTCACATTTCACCGCCGGAGATTTTGCAAGTTAAAATTAAAAGTTGTCATTCTTATCTAATTGTGGGCATTAGGAAAACGCTATAAATTTATTGTTAATTATCATTCTTGCGACAACTTCAGCTTTAATGCATAAGATAAAAATTCAAATTGTTGAAGTGGGTGTAGTTTCCAAGTGACACTAACAAGCAGTTTCACTGAATCGACAGGGTTCTGTTGGAAAATTAGGTGATTTATTTGAAAAATGATAAGACTTCATTAAAAATGATAAGACTTCATTAATAGTAAAGTCTATGGGACTAGATACAGACATATTAATAATGGCAACAAGACAACTGACTTGATCAATCTACACTTTATGTCCACACCCATTGAAAGGAGAAATGATAGATTGCCATGAATTATTGAAGTCTTAGTGATTTACAGTCAATTATCTTAGTGATTGAAAGTGAAGTATATGGAATCTAATTAATACACCTTTCAATAAATAAATATTAATACACCTTTACATTCTCTTACGACTAGGAAGAAATACATTTATCCTCTCTCTACATGTTTCTCATACAAAAATGGATCATAATATATGAAAAAGGAATTTATGCTTAAAGTAGAAATAGTTAGTGACCTCAATAATACAAAATACATGGCAATCTCCATTGCTTGATACTTATTGTAAAAGTTAGTTACAAATATGTATGCAACTAACAAGTAGGAATCATTTGAATCTTGAAAGGTATTACAAGGTTCCATTTCAGTTCCTTAAGATGGCATTCAATTATGGAAATATGTTATAAATGGCATTCATTTCCCTTGTGCATATGGCTTAATCTTGGAAACATAAGATCAATTCTTTCAATGCTTCCTTGAGAAAGTATATCTTTTATTATCATAAATTTTCTTGTATCCATCATCTCACACACCTAAGCTATATAAATTGATATTAGAGCCTCATTTTTGAGCTCTCATTCCAAGTCTCCTTTTGTTCTTAGGTCCATTTAATTATTAGACTTAGGAATCAATTTTTTCATTACTCAATATATTTAATCACTTTGTTAGGGCCCTACCCTAGCCTCCCTTCTTTAGGATACTTAGGAGTTAATGCATGAAGTTTCCTTCTTTTAATAAGGTCCATAAATACTTAGTTTATAGCATATATTTTTAAAGGGTTTTCTTTATTAAATAAGATACATTGAGTGGTTGGTTCTTATTTTTTATGTGTAAGATCCAAAATGTTAAAAATTTTAATAGATCTAGCACACTTTAGTGTTATGATTACAATTAATTTTCAACAAGAGCAAGAACACAAAGGGATATGAAACAAAGCCACTTTATTTAATTAATAACTTCAAATAATACATGCTAGAATTATTAACATAGAAACCCTTGCCAACGACATGTAAGTCTCTACGGGGTTTTCGTCCTCGAATCAAACTAGAACTAGCCAAGTTGAGTTCTCAACAAAACACAAATAGATAGACATCTCAGAATGATCCAGATTCCTAGCTCATATCCCCTGTTATAGGCTTGATGGACTTGTTAGAAAGCTTATTTTATTATTTTCCCTCGAAAAACAGAGGCAAATAACATGGGCAGATAGCATGGGAAAATACCACGGTTAATACCATGGGAAAATATCATGGTTAATACTATGGGAAAAATTCGTCTATTTTGACCATATCAAGAAAAAGGAATATCACAAATCCTCTCGCCCCAAGATTTCTTTCCCTCAAGCAATCCAAATATGTATGAATATCCCATACAAACCATTGTGCTACCCTATGCTTCTTTGCTAAACATACATGAATGGATCCTTCGATACCTAGATCCCAAACAATCCTCTGACCAATCCTTCCATCAATAGATCCACCTGGATCCCAGTGCAACCTAAGTCCCAGGACCTCTGGGTTATGATACCAACTTAACCCTCTGTCATTGTATATGTCTTAGGGCCCATGTTATAGTATTCCCTCAAATAAGAGTATCCTCCTAATAACCATCCCATCCATAGAGTACCAACTCATAATATCTTGCCAATCCATCTTGTGGGATCTAATGCATGAATACTTGCACATGGAATAAGTCTAGCATGTTGATTTTATTCGTTGCCCAACTCATGTTGGTCCACTTAGACACCCAACATGATCCATTTGGAGAACTATGCCTTGCTCTCACCAATGTATAAAGGTGGGTTGGTAGTGTTGCATGCCCTGTCTTATACGTACTCCTATAGAGGGTTTCTCTAGAGCTCCCAAATATACTCCTCTTGCTACGTCGTGATGGATATTAATTGTTCCTCAACACTAGATAGCTTGAATGTTGACTCGGCACATACTCTTAAGGCTCCCATCTTCCAACACTATTTTCCTACAACCGAATCAAGTCAGCAGTCGTGTTCTCGTGCACGGTCGATAGGCTAAAAGCACTAAAATTACCGATTGGCCTATGTGTCAATTTCCGAAGACTTTCCTGGAAATCACTGAAATGTCAAGGTCGTATATTTTGTATGCCAGTGAGACATGTCAACACAAACTATCATTTTTCCTTTGGTGTGGGGTCTCGATAGGTAAAACAGTCCCCCTTTCATGGTATTTGCTAATTAGTCATTATTAATAGGTATTCATTTTAATATGTTTCATTGAAGATTACCAGTCTTTGATAGTAAATATAATATTTTGTTTCCAAGGTTCAGTCTAGATAAGGCTAAGGGCCAGATAATGGATGGAAAATGATTATATTAAATATTAGTTATTGAATTAATCAATTTTCATATACTTTATTGGAAAAGATTTCAACACTTTTGCATTAAATTTGGAAAAGATCTCAACACTTTTTGAACAATTATTATTTCATCAATCATTTCATCAAGTCTTTATAGTGTTCAAAACCTCATTTACATGAAAGAAAAGCTTATAATGTTTTCTTCTTCATTCATCTTTAAAATTTATAATTGCATTCTATGTATTTGGAGCCTAACCCTCTTCACATTTTCATTTCCTTCATAGCTCCCTTGAATTTTGTTCCAAATTTCTTTAGTAGAGTCACACTCCACTACCTTAGCAAATTCTCAATATGCAAGACCACTTAGGATGACATTCATTTCTTTAAATTATTTGCAAAATATGGATATGAGCACCAAAAGGCATTAAGGCATTAGATCATCCTTAACTTCCATAAGGAATAATTTGCTCCATCAATGAACTAGGCTTTCTTTGAGAAAGAACAATCCTTACTATCCATTTGTCCCTCTAGAATGGTTAGACTACTTTTGAAGAACCTACTTTGATATCAATTGTTTTTCAAAATTATAAGAGACATGAGGGGTTGGATCAGTATTTTAATGGCTTTTGGCCGCGGCTAATAGCTCTCCACAATTGGATCTCGGAGGTATGGAAGCCTCTCATTTCTGATGACATTAATATCTACCCCTCTGCTAAGGGTTTCTTTATAGTAGATTTTGAAAACTCTGAAAGCACACAATGCATTTTAGATTTCAGCCCTTGGTTTTGGGAAAACTCGAGTCTATTCATGAAGCCATGGAACCCATCATTCGATCCCTCAGCACTAGTTTGGGTCAGATTGCCAAACCTACCTTTGCATCTCTGGAATATCTCCTCGCTAAAAGCCATTGGAAATGCAATTGGGAAATTTTACTGCAGGTGCCCAGAAACAGAGGAATATGTCAGAACCACCTATGCACGCATCTGTGTAGAAATGGACTTTAGCGCCGAATTTCGAGCTAAAATAATCCTAACAAGCAAAGATTATGTATGGAACCAGAAACTCGACTATGAAAGTGTCCTCTTCAAATGTCGATCTTGCTTTGAGATAGGCCATCTAGCCAAAAATTGCCCAAAAGTCTCCCTGAAAAATTCTTCTATAAAGAATCACCATAGATATACATGGTGGGAAGGAGCACAAAAGGAACATTACACTGTCATCAAGGAAGAATACTCTCCAGAAAACTCTTAATCGTAAGAAATCAGGCAAGAAAGAAACAACCCTCAAGACAAGCAGGGGGAAAGTCCCGCCCAACAACAAAAAAACGAACTCGATAGCCCCTCGAGCATCAACAATTATGAGGATTCGAATACCGCGCAAAAGAAATCTTCATTTTGTAGCAAAGCAGATCTCCCAGATCTCGAAGATAAGACACCAGTGTCCCAAGAATCAGAAGAGAAGAAGGAGGGGCAAGATAAAGGAAGTTGGAAGATCGTAGAGAAGAAAAAGAAAGCAACAACACCAATCTCTCCAAGAAAGACGAGAAGCCAGAAACTTAAGAACTAAGAAAATTATAAGTCCGATAGACCAAATTTGGTCTCAGTGGACGTTAATCATCATCATCATCATCATCATAATGACATTTTTACTTATTTAAACATTCAAACCTCATAAAAAAATCCATCTCATATATTGAACAACTAAGAAGATATACATGGAAACAATTATGAGAGAAAACCACAAAACTTATTTATATGAAAATCTTGTAGGCACCAACCTACTAGAGACACCAATCCTCTCTATTTCTTTGTAGACATCAACCTATAGGAGACAGAGTCCCCCCTATTGCTTTGTAGACACCAACCTACTTGGCTAAGTTTGCTTGCTTCTTCACAATGTGTGATAGCTAGGTATGCTTTCACCAAATTTTCTTTCACTAGATTTGTTAGTTGCCTCTTCCTTCAACTAGTCTATTTGTTGTTTCTTCTTTCACTAGATCTACTTCTCCCAAAACATGTTTCTTTAGGCTTCTTCCCAAAAACAAACTTACACAACATACCACATATTCAATTTTATAAATATAGTTTTGAAATTTCAACCATATATAAACATGATTAAAGATTCATAAATTAATATTTATTTAAGTAAAAATAATTCATTAATATTTTCTTTATCTATCCAAAAAAACTCAACCATGTGAAATTATCTCTACAAGTTAAGGATATTGATTAACCTCACAATCTCCTTGTTGGTCGTTCAAGTGAGTTAAAAGGGTTGAGAGATTTCTTTCTTTTTTCTTTTGACCTAAAAGCATTTTAACTTTATGAAATTTATGACGCCCATATATAAAATAATATGTTCTTAGTAAAGAAATAGTCAATTTGAGACCCTTTTCATCAAATAATGAGTAATTGATTTTTATTTCCTATGCACGATAGGATATACTACTTTTTGAAAGAGATAAAAGATATGAAAGTTATCTTAGTTATGTTTTGAAGCATAGTTACCAAGACGGCCAAAAAAATTCTTGAAGCATAGTTTTTTTTCAGAAGAAAAAAAACGACTGCTTATATTAAAATATATCAGTTCATAGACAATATATACTCTCAGCCATTTTTGAACAGCGAGAGGAGACCACATAGCACAGTCAAAATAAACGAGCATATTCAAAGTAGGAATAAGCAGATTAAGAGTCGACTGGCTACCTAAATAGGGGGATAAGAATCGACCCCTTCCACGACATAAACAGTTCAAATCTGTTTAATTTTACTCTGTACAATGGATACCATGAACTAGAAATATTAATAACTATAAGCAAAATAACATGAAATAGCCTAACTGAAAAAGTATATTGGCCGGGATTGCAAGGTAAATTATCAGTAGTCCCTTTCTGTATGATAGAGAAGGATATCCTGTGCAGGCTCGCTTGATTTGATTGCTAAGAGAGACGCTCGCTTGTATAGTTGAACCGGCTCGCTTGAGAGGACGATAGTCACAGATGATAATAGGAATGTTAGGAAAACATTTAGAGCTGGCTCGTTTGACTTGAATCTTGTACGAAATCAGTTAGTTGTTAAAATACTGGCTTGTTTGCTTTACGCCAACAGACTCGCTTGAGAAGCCTGGTAAATGAGGACCAAAATCTGTTACAAAAACCTCGCCACTTAGGAAGATAGTTCATCATCTTGAGTCGGCTATTAAAGAGATGATGACGACTTTAAGCTGCACCAAAAACATTTACCCTGATACGCAAAAAACCAAAACGAGTTTTGTTATAAAATGAGAGACATTAAGTCCATTGGATCTCGTCCCCCCATATCTGAACTCTGTCCATATATTAGGAGACATGCATAATCCTGAATTCTGCGTTGAGTCCCTTTTTGGATAAGCTGTCCGCCCGAGTGTTTATGTCCCTGTATATGTGGCGAATTGGAGGAGAGCCCAGCCTATTCCAAATTCTCCTGGTCCTTTGAAGCCATCCCAGAAGTTCCGAGTTAAGCATGGAGGATGATCCGATCACCCATCCGATAACCACTTTTGAATCCCCAAATATATTTAGAACCTGTACCTGTAGATTAGAGACAACCAAGAGGCCACCCCAGAGAGCCATAACCTCAGCCTTATTATTGGATCCCGGACCCCCATTCCAATGTATGTGGATCCTTTCACGATTAGACAGCTTGATCCATGCACCACATCCGGTGATCCCCTCTTATGAAGCACCATCAAAAAAGAGAGCGGGAAGGGAGATGTCATGGGGCCTGATGCGAATAGAAGCGTCCACTACCTTCTTTACTAACGTGGGCCGGTCAACAATCCATTTCATGATAGCAGTATAAACCATTGGGACCCGAAAAGGAATATCTCGGAAGATTAATCTATTCCTTGCAAGCCAAGTCTCCCATATGAAAAAGAAAGGCAACGATTTAAACATACCAGATATATTGTCCCATGCCTGGGCCGCAGATATAAAGTCCCTGGGAGACCAGTTTTGATCCATGAAATGTGGGCTGAAAAGATTCCATAGTTCCAATACAACCGGACATTCACAAAATAGATGTGAGATAGATTCAAAGTTTTTACAGCAGATGACACACCTGCCAGGGCCGAAAAAACCTCGTTTGAGGAGATTATCCCATGTGAGGATTTTTCCTTTCCAAACGAGCCATCCAAAAATAAGGATCTTAAGAGGTATTTTCCGGTGCCAGAATGGAAGAAATACAGCAGAGACCTGGTCCTCATATCTCGTCCGATTAATCTGATTATAAACATCTTTGACGATCACAGCTTCATTCTTGGTGGGCCCGTTCCAAGCAATCCGGTCGCCTTCCCTAGACCAACAGAAACCTGCACCTCTGAAATCTTCCTTTAGGGACTCCCACTCCTCTGCAATCGATCCCTGTAGATTAATCTATTCAGCTAACAAAAAAACAGGCGCGCCAAATGACCAATACCGGATTGTCTGAGAAATGAAGAAAATGCGCCTATGAGCCAATCCGTGGATAAGATCAAGAGAGTCAGCCGAAAAAATTCGAAAATTCGTGATTACGATATGATTTGTTTAATAATTTGGTAAATATGGTACATTTAAAAATTATATCAATATTTAATATGATACTTATATTAATATTTAATATGATATTGATTTTTTTATTAATAAAAATTTTTATGTCAATAAAGTAAAAATTAATAATTTCTAAATAAAAATTAGAAATATATATATATATATATATATATATATATATATATATATATATATTAAAAAAATAGTATTTAAAATTAGTAAATGTGGTATTTTAACATGGTAAGAAAGAAGATAATACTTAAAAAAATACATTAAAGTAAGTTTTATATTTTTTAAAGTTGCAAAAATTTTAAAACATATTTTTCTTACTATATATAGATTTTTTGGATGATTGTGATTACAATGTTGGACAACATTGTTATGGAATTTTATTTGAGAAATTCATTTTCTCTGGTTCATCAAAAAGATTAATCTACACACATTTATTGTTGAATTAATATGGACTCGAGAGAAATAAACTTTCTGACATGTAAACATCAATTGCTGCTTATTATTAATATTTAATATCTCATTGTTGCATTGGACTCCAAGATTTTACATGCAAGTTTTCCCAATCTATGATACAAATAAATTTATGCATTTTATTCTCTTATTATTTATAGATTATCTTAAATAGAAAAAAAATGTTGATGTTGGACATAAGTAAACAAAAATTATGAGGGAAAGATTTAATGAAATTTCTTGATAGTTTTGAATATAATATTAGTTCATTTCAATTTAAATTAAATTTTGAAAAAAAAAATTAGTATTTTTGAGATGTATATTCTCCATTTTTTTGAGTATTGGATTTTACAAGTTAATTTTTTTTCGTATTGATTTCCGTATCAAATCGAATTCGAATTCGAATTTGGTAACTATGATTTGAAGCTATTACAATAAGAATTCCTAATCAACACTCCTAATCAACAAGTACATTATTTTCCATATTTAAAAGGGAAAGTATTTGATACTTTCCTCCTTGATTTTTGTCCTTTGTAGATCACCTATTCTAGAGGTCACTTTTATGGTAAGAGTTTTCCAAAAAATTTAGATTAGTGGTATAAATGATGACTAGTTAGAAAATGTATAGCTATATATTCTTCATGTTCCTCTTCTCTACATGCAAATGCATGACCTCTTCAATCTTATCTAGGTCTACATGAACAATCGAGGAACTCATGCAAAGTACACATTGAAACAAATGGCCTCATCAATATTTTGGAATTCATGCATAATTTATATCATACATTGATCACATCTATAAGAATACTTTTTCCTTTATGCAGAAGACATGCAGACAATGCCTTCTTTTAGGCGAAAGTAGGGAAGATGATTACCTTATTTGATCATGTTATGACTAAGTTGTCACTAGGTATATATTTTATGTCTATTTTTATTTTATTCATGATTCTTCAACAAGTGGTGCAAGTATGGCACACACGTCTTAAATTAGGCTTATCACTTTTTCTTTTTTTTTAGGAGAAACACGATGTGAACAACATTTCAAGTTCAATAATCCTAGAAACATAAATCAAGCTACAAACATCATAAATCCCTCCTTTGACAGGTGTTCCTCGCAATTCTTTAACATGAGTATAAACCTCACTTGAGCTAGGTCTTGAGCCTAAGAGAAACTCTAATAGCTTACACATTGATGCATCACCTTATTTTGGTTCATTTCCATATGAAACAGTTTATCCATTTCAACTTCCACTTGGATCAGTGCTTAATTTTAAATTATCTTACGACTAGGAAGAAATACATTTCTCCTCTCTCTACATGTTTCTCATACAAAAATGGGTCATAATATATGAAAAAGGAATTTATGCTTAAAGTAGCAATAGCTAGTGACCTCAACAATACAAAATACATTGCAATCTCCATTGCTTGATACTTATTGTAAAAGTTAGTTACAACTATGTATGCAACTAACAAGTAGGAATCATTTGAATCTTGAAAGGTATCACAAGGTTCCATTTCAGTTCCTTAATATGGCATTCAACCATGGAAATATGTTATAAAGGACATTCATTTCCCTTGTGCATATGGATTAATCTTGGAAACATAAGATCAGTTCTCTTAGTGCTTCCTTGAGAAAGTATATCTTTTATTATCATAAATTTTCTTGTATCCATCATCTCACACACCTAAGCTATATAAATTGATATTAGAGCCTCATTTTTGAGCTCTCATTCCTATTCTCCTTTTGTTCTTAGGTCCATTTAATTATTAGACTTAGGAATCAATTTTTTCGTTACTTAATATATTTAATCACTTTGTTAGGGCCCTACCCTGGCCTCCCTTCTTTAGGTTACTTAGGATTTAATGCATGAATTTTATTTCTTTTAATAAGGTCCATAAATACTTAGTTTATAACTTATATTTTTAAAGGGTTCTCTTTATTAAATAAGATACATTGAGTGGTTGGTTCTTATTTTTTATGTGTAAGATCCAAAACGTTAAAAATTTTAACAGATCTAATATTTTAAGTTATCAACAAGTCCACCACTGTGGAGGATTAGGAAGTAATTCGAGCTCTGCTAGGTCTGGAAGGCCGACCTCCTGGTTTCTTCGGCCGCGGCTCGTTGTGGGCTGGTCGCTCTCGCCGGCCACAACGCTCAGTGCTTCCCTCCCCTGCTTTCCTTGGTCTAGTGTTTGTGTGTGGCACATTGGCCCCCTGCCTCTGGCTGCTCCTTCTGTCTCACGCCCCCGCCCCTTCATGGCTTTGGCCCGTGCTCCCCTCTGCTTGCCCGCCCTAGCTTCTTCAACCTAATCCTCGTGTTCGCAGGCCTGCCATGGCCTCTCCAGGCGGTACTTCGGAGGGCGCCGATGCTCAATTTGCATTCTCTGCCCTTGTTAAATCTCTTCCTATCCAGCGCCCTCGACCTTCCCTATCAAAGTTTGTCAAGAAGCTGGATGGCCTGCAAGAGGTCGTTTTGCCCCCTGCATTGCCAAGAATGTCCGCTTTTTCCCTTGCTGAGCGAGGACTCATTGGGAAATTTACTGGCTTATGGCCATCTCCCAAAACGGTTCAGCGTTGGACTGAGAAAAACTGGGCAGACAAAGTCAGCGGTAAAATCTCCATTCGTTTCTGCGGGAAAGGCTACTTCACATTTCATTTCGAATCAAAAGCTGACAAGGACTTAATCTTCAGAAACGGCCCTTATTTCATGGACTCCAGAGGGTTGTACCTGAACAAATGGAATCCAGACTTCGATCCCGAGCTGGATGTTCCTAATGCTGTTCCGGTCTGGGTCCGGCTCCCGCACCTCCCGCTCCATTGTTGGGGAGATGACTCGGTTCGCGCCATTGGCAATGCTGTGGGGAAGTACATCGATAGGAGTGAGCCCAAGGACAATATGCAAGCCTGCGTGCGTATCTGCGTCGAAATTGACCTCGGCAAGGGTCTCCCGGAAGCAATCAAACTGAAGGTGGATGACTAGACACACATACAGCAGCTGGACTACGAACAAATCCCGTTTAAATGCAAGGTATGTCACGAGTACGGCCACTTTGCTAATCGTTGCTCTAAAAATGTTAACACTGAAAATGAACAGACCGAGAACCAATGGGAAACAGTTAAGAGGAAAAAGACTGCTGCTACCCCGCAAGCTGGAGCTCCTCCCAAATCAGCTCCCAAATCTGCTCCCATCTCTGCTCCCTTCAAACCTAATCCTTCCTCTTCTCCGTCTCCCCCGCCCTCCCCTCCCATGAAATCCTTGGAATCTTCCAATCCCTTCTCCTCCATCTCCCTTGATGATGACCCCCCCAACTCTCTTCACCCTTCCCAAGAGGAATCTCTTGTCCCCACTCCCCCCTCAAAACCTTCTGCTTCCCTTTCATGCGACCCTCCCCCTCCCAGATCAACCAGGAGCTCTTCCAAAGAGCATGGGGCCAACCTGGACGTTCATAAGAAGCATGGTCCTGGCAGGAGATCGACCAAACAGCACAAAGAAGAAAATGCCCAAAAAGACATCGCCATGGGTACTCAAAATCCCATAGAAACTTACATCTTGGGAAAAAATAGTAAGGAGGCGGCATTCAAAGAACAAGGAGGGCGAGCAACTCTCCGTACCTCGCTCACCCAATGATGAAAGTCCTCTCTTGGAACAGTAGGGGATTAGGGCACCCCTCAAAAATCTCTGCCCTGAAAGATTTAATAAATCAGGAAAAACCAGGAATATTACTGCTACAAGAAACAAAGCAAGGACACCAAGAAATGAGAGGGATTATTGATCAATTCAAGCAATATAAAGGGAGCATCTGTGATTCTAGGGGAACCTCAGGGGGAATCGCCACTCTTTGGAACCACACTGCCTGGAGGCATCAAACTGACACAATCAGCCAATTCTGGATCAAAGTCACTTTAGAGGATCTAACAAGTAATCAAAAAATAGTCATCTACAATGTCTATGCTCCCAACCACTACAGGGACAAAGCACATTGCTGGTCTTCTCTTCAAACCGACATAGATGCAGAAGACAGCAACAACCTCATACTCGGAGGAGATCTCAACTTAATACTCCACGCAAATGAAAAGAAGGGGGGCTGTTTCACTCAAGACCCCTGCAGAACGCAGTTGGATATTATAATGCAGGACCACGACCTTGTTGATGTTGCGCCCAAGAACAGAAGGTTTACATGGAGCAACCGCAGATTAGGAAAAGATAACATTATGGAATGGCTGGACAGAATATTGGTTAATGTCACCCTTCTCACCTGATCATACACCACGGCTTATTCTGTTATTCTTCCATTTTCAGCTTCCGACCATTATCCCACAGCGCTTGTGCTTGAAGCACACAACTCTCTTGGTCCCATACCTTTTAAGTACAGCCCTTTGTGGAGTAATGATCCCACTGTCGACCAGATTGTCAAGCATACTTGGAGCCAGCACATCGAAGGTTCACCGGGGTTTATCTGGGAAAGAAAACTCAAAGGGACCAAAATCGCCCTGAAAGACTAGGCATGAAAACATTACAAAGAGCCGGAAACAATCATAACAGAAATCAAAAACTGTTTGGAGCAAGTCCACAGTACGACAGAGAAAAAGGGAATGTCCCAAGAAACTAAAGCTAGAGAAAGTGACCTTTACTTCCAGCTTTACCGTGCCAACCGAATGGAGGAACAGAAATGAAGAATTAAATCTCGGCAGTTGTGGCTGCAAGGAGGGGATAAAAACTCAAACTTTTTCCATAAGCAGACTACAGTCAAACAAGTCAGAAACAATGTCTTTTCAATCACCGATGACGAGGGTCAACTCCAAACATCTCAAGAAGCAATTAAAAAGGCAGCTTCAAAACATTACAGTGAGCTATTAACTGAAACCAAAGAAGCTGAAGATTACTCCAATCTGCTCCAATTTCTGCCCTCAGTAATCAGTGATGAAGTCAATTCTGCTCTCACCAAGGACATAGAAGAAAAAGAAATACAAAGCGCCATTTGGGCACTCCAACCAGACAAGGCCCCTGGCCCTGATGGCTTTCCCATATGCTTCTAAAGATTTTACTGGGGGATAATAAAAAAGGACCTTGTCAAAATGATTAAATGGGCCCAACGCAAGAACAAAATCGGAGGCTTTACCAATGCCACCCATCTTGCCCTCCTCCCTAAAGAAAAACGTCCCTCTTCTTTCTCTCGTTTTCGGCCCATTTCTCTCTGCAACTCTTCCTACAAAATCTTGACTAAAATCATAGCTACTCGCCTCAAACCTATCCTTCCCTCTATCATCTCTGAAAACCAAGGAGGTTTTTTAGCAAATAGACAAATTTCTGATTCCATTCTGCTTGTGCAAGAGGCTATTCACTCCAGCCAAGTTAGAAAAGAAAAGGGTTTCATTTTAAAACTGGATTTAGCTAATGCTTTCGACCGTGTTAGACATTCCTTTCTCCTCGCTGTCCTAAAGAAAATGGGATTTTCCCCATCTTTCATCAATCTTGTCCAAGCTTGCATCTCTGGCCCCTGGATCTCTCCCCTTATCAATGGCAGGCCAGGGCCTTCCTTCCAATCTTCCCGTGGTTTGCGCCAAGGCTGCCCCCTCTCTCCCTATCTCTTCATCTTGATGGCAGAATCTTTCAGCAGGGCTCTTGATCACAAACGTCGCACCGGCCTCATCACCGGCATTAAATTTGGGAATGGAGTCAAAAACATTAATCACTCCCAGTCTGCTGATGACACCTTGTTATTGGGAGGAGCCTCCAACATTATTGCTCGTCGTTTCAAAACGCTATTAGACAGATATATGTGTTACTCCGGAGGCATGATCAATTTCCTCAAAAGCTGCATTTATGGGTGGAACACCATTGCACACTCTCTCCAAAGCATTGCCAACATCTTTGGGGTACCTTGCAATTTAGATTAGGGGCACTTTACATACCTGGGCATGCCTGTCAGTGTGGGCCCTCTGAAAGCTGAAGTCTGGGACACCATCATCGACAAAATGAAAAGGAAAGTGCAGCATTGGGGCTCTTTATGGCTTAACCCAGCTGGACACTTAATCCTCTTGAAATCTAGCCTCTCCTCTCTGCCCCTGTACCAATTCACCCTCTTGCAAGCTCCTGCCAGCTTTCATCACAAAGTAGAGGCCATCCTTCGCCATTTTCTCTGGCAAGGGGGAAAAATGAAAAAAAGAAATACAATCTTATAAATTGGAAGCAGGTTATACAACCTCACGATTATGGAGGGCTGGGGATCAGATCTCCACAGCTTCTTAATTTGGTCTTTGGTGGCAAGATAATCTGGAGACTTATTAATGGAGAAACTGCTTGGTGGAAGGAGGTGCTGGAAACCAAATATCTGAATACACAGAGGCAACTTTTATTAGACCATGATATACCTCTCAGAGCCTGCACCAAAATCTGGGGCCTGTGTAAAAAAGCAATCCCCTTTTTAACTTCCAACATCTCTAAGGTCCCCAAGGGAGGTAACAGCATTAGAATAGGGGCTGATAAAATTATGGGGCAGCCTCCTATCAGTAGCAAGCCTGGAACCCACCAGATTCTCACTCTCCTTGACAGCAAAGGAATTCATAGCTTGAGTCGGATTGCCAAGTGGGACACTCTCACACATCTCTGGTCTGGTTGGCATTTTCCTGACATCCCTGATGTGCTTCTCTCAAGTTTGGATTCTCTGCAGACTCTGCTTCATGGCATCGCTCCCACCAAGCAAAATGAAGAGGATCGCTTCTGTTGGGACCCCTCGGGCACCAATTACACAGTCAAAACTGCCTACCATCAGCTCTGCCTCAGTGATCGGCCCATGCCTATCTGGGCTCAGTGTAAAACTGTTTGGAAATCAGAGGCTCTTCCAAAAATAAAATTTTTCATTTGGGTTCTTCTGAAAGGGAAAGTTTTAACCTTTGATAATTTGAAAAAGCGAGGCATTATTGGCCCCTCTCGCTGCCCAAACTGCCAAGCAGCTGAAGAAACTATTCAGCACTTATTCATAAATTGCCCCTTCGCCTCTGAATGCTGGAAAGAAGCCTTCCAGAAGAAACAACTTCCCTGGAACTCCCACAACACCGTTGCCGATCTCCTTTACCTATGGAAAAAGCACTACCCCTAGCAGCACAAGAAGAACAACGTCGCCAGACGTGTTTGGAATGCACTCCCTTACACTCTGTTATGGCGCATATGGCTTGCACGCAATCAAATAACCTTCAAAGATAAAAAAATTGACAGCAGGAAGCTTTATAATAAGGCAAAAGGGCTCGCCTTGGATACCATCGATGTCAAGTACCAAAGAAACATTGATGCAGCTGATCTTTTCGTTGAAGAACGAAATTACATCAGATGTCTGCTTGATCAAAGCTACAAGGGCCAAATCTATGGTCAAACCAAATGCGACACCAGCAGTAACCAAACCCACAACAGCAGCTGGAAAATTAGAATGAGGGACAAAGATTTTTCAGATTGGGTTAGAAGATGTAATACGCATCTCCTATATTTTGATGGCGCCTCCAAGTCTAACCCTGGTAAGGCTGGAGCAGGTGGAATCATCTGCAATGCCAACGGTGACACTATCCTATCCTTCGAATGGGGATTAGGCCCTCTGTCCAACAAAAAGGCTGAAGCACTCGCACTTTACCAAGGCCTCCTCCAGCTCCAAGTTCTCGGCATACGCACAGCAACAGTGATAGGAGACTCTGCTATCATCATCAGTTTAATGGTTCACAAAAGGACTGCCATCAATTTAGCTCTCCAGCAATTAATAGTCCGATGCCACGCTCTCATCTAGCAAATGAACGAAACCCATTTTATACATGTTTTGCGCTCCCTCAATAAAGAGGCCGACGCTCATGCAAACAACGCCTGCCACAAACCTCTAGGCAGCCTCAAATGCAATGCTTATGAGACTTTCTGTTATTTACCATGAACAGGCACCACTTTAATAGATTGTCAGCGGTTTCATGCTCAAGTGCTCGTTTGCAATCAGGAAACATTGAGCTCTCCTTCTGCACAGCGAAGGCGGAATCTACAGGTCTTGATGTCAAATCACAGCAGGATCTATAAGCTCTAAAAACAACCTCTGTTTGTCATGTTTTGTAAATGTCTTCTCTTACTGTCACAGTATGTTCGAATCTACACCAGAATAACCCACGCTACAGTCAAGCATTGTAGAAGCGCAGGGGGCACTGCTCTCACTGTCGTAACAGCAATTGCGCCCCTCTCTCAAACATTCTTCCCTGTACCAATGGAGCTTTGACTCCCATTTTCATATTTTCGAATATAAATCTGCAACCGATTATGTCAAAAAAGAAAAAAAAAAATTTAACAGATCTAGGACACTTTAGAGTTATGATTACAATGAACTTTCAACAAGAGCAAGAACACAAAGGGCTATGAAACAAAGCCACTTTATTTAATTAATAACTTCAAAAAATACATGCTAGAATTATTAACATAGAAACCATTGCCAACGACATGCAAGTCTCTACGGGGTTTTCGTCCTCAAATCAAACTAGAATTGGCCAAGTTGAGTTCTCAACAAAACACAAATAGATAGACATCTCGGAATGATCCAGATTCCTAGCTCTATCCCCTTTTATAGGCTTGATGGACTCGTTAGAAACCTTATTTTATTATTTTGCCTCGAAAAATAGAGGCAAATAACATGGGCAGATAGCATGGGAAAATACCACGGTTAATACCATGGGAAAATACCATGGTTAATACCATGGGAAAATTTCGTCTATTTTGACCATATCAAGAAAAAGGAATATCACAAATCCTCTTGCCCCAAGATTGCTTTCCCTCGAGCAATCCAAATATGTATGAATATCCCATACAAACCATTATGCTACCCTATGCTTCTCTGCTAAACAGACATGAATGGATCCTTCGATACCTAGATCCCAAACAATCCTTTGACCAATCCTTCCATCAATAGATCCACCTGGATCCCAATGCAACCTAAGTGCTGGGACCTCTGGGTTATGATACCAACTTAACCCTTTGTCATTATATATGCCTTAAGGCCCATGCTATGATATTCCCTCGACTAACAGTATCCTCCTAAGAATCATCCCATCCATAAAGTACCAACTCATAATATGTTGCCAATCCATCCCGTGGGATCTAATGCATGAATACTTGCACATGGAATAAGTCTAGCATGTTGATTTTATTCGTTTCCCAACTCATGTTGGTCCACCTATACACCCAACATGATCCATTTGGAGAACTCTTCCTTGTTCTCACCAATGTATAAGGTGGGTTGGTAGTGTTGCAAGCCCTGTCTTATACGTACTCCTATAGAGGATTTCTCTGGAGCTACCAACTATACTCCTCTTGCTACGTCGTGATGGATATTAATTGTTCCTCAACATTAGATAGCTTGAATGTTAACTCGGCACATACTCTTATGAGCTCCTAAATTTTCTTATTCTTCTATAAGACAAATCCTCAAACTTTCTAAATCCTCTGTTTCAAAACCATAAGATATGTCTTGAAATTCTTAATATTTACTTAGCAATCCTCTCCTAGAAATTCTCATTCCCTATTGAACGTCTTTGCATATGTCTACACCAAATGTCCAACTATCACAAATTCAACTTGAACCTTTGACCTGTTCTCTAGAAATGGATCATCCTGCATACTATGTTTTTCTTGCTTCTCCTCATGATCATGTCGGCTCACTACTATTGGCTCCTCACTTAAGTTTCCTTCAATGTATTCCTCTTGGCCTTCTCCACCTCTGGAGACAATATGTTGTTCATCTTCTTCTATTGTTGAACATCAAGGCACTAGTGCACTACTATATGAAATTGAAAGTTCATATTATTCATGGATATCCCTCCATAAATGTATGGACTCATTTGTACAACAATCTACCTCATAATTAGTGTTGTGGCTCCTAGAGACAACCCTCGGGTTTAGGAGAAGGGTCAATACCTAGGATATCTTAGAGTCTCTTGCACTTGAATCATTATTGGTCAAAAATTAAAATATAGAATGATTTAACTATGGTTCAACAATCATACTCAAAGACCAATCTCATTACACACATTGACAAAATATCATTCGAAAGAATTAAAGTTCAGCCATGGTGACCTACACACGAATAGTGAAACTTCTTTTAGATGGTGTAGTATATGTGAGGGAAGAAATTAAAGAAGGAAATCCAGTGCAGAGGGATAGATATAAAATCTTGTGCACTAAACTTCAGAAAAACAATGTATAGATAACGTAAATTAAATTAGAAACCATGGAGCGCATTTTAAGGCTTTCAATCTTACATCTACATGTACCATTTTCTATAACATGACATAGATAAATATGACATACAAGATTGAGTTCCAATAGCTACAATTACATGATTTCTAAGAGGAAAGAAACGCATATGAAAATAATAAATAGAGACAGGAACACATACTCCACATATCAATGCTTGGGTCACCAAAAACTTCTTCATTATTCTTTCAGAACAACATACATGTCATTTAGCCTAAGAACTTGAAAACCTTGCAGAATATTGTGGCCTTTAGAATATGAAATTGAACCCCTACAAATGAGTTCCTATTCCCTTTTATAGGGAGATTCCTAACAAAAAAAATAGGCACAAATTATCTTGTAGTGTGACACCTCTCTAAACTAATCAGTTGTGCGAGCGTGGAAAAGGCCTAGTTGTTCTAATTATTACATAAAAACTTAATTATTTCTTGAAAATAAAATATTTATAAAATTTCCAAAATGGAAGATATATACCATGATTCCAAATTAGAAAATATCTTCAATGTTGGCTCACTTGATCCTTTGAAGTGGACCCATGCTCTACTACCCAGATTCATTGTGGGTTGATCAGTTGGTCACACCTTTCCCATAAAACTGGGTCTAGTACTAGAGAATGAATAAGGGTATTATAGGCCATCCTTATATTTTTTAGCTCAATGTAGTTTGGCATGGCGAAGAACAAAGTCCTAAGAAGCCACAATAACTGGAAGTATCTTTACAGATTAGTCTTATCACTTTATTTTGTTATCTAGGCAAAATAATATATGAATAAAATTTCAAGTTCAAGAATCCTAGAAACATAAACCAAGCTGCAAACCTCTTAAATACCTCCTTTAATAGATGTTCCTCATATTTCATTAACATGGGTATAAATATCACTTGATTTCAGTCTTGAGCCTAAGCCAAACTCTAATAGCTTATGCATTGATACATCGCCTTATTTTGGTTCATTTCCATGTGTACGAGTTAATCCTTTTCAACTTACACTTGGATCAATTCTTAATTTTACATCCTTTTTGGACTAGGAAGAAAGAGATTTCTCCTCTCTCTACATGTTTCTCATACAAAAATGGAATATAATATATGAAAAAGGAATTTATGCTTGAAGTAGCAATAGTTGGTGACCTCAATAATACAAAATACATGACAATCTCCATTGCTTGATACTTACTGTAAAAGTTAGTTACAACTGTGTATGCAACTAACAAGTAGGAATCATTTGAATCTTGAAAGGTATCACAATGTTCCATTTCAGTTCCTTAAGATGGCATTCAACCATGAAAATCTTTTATAAAGGACATTAATAACCCTTGTTCATATGACTTAATATTGGAAACATAAGGTCAATTCTTTTGATGCTTCCTTGAGAAAATATATATTTTATTATCATAAATTTTCTTGTATCAAACATCTCACACACTTAAGCTATATAAATTGATATTAGAGCCTCATTTTTGAGATCCCATTCCTAGTATCCTTTTTTTCTTAGGCCCATTTAATTCTTAGACTTAGAAATCAATTTTTTCATTAGTCAATGCATTTAATCACATTTTTAGGCCCTAGCCTCACCTCCCTTATTTAGGGTACTTAAGATTTGATGTATCAAGTTTCCTTCTTTTAGTAAGGTCCATAAATACTTAGTTGATAGATTATATTTTTAAAGCATTTTCTTTATTAAATAAGATCCATTGAGTGGTTGGTTCTTATTTTCTGTGTGAGATCCCAAACGTTAAAAAATTTAACAGATCTAGCACACTTTAGTGTTATGATTACAATGAAATTTCAACAGGAACAAGAATACAAAGGGATCTGAAACCCAACCACTTTATTTAATTAGTAACTTCAAATAATATTTCCGAAATGATTAGCATAGAAACCCTTGCTAATGGCATGCAAGGCGTCTCATCAATAGGCTTGACCAATTGAAATTTGAAGCACACTTGTGGACTTTGAATGGATCCGTCAAACAAAAGTCTTTGCGGGGTTTTTCACCACGAATCAGACTAGAACTGGCTAAGCCAAGTTCTCAACAAAACAAAAATATATAGACATCTCAGGATGATCCAAATTCCTAGATCATATCCCCTTTTATAGGCTTGATGGACTCTCTAGAAACCTTATTTTATTATTTTACCTAAAAAAAAAAGAGGCAAATACCATGGGAAAATACCACAGTTAATAATGGGAATATTTTGTCGATTTTGACCATATCAAGAAAAGGTAATATTACAAATACTCCCGCCCCAATATTTCTTTCCCTCAAGCAATTCACATATGTATGAAGATCCCATACAAACCATTGTGCTACCCTATTTTTCTCTACTAAACGGACACAAATGGATCCTTTGATACCTAGATCTGAAACAATCCTCTTACCAATCCTCCCATCAATAGATCAACCTAGATCCCAATGCCACCTAAGTCCTGGGACCTCTAGGTTATGATACCAACTCATCCCTCTGTCATTTTCTGTGCCTTAGGGCCCATGCTATGATATGCCCCCGACTACAAGTATCCTCTTAAGAATCATCTTATCAATAGAATACCAACTCATAATCTCTCGCCAATCCATCCTATGGGATCTAATACATGAATACCTGCACATGGAATAAGTCTAGTGTGTTGATGTTTTTTTATTCCCAGCTCATGCTGCTCCGCCTGGACACCCAACATGATCCATTTGGAGAGCTATTCCTTTCTCTCCCAAATGTATAAAGGTGGGTTGGTAGTGCTACAAGAATTATCTACATACTCCTATATAAGGATGATCTGGAGCTCCCAACTGCACTCCTCTTGCTACCTAGCGAGGGATTTGAGTTGTTCCTCAACACTAGATAGTTTGAATGCTGACTTGCGACATACTCTTATGAGCTCATTAATTTTCCTATTCTCCTATAAGACAATTCCTTAGACTATCTGAATCCTCTACTTCAACACTATAAGATCTGTCTTGAAATGCTTAATATCTACCTAGCACTCATCTCTTATAACTTCTAGTTCCCTGTTGAATGTATTTGTATTTTTCTACACCAAATTCCCAACTATCATAACTTCAACTTGAGCCTTTGACCTGTTCTCTAAAAATGGCTTATCTTGCATACTATATTTGTCATGTTGCTCCCCATAATCATGTCAGTTCACTACTACTAGGTCCTCACTTAAGTTTCCTTGAATGTATTCCCCTTAGCCTTCTCCTCCCGTGGAGACAATATATTGTTCATTTTATTCGATTATCGAACATGGTTGCACTGGTGCACTACTATGTACACTAGAATTTTCATATTCTTTGTGGATGTCCCTCCTGAAATATACACTAGTAAAAAATGATCAAATTAGTGACTTGGTGACTAAAAACGTTAGTGACCGCAATTATTTCAAGTGAATTATTACTAAATTTGAGCAATTTTAAGTGACCAAACTAAAACTGACTAACTTAAACGACTAATTTAGTTTAGGGATAAAATATATGACTAGTTAATAAGTGACCAAACTAAAAATGACTAACTAAAATGACTAATTTAGTCCGAGACTAAAATATATGACTAGATAATAAGTGAAAAAATAAATATTAATTAACGTAAATGACTACTATAGTCCAAGAATAAATATATGACCAAATAATAAGTACAACAAGTATATGAATTAGTCATTTATGTTAGTAACTTTTAATTATGTCACTCCGGAAATGAAAAATTGTGATTTTATTTGAAGTGTGAGTTGGCCAAATTTTATTGCTTGCAGTGTATTTTGGTGGCCTAATGGGAAGCTACCACATGGCCCAACCAGAGGCTCCGACGTGGCACCTCCACATTGGCGAAAATACTCAGGAGACACATTTCCACATTTGAATACATGTTAAAAATAATTATAGCCAACTTAATCACAAATTAATTATAAATTTATCGTTACTTTTGCTTTGATATAAAAATTCATGTTTAAAAATATCTTCAATGAAATTTATGTTTAAAAACGTAATCATAATATTTTTCATTTAAAAGAAAAGTGAAAAACTTATACAAAACTTATATGAGTTGCATTATAAATTTTAAAAATAATTTAAAAGATAAATTGATTTATTTTTTCATACATGTTTAAAACACTAAGTACAACTTAAATATTTTAACACAAATTAAAATTAAAGTGGTGGAGGGAAAAATAAAACACAACCCAATGTGATGGAGGGAAAAATATAAAAAAAGGCAAAAAAGAAGAAGGAGAAAAGTGGTATCTAAGCTTTAAAAAAAAGAGGGAATAGTGGTATCTTGCCATACATTTGGAAACCAACACGAAGTCTGAAAGCCAATTTCTTTGTATTTTGTTTTTATGGAATTGAATAGAGGGAGAAGTGGTATCTTGCCATGCATTTGGAAACCAACACAGAGTCCGAAAGAAATCAAGAGAATTCCACAGGGGCTATTTTCTCTATCATTGGTTTTTATGCGATTGAATTTGTTGAGGTTTTGGGGGTTTTATTTCCTAGTTGTCCTGGGAATTTGAGTTTAGTAGAGGAGTCGGGTAGTAGAAATTTGGCGGAGAGGTTTTGGGCATTTTCTTTTTTGGTTGTCCTGTGAGTTCGAGTTTAGTAGAGGAGTCTAGTAGCAGCAATTTGGTGGAGATTCTGCAGCATGAACTCTCCTACCCCTTCGCCACCACAGGAAGAAGATGTGGCCACACACATGAAGCTGCCCACATTTAAGGGTGTGGGGGATGAAGAAATGGAGCGATTTTGGTTCGTAGCAAAATCGGTATGGACTGCGCAGAATATTGCTAGTGATGCTGTAAAAAGGGTGCAATTATCCCTAGCCTTTGAAGGAGGATACTTGGATTGGTTCATGGGGTACATCGGCCAACATGCAGATCCATCAATACAAGAAATTAAGGATGCCTTAAAATAGCAGTTTCGAAAGCCTAAGTCCTACTCTCAACGGGTGATTGACTTGAAAGATTTTAAACAGGGACCCACCGAGTCTGTATGGGAGGTTGATTAGCGGCCAAAGAAAGTTATTAGGGATGGGTAATTTAAGTATGAGGATAGATAGCACAAGGAATGGTCCATTTCCATGCTATTACCACACTTGCGTGGGCCTATGGGTCAGCATACAATTGACATGCAAGAAAAATCCATGGAAGTTGCCATGAAGCTAGAAGTTACGCCAAGGGATGATACTCAGTTTGGCATGCAGTAGATCCAGGGCCAGTTGGAGGAAATGCACCTCGAAATCCAGAATTTACGAAAGGAGCGAGGAAAAGAAGCTAGCCCGGACATTTGGTGCATAAGATGCAAGGTGTCAGGCCAAACCAAGGATCAATTCCCTCTGCTAGTAGACAACATGCAGGCTTGGGGGCCCAACCCATTGCTCCCTAAAGAAGCTTCGGGACCAAGCACCCCCACGTTATGGTGCGCTGATTGCTAAGTAGCTGGACTACATGATACTAACCACTGCCCCTGACTTGGTGCCTATGTCCCAGAATTGAAGCAACAATGGTGCAAATTTTGCTCCTCTGTGGGATATGACGAACACAATTGCCGGACATATGACTTAATGATAGACAGAGGAAACATGTATAGGGTGCAGGCTAACCCTTCGTCACCATTATCCCCCTCGGGACGAGGAGGCTCCCCTGCCAGAGGCCTGCGGGGAAGAGGCGGAAGCGCAGGTTGGGGAAGACGGAAATTGATCTGCTATAATTGTGGAGAGGTAGGACACTTCGTAAGGGACTGTCCAAACCCTGCATGACAATCTTGCAGGTATTTCAAATAGTTGGATCATGTGATCGAAGATTTTCCTATACTGATAGCAAAGATGCAGGAAAAACAACAAACACCAATGCAGAATGTACAAAGGGTTCAGGAAAAGCCACTTGATGAAGGACCCAGTATTAATGTCATTACGCACAGTGGCATGGCTACTGGAGGAGCTCAGGAAAGAACTACAGTTGAACCTCTTATCAGAAAATCCGATGTCAAAAAGGAAAGCTTGGACCTACGGAAGGATAAAGAAACCTTCCTAGAAGCTAGAAAATACTTTACCAAATATGAGGCATCTACCTCAAAGGCTCCAATGAATCTGAAAGTGGACGAAGAGGTTAAGCCATTCCTACAGGCATGTATGAAGTTTCTACGCAACCAAAAGGCAGTAGAAAACCTTCAGGCATTGATAGAAAGCTACACAGAAAAGGTTGACCCTACAACGGAAGTTAAAGATGTCCACAAACTTTATAGGCATAAGAAACACACTACTCGGGAAATGCAGCTAACTGCGCAAATTGGTGATTATGAAATGGATCAAGTCATCCTGGATTTAGGATCCAATGCAAATGTCCTACCCAAACAGACTTGGCAGAGGATGGGAGAACCCAAGCTGAAATGGCTACTATACAGCTGTGCATGGCTAACCAACAGAAGTTCATACCATTAAGAAGGCTATCAAAGATTATGGTAGATATTGCAGGAGTTAAGGTATACGCAGATTTTGAGGTAATTCAAATTGTAGAGGATGCGGACCCTTACCCTGCGCTCCTAGGACTGGACTGGGCTATAGACATGGGAGGCATTATCAACTTGAAGAAAAGGAGCATGGTTTTTTAGAATGAGGGCATGTGAGTAATAGTCCCTCTAGACCCAACAGAGGGTGAGCGGTATATAGAACCAGTGCATGAAGAAGACGATGTTGATCATATCTACAAACTGACTACCCAGGACGAGGATTGGATTAACCCTACGGCTGATGGCATGCTCTGCTGGGAGAAAGACAGCGAATTTCTCTCTGACTTCAATAGAGAAATCGAAAATTAGCAGAACTATTTGCATGATGTATTTGTGCTACGATGTCTTAAGATCACAAAAAGCTTCCGATGTATCTCCTCAGAGGTAAGAGAGTTGCCTTATTTTGATGATTCTGGTAGTATTAGGGATTTTCTTAGAGCATTCGAAGGAGAAGTTCCAAGGGAATGGAGAATGTGGGCACTTAACCTAGATATGTGTGTGACCCCTGCGCGGTGGTAGGAAACTCATAAGGGAATTTCCAGGATTGGGAGGAATGTCACATAATGATGATCCTACCATTCGAACCCTCGGTCCACCTACCCATGGATATTTTCCTCGGCCGCGGGGACCCACGCAAGCACTCGTTTATATGGATGGAGGTGTGGTGCGAAAGGACTTGGGATGAATGGGTCCACCTGTTTATTCATGCCTTGAGACTGTTAGACAGATAAAATCCTTCTTGCGGACAAGAACAATCTCCCTAGTATCCTAAGGATATCTAGAAACAAACAAACAGATACAAACCATTTTCTCTAGATAATTATGCTTCAGAATTATTAAAGATGCTCCTACCTAAAGTCCAACACTTATTTTGATCTTCAATCCAGTCGCTCCAAGAGATATCGATCCAGAACGTAAGACCTGTGATCAAAGAAAAGCAAAAGGGATCAAAAACACCTGCAAGATATAATAATTCAGAAACAATAATCTATCTCAGTGATCAAGGAATCCAAGATTAAATTATTCAAAGAGATACATGAACAACTTAATGAGAAAATAGAATCCATTTGTATTAACTTTGAATGATAAGAAGTAACCTTACAACCTTGACGCCTTGATGTTTGTACAGGTTCTTCCGGGGTCCCGAACAGTCGTTTCCCTCTCTTTGACAAGACTCCAACTCTCTGGATTAGCATGAAACTATGATCATGAGTATGTAATCCTTCTCATGTCAATGATGCCAAATGTGGAGAGTATAATTTCTTTAGAAATTCACCTCAAAACCACCAAGTTCTAAGTACCCTTGAGACTGAAACATGACCTCAATTTATAGCAGAAGGGAAGTAGTTTTAGTTCCAATAAGGAAGGGATAAAGTCCTCTCATAAAGGGATTTTAATTCTAAAAACCAAGGGATAGCTCCATTAATGAAGGGATAGAGGTTCATGAATGGAAGGCACGAAGCTCGAACATATAACGCTTCTAGAAGCCTCCAGCTAGGAGAATATTCGATCATCTGGGCTTCTAGAACTTACTTTTCCTTTTATTTTACCTTTTGCAGGGGTCCGCAGTTTTAACAAATAGAACGTGTGGGATGTGCTAGAGGTTTTAGAGCAATAAATCGCGGTACCACAGGCAATGACTAGGAAAAGTGTGGAGTTAGGCTTTTTGGGGTTTTAATGAGATTTTCTCCAATTCCAAGACTTGGTTTAGGAAATTTATGATTTTGGACCTCTAAGGGAGCAATAAATAGGTATTGATGAACCCATATAGACAACTAAATGTCATGGTGAAAAATTTCAGTGTAACAGGGACCAATCCCCACCACGTGGTATTTGGATGCAGAGCTACATCAGCGCACCCGCCACTAGGACACCCTGAGGGAAGATTTTGTGGGGATGTTCGGGTTGATAGGCGGAACTGAGAAACTAGACAAAGCCATTCAAGACATAGATGCTCTGGTATTTGATGAATCATGCCCTCATGTAGAATGTGGGGAACCAGCTTGGGATGCACATGTGTAGGATATTACAAACTGTCGAAATCTATCAATGGAGGAATGTGACGAAGACCTGCGAAATATCACTATCCCAGAGTTTGAGGGCGAATGAGAAGTTGCTGGACCCCCACTGCAAGCAGTAGATGTGACTAAGCCTCTTAAATTAAGGGAAGTCAACATTGGAACAGAAGAACAACCCAAGATGACTAGAATTGGGTATTACTAGGATGATGATACTGTTGGGAAAGTCACGAAACTTCTCACGGAATACCAGGATCTATTTCCCACAAAATTTTTAGAACTCAAAGGTATCGTAGGGGACTTGGGCGTCATGCAAATCACTTTAAAACTAGATGCATCGCCTATCAAACAACGACCTTACCGATTGAACCCCAAGTATAAGTAGAAAGTCATAGAAGAAATCGAAAAAATGATAGCTGCAGGTATCATCGAACCAGTAGAGCAGTCAGAGTGGGTAAGCCCTATGGTGGTCCAATAAAAGAATACTAAAGCGGAAATAAGAATCTACATCAACCTGCGCAAGTTGAATGTTGCTTGCGTACATGATCCCTTCCCTACACCATTTTCTAATGAAATCCTCAATAGTGTGGGAGGGCAGGAAGCATACTCGTTCACTGACGGGTTTTCGGGCTACCATCAGATCAGGATCGCACCTGAAAATCACAGCAAAACTACTTTCGCAATAGAATGGGGATCCTTCCAGTACACCATCATGCCCTTCGGGCTCAAAAATGCCCCTGCCATCTTTTCATGAGTGGAAGTAGCTATATTCAAGGAATTCATTCACAAGTTCCTGGAGGTATATTTTGACAATTGGACAGTGTTTGGATTGGTAAAGAAGTACATCTCGAACCTATGCATGATGCTCGATGCCTGTAGAAAGCACCATATTTCCTTAAACATTAAGAAGTGCATATTCCGCGTACCTTTCAGGATCTTGTTAGGACACGTGGTCTGTCGGCAGGGACTGATGGTTGACCCAGCCAAGGTTGTAGTTATCATCAATTTAGCAGTCCCCACAACTGAGAAACAGTTGCACTCCATCCTCGGGCACATAGACTACTATAGGAATTTTATTCAAGGGTACACACTGATCACGGCACCCATGGAAAATTTGCTAAATAAGGACGTATCTTTTTTCTGGGACGTGGAGTGTCAAAAGAGTTTTGAGCTGCTCAAAGAAAATATGGTCTCTGCACCCATCCTCATATTTCTTGACTGGGCGAAGGTTTTCCATGTCCATGAGGACACCTCACGAATCATCCTAGGAGATGTCCTTATGCAGCCCGAGGAAGGGGACATTGACCACCCAATCGAGTTTGCTAGTAGAAAAATTTCTAGCACGGAACGTAAATAATCTACTACTAAACGCGAGGGGTTGGCGATGGTGTATGCCCTGCAGAAGTACCAGCACTATCTGCTGGGAGGGCACTTCAATATGTTCACAGATCACTCAACTTTGAAGTACCTATTCAATAAGCCTGTTTTTGGTGGGAATATTTTCCGATGGTTACTACTATTTCACGAATATGACTTTGAGATAATTGTAAGCCTGGGAGACTAAATTCTAGACCCGACCACTTGTCCCGAATCAAGAGTGGTGAAGAACCAACTAACCTAGAAGAAGGATTGCCTGATGCACAGCTATTTTCTGTTAAGGTGGTTGATGAGCACTTTGTTGATATTATTCAATTCTTAACTACAAGGATGGCACCTGCAGACTACTCGGTACAACAAAAAATAGAATTGGTAACCCGCGCAGCTGACTTTACCATCATTGCGGGCCAACTGTATAAGCTAGGAGTTGATGAGGTACTGCAAAGATATGTACTAGAGCATGAAAGGCAAGCCATTTTAGCCGAAGCCCACGGAGGCGTAGCAAGGGGTCACTACACAGGAAAAGAGACTGCGCAGAAAATATTAAGAGCGGGGCTGTGGTGGCCCACACTGCATAGCAACTCCCACGCCTATTGTAAATCCTGCGACGCATGCCAACGGACAAGAATACTGTCGCGTAGGGATGAGATGCCCTTACAACCACAGATGGCCCTGAAGGCGTTTGATAAATGGGTTATCGAGTTTATTGGGCCCATCAACCCACCAAGTAAGAAGACAGGTGCCCGATACATCCTCACTACAACTGATTATGTAACGAGATGGGTGGAAGCACAAGATATGAAGGATTGCACTATAGACACTACTGCGCACTTTATTTTTGAGCATATTTTAACCAGGTTCAGCTGCCCGAAGATCTTGATGAGAGATAGAGGTATGCATTTCATTAATGAAACAATTCAAGCTTTGACTGAGGAATTTTGAATCCACCATGCAAAAAGTACCTCATATCACCCACAGGAAAATGGAACGGTGGAAGATTTTAATAAATTATGGAACAGGTGCTTACCAAGGTTTGTAATGTTGATCGAAGCGATTGGGACATGCACATCCTGTCAGTCCTTTGGGCCTACCGGACCACATGTAAGAAATTGATTGGGAAAACACTGTTTCGGATGGTTTATGGGAAGGAGGCCATCATTCCCATGGAGTATATCATCCCTAGCCTGCGCATCACGGCCTTTAAAAACTTAGCGGAGCCCGATATCATGGAGGAATGCATAGCGTAGCTAGTCACCTTGGAGGAGGATCGGTTCATTACTAACTTTCATCAGCAAGTTCAAAAGGCCCGAGAAAAATCCTAGCACGATAGGCATATCTGACTGAAGCCATTTAAAGAAGGAGAGCTAGTATTACTATATGACATCCAGTTTGCACTCCACCCAGGGAAATTCTGACAACATTGGTTGGGACCTTATATCGTAACAGAAATTACGAATGGTAGTGCGGTGAGATTGGCTACGCTGCATAAGGACCCCCTATCAGGATACGTTAATGGCAGTTGTCTCAAACCATACAAGGCCAACTCAGTGCATACCATATAACTATATCATCGAAGTAGTTGTATCACGATGGCTATGCGCTGGCAAGAGGAAAAAAGAAGGTAGGCCCAGTATACACGCAGGGGTTTTCCACAGGTTAGGAGGCACGAAAGGGTGTGTTGGGCCCGTAGGGGTGATATGTAGCTGCGAAAAATAGCCATTGGAATAGTAAAGCTGGGTAAAAAGCCAATTTTACCGTTAAAATGAGCAAGCAATTGGCAATTAATGCGGTGATTTTGGAAGATTTTTTTACCATTTTTTTGATGGTAAGTTTCAGCTAAGTTTCATTCAACCATTGTTAACCATCTGAAGCTATAAAAAGAAGAGGACATATCAGAATTGGATTCCTTGCGTCTTGGAATTCTTGTGCCTCGCAATTTTCATTAAATCTTGTGCTCTATTCATGTCTGGGCGCGCTACCCCCTCTGATAGTAGCAACCCTGAGTTCGTCTTCCACGCAAGAATGATTGCGACCAACCCTGTTGAGTCATCATAGGTCGCAACCTCTGCCGAGATCGCATCCGATGAAGTATTGGAAGTAACCCCTGAAGTGGAAGACGTTGTGTCCACACCAACCAAGGGAAAGAAGGCGGGAAAAGAGAAGAATAAGGAAAAAGTCCATGAGCAGGGACAAGGAAGGACTACGAAATGGGCTACGGTGAAGCCACGCACGTCCCCTCAAAACGTGCAGTCCCCCCGAAAGGTGCCTAAGGCACGCTCACCTAACCCTGCGAAGCGACCTCTGTCTGGTCAGGAAGAAGCTCTGCTGGTGGCCCCACTGACTTGGTTACTGCTCTATGTTTGACCTAGAAGACCCTCGATGTGCACGCCCAAGAATATCGATGTTTTGCGCTCCAATATGCAAATGCCGGTGGTTCCGGATGAAGTCCCCATAATCGGAGAAGTATTTTGCAATCTCCCCTTAGTTACGTTCGATGATCATGACCTTACCAACCTAGAGGCCTTCCCAGAATTAGCACCTAAGCTATATCTCAAAAGAGTGTTAAAGGATGATGTGTTAAAGGTAGTACCAATGTCATGGGCGCACGAGTTAGCAGGTTCAGGGTTATTAAACTTGCTACGGATACCTCACTTTGGTCGATACAATATCACCGACCTAGTTGTGCGACAGCTGCTAGCCCTAGTACATGACGGTAGCTTTTGGATCCAACACCGCATTCCCATCGATGCCGCCCTAATTCACCGCATTACTAGTATCCCCATGAAAGGGCCAAATCTCATGGAGTGCGTCGACAAGAAGTACGAGCAACAGATCGCTGACAAGGTGCGGAAAGACTACCATGTAGAAAAAAATAAAAGGGGGTTCCTGGTCGGAACCATCGCTAACCCTGGAGTGTGCTTGGTTACCCAGCTGCTGGCTTGCAAAATGATGCGCAAGTGCCAGGAAATGGTTGTCCCCGCCTATGCAATTCTGCTTTCTAGTCGCTGCAAAAAGGGGGTTTACTTTAACGGGTCGCAGTTCCTCTGCACCGACTTTCTGGAAAATATGCGCGAAGCCCAAGACCACGGGAAGGTGTTCTGTTACTCTTGGTTTCTACTCCTAATTGCCTTGGTAGCATGGGAATCCCCTGAAGGATCGGTCCTCCCTGAGCTCGAACCAGACATGTGTGAAGGGGCACGATACGAAAACTTGTGGGATTCAAAGGATGTGAAGCATATTGAGGAAAACAAAGTATTTTGGGTACTTTTTGATGGCGCGCTGGCAGAAGCAATTCATTCCCGGCCATGCCTATCTCTGATGGTGTATGGAAATTATAAGAGTATTGCGACATTCCAGGTTACAATGCACAACATGCAGATTCGGGGCTGTAAGGATCCAACTTGGATGCCACTCCCCTACATGGTCGCCGATGAGGAAATCGATTGGCTCATCGCCACTTGGTTGCCGCAATGGAAATTGGGATTCAAGTCGGATAGTCATGTAACTACAGACGTTGCCCGTACCAACACAGCTCCGAAGACCACCACCCCACCCGATACTGCCAAGGACTCGGAAGGTCGTGGCCCGGAAGACACCACTAGGATGAAGGTTCCCTTAGATATGACGCGGGGCGTGGAGCAGGAGTCGCAGCAGTGTTGGCCGGATAAATCGATCTTGCAGACAAGATCGATCTCCCTAGTGTCAGAAGACAATCTAGCAACAAACGAACAACTAAGTTTATCTTTCTCTAAATATATTCGTTTTACAAGTAAATGCTATGAAGGTGTCAATCCTACCTTAGATCCAAATGCTTATTTGTAACCGTAGTTCTTCTGTCGCATCAGTAATTATTTCGTCGCAACAATAATCCTTCCGTCACAACAAGAGTTCTTTCGTCACAACAATAGTTCTTCTGTCGCAACAATATTTCTTCTGTCGCAACAAAGTGTCGTCTTTCGTCGCAACAAAGTGTCGTCTTTTGTCACAACAAAGTGTCGTCTTTAAAGACCTGCAATCACAAACAAGTAAATATTAAATAGCACCTGTATAAAAAATAATTATAAAACATACCTATCATAGTGATCAAGGAATCTATGAAATAAACGATCAAACGACAACTTATTGAAATAAACAATCGAACAAAAATTTATTGAGAAAAACAAAACTTGATTGTATTAATCTTAAAATAATAGAAGAACCTTACAACCTTAGCCTTGATGTTGAATAGACCTTCTCGGAGTCCGAAGCAGGAGTTGCCTCTACTTTGATAAGTCTTGCACTCTTCCTCCAGGAGCACATAGAGGTATGTGACCTTTCTGTTTGTGCTCAACTTAGTGTCCTAAATTGAGTTCATTAATTGTCAACCAGGGCTAGTAAACTGCTGAAGTGTGGTGCACTATATGTGCCTAAGTATTTGTTTCTCACTACGTTGTGTTTAGTGTTTTATGATGTTTTTGGTTTTATGTTTTTATGTTTGAAAAGGGGAAGAACTAATTGCTGGTGAAAAGAAGCTATTGGTTATTTAAAACAGAACAAAGCCTAAACTATGGATGACAAACAACAAATGCAAAGCTTGATAATGACTTCATTGCAAGAAAATAAATCACAACATGAGCTTGAACTTATCCAATTCATTCATTAAAGGTGTATTGGAAGAGCTTGAGAAATGGACAAGTTAAGTGTAAATGAAGTTCTCCTAAATAAACAATCAACTCACAATATTACAAAATGATTATTTGTAACACAGTAAGGTTTCTATTCTAGATTAACCTATGATGTTGAAGTTACCCTATTCTGCAACTTGACTTATCACTTCTAGGCCTTATTCATAAGTTTTGAGATTTTCTAAAATAATGCTTGGGAAAAAGGCTATAGGTGAATTTGTAAAAGATTTGCAGAGTGATCAAAGCCTTAAACTGATATTACTGACCCCTGTTCATGTGATGATGTATCAATATAAATTTAGAACAAAAGTAAGTTTTAAATAATGAAGGCCGAGAGACTAATTTTGACAACTAGTACTACTTTGAAACACAATGGATAAAACTAAGCTAGAAAGCAGTCTATCAATCTTAAAATACAGTGACTACAACTTAAACTAGAATGCCATTAATATTTTCTTGAAACAAAATGAACTGAGACTGAACTAGAGTGCTTCTAATCTACTTGAAGTACAGTGAACAAAGTTAAACCAAAATGCCATTATCAAACTGGAAATGTAGTGACAAAGCTGAACTAAATGCAATCGACCTCCGGAGTGTTGTAACTAAATTAACATGCAGCTAGTCTATGGAATTCTACAGCCCATTTCGTTCAATGTGAATGATATTTTGGAAGAGTTTGTAGGAACAAGTCTGGCTGTATTATTCAATGCAATTGAACATGAACATAAGATTTGAAAGAAAATACAACTAGGATCTAAGATACCACAACTGTTTCCTATTCATTGTTAATGATGTTTTGGAAGAGTTTGTAGGAATAAGACCGGCTATGACACTTAGTGTAAACAAGCATAAATCATAAAATTCGAAAGGAAATGCGACTAAAATCTACAACACCACAGCTATGCCTTATTCATTGTGATGATATTTTGGAAGAGTTTATAAGAGTAAGCCTAGCTGTGATGATTAATGTAAACAAGTATGAAACATAACTTCAGAAACCTACTTAGGCTAGAAATGAAAACGAGACTAAAATACTTATCTAAGCCATATGAACAAAGCTGCTCAGGTAGCAGGGGCCCTCTACCACCGGAGTAGCTCACAAAATCTACTTCAAGATTGACCCAGCCTTTCAATAAAATGGTGCTTCTTTCATTAAAAGAGAAATTACTTCAAAATAGAGTGTTTTCGGACTTCTGAAATCTAGCAATCAAACACAAAATCTAACCTTGTCCCTCGATTTCCCGAGCCATATTTATAACAAAATTACATAAATGTCTTGAGATAACCTAGGTATAATTGTATTTCCAAATAAAAATCAAACTAGGACTCTGATGGTGGTCTCGTAATATGATTAAGGACATCTGGACTGTCCTTGTCCTACTAGGAGTCTATCTCCTAGTTTGAGTTCCCACGTGCATAACCACCTATAGAATTCCGTTCAAACTTCGTGGAGAGAAACAAATGATGAGGGAATGATGTGGAATACGACCATATTTGTTTTCCTCTGAGATGACACCTGGAACCTGCGTAGACATGAAGACAGCTGCAGAATTGGAAACTAGCTACAGAATGTCTGCATTCTGTAGCTAGATCTAGTTCAAAAAGTACTACAATGACAAAATCATAAAAACATAGCAAGTTAGTCATGATATACATTCTTAAAGAAATTTTAATTAATTATATTGATCATTTGAGCCTATAATTAATAATGGACAAAGGAAATGGAGTGGAATGTGGTGGAAGAAAGAACATCTTTGGAGCTCAACATACCCCCACTGCTAGGTTCTTGCATGTCCTCATGAAACTATTCCATGAACTCTGAGACCTCTGCAAGAACATCCAACCCTCTTCTTCTGCTTTGCCTGGCAGTCAAAGGCCTTCTGGGCTTCTTTATGACTAACTTGAATCTCAAATTTGTGAGTGCCCTGGTTAACTTTTTATTTCTCTTCTTCACTTTTTCATTGGCCTTGTGTAACTTTTGCATTTGTAGAGACAGAGTTGAATTCATATCAGTTTTCAGTTTAACTTGCTCTCTCAGAATTTCATTCTCATTCTTGATATGCCTGTTGAGTATTTCTAACTCATATTTATCTCTCCTTAGGATATCAACTGCAGATTTTGGTGGACTAGGAGTTCTGTCTTTTCCTTCTGAAGCTCTTTTATCTAATGTTTCAACATAGTTGTAAATTTCTTGCTGTGCTGGGTCTATTTCAGGAGCTCCTTCATCAAAATATTTCTCAGTAGGTGTTTCTTCATCCTCTATGTTTATGACTCCAGATTGTTTAACCTTTGTTTTCTTTAGTATCCCTCTAAGTCTGTGGCTCCTTCTTGGTTGAGATGGTCCTTCTCCTTTCTCTCTGGCAAATTTCTTATTATCCTCTCTTTCTTAAGCTGCTTCCTAATCTGAGCCAATTTCTTAGAAATCATTTCTTCACTGTCTTCTTGTATTGTTTTACCAGTTTCAGTTTTGGAGGTTTTCCATCTTCTGCTTCTTTTTGTAGGTTTGTCTTCAGGTGGAGGTTCCTTGGGTTCTTCAAAGTGATTTCTCACTAAGAACTCTTCCCAATTATCTCCCATTTTTCCCAAATTATGTTCAATCAAAATTTTGACTAAACCATGGTGGTATAAGGTTGTTTATAGAAATTGAAATCTCTTTTGAACACTTGAGGCCATTTTCTTTAAACTATGAAGCAAGAAAAAGGGCAAATTGAGTTCTTCTTCTAAGAAATGCATTATCAACCGAATATGATAAACATAGAAAGTACCATATCTTCCTTCACAAGTGATGAATTTTTGCAAGATAAGCAAAATTTTCCTCCATTTGTTCTTTAGTGTGGAGCTAGGGATACCCTTTTTAAAAATGGAAACATCCATACCTGGTGACTTGAGTATCTGCTTCCATGCCTCGTTATGAAATTCTCTATTCTTGAACCACCTTTCTCCTTGTCTGGGAAATTCGGTTGCTTCTGCAATGGAGGCTTCTGTAATGGTGAATTTAATATCTCCTATCTCGACCTCAGCTCCACTGAAGGACCGTGTAAACATTTTAGTCACCTCTTTGTGAAAACCACTGAATTTTTCAAAGAATTGCAACCACCCTACTTGTTGTAACATTTCTCTGACTTGAGGATATCCCTCCAAGTAATTAGTTCCAACCGGTTCGGTCCTCACTATGAGACCCATAAATTCTCTTTCCAACCTTCAAATTGTTTCTCCTCTGTTCACGGTGACAATGGCTGTTACAGAGATGTTTTTGCCCCACAGATGTTTCCTCTGTTTTACAAACTAAAATGGTTAAGAGTTGGCTACGGGAAAGAATGATATGGAGTGATTGCGGAATGAATATAATGAGGTGAGGATGATGTATATGAGTTGAAAGATATCACAGAAGAAAATACCGCGGAGATATTTTGTAAAGAATTCAAAATCATCGTTAAATGCTTTGGCCTAGTGACGTGACTAATCCAATCACTTCAGCAATTTAACCGTTTAGATTTTTAAATGATGATCGGATATGGGATTTGAAATGGTGGAATAGAAGGAGTTTTATCCAAAGTTTCTACGGGAGGTTTGTTAGGCATGATCAACAAAATCAATTAAAACAACTTTTTGAATTATTCATAGCTTAACTATACTAAAAATTTTCATGATATGTCATTATAATCAGAACTTTTACCTTTGCCTTTCCTCTGATTTTTTTGTGATCTTCATATGCTTTGTTCTCCCCTGAAAATCATTAATTTTTGAGTCTTCATAACTCCCTTGATTTTTCTTGTTGTCATGGATATGCAGGATCATTTTATTGCAGATCAGGTGATTACTAGACAATGCTTTCAGGATCTCTAGCTGCAGAATGTCTGTCTGGCTGCAGAATGTCTGACTGGCTGCAGAATGTCTAACTGATTGCAGAATGTACCTGTAGAAGACTTGAAACATGAAATGGTATGGTTTGGAGCATGAATGGAATGTTGTATGGAATGAGTGAAGATGGATAGTAAAATATGATGTAATGGAATATGAATGAAGTGAATAATGGAGTGGAATGGATCACAACTTATGAAATGGAGTGAAGTATGAGAAGTGGCCTGCAATTCATGATATGTATTATTCAAGTGCAGAAAAACATCAAACTTAAAAATCTGGGATGGAAATGAGGTGGACCATGGGGTGAAATGAATGAAGTGTGGATGAATGAATGAAATGGAGTATGGATGAATGAAATGAGATGGACCATAAGTGAAATGGAACTTCTTGCAGAAAAATAACAAATTTGAAAAGCTAAAGTGTCAGAAAGATTCTAATTTTTACTCTACCTTTTCTGTATAAACATGCTAATCAGTGATTAGTTTTCATGTTTATACTTTATTTTATTTTTTTATTTTATTTTTTTCAATAAAGTGACTTCAGAAAATTCAATTAAGTTGATGAAGAAGAAAAATTCTTCTTCATTAACTTCACATCACTGTTCCCCTGGAACTTCTTGACAAATTCTTCTCTTGAAAGTGGCTTATGATACAACTTCAATCTATGACCATTCACAAGAAAAGTGACCTCTTCTTCATCTATTGTCCTAATTTTTATTGCTCCATTGTCAAAAATTTTCACAATTTCATATGGCCCAAGCCAATGTGTTTGGAATTTACCTTGAAAATCTTTGAACTTTGAATCAAACAAGAGAGCCCAGTCACCTTCTTTGAACTTCTTTTCTTTGATGTACTTATCATGCCATCTAGTCCTTTGCTGTTGGAATATACTTGTTTTCTGAATTGCATCTTGTCTGATTTCATCCAATTCATTAATCTGCTCCAATCTGTGTTTTTGTGCCTCTATTAGATCAAGTCCTAGCTGAACTGCCATTTTGAAAGTTTGAATCTAGAACTCTATGGGAAACAAAACTTGCTTTCCATAAACAAGTTCATAAGGAGTATGAACTGTTGTGCTTCTCCATGTAGTTCTATAGGCCCACAAGGCTTCAGGAAGCCTATCTACCCAATCTCTTCTATGTAAATGAACAATAATTGTTAGGATTCCTTCAACGACCTTATTAGTAGATTCCACTTAACCATTTGCTTGTGGATGATAAGGAGTAGATTTTCTGTGTCTGATTCTGTACCTCTCCATCATTTGTTCCACTAGCCTTGATGTGAATTGAGCTCCTTGATCTGTAACAATTTCCCTTGGGACACCAAAACGAGTAAAAATATCCTCAAAAATAAAATTAACTACAAATGCTTCAGTAGCAAAAAGTAATGGCTTGGCCTCTACCCATTTGGTAACATAATCAGTGCAAACTAATATATATCTCTTTTTTCTTGATGGAGGACTAATAGGTCCTACAAAATCCAAAGCCCATTTTTCAAAAGGTTCAATATGTACCTGAGGTTGTAATGGCATCTCACCCGAAGGAGAAGGTTTCCCTACCCTTTGGCAACTGTCACACCTTTTGACATACTCTTTAGCATCTTTAAACAAGGATGGCCAATAATATCCTAAATTAAGGATCTTATAGGCTGTCCTCTTATCAGCAAAGTTTCCGCCACAAGGTTCATCATGACATGCTTTGAGAATCTCAGGCATCTCATCTTCACGAACACATCTCCTAATGATCAAATCTGGACCTGTCTTGTACAACTCATTAGCAACCCATGAATATTTTGCACTGTCATAAATGATTTTTATTTTATCCCTTGCATTCATTATTGAAGAAAATTTTCCTGAAACTAAATAATTAGCAATGTCAGCAAACCAAGGAGTTTGAGTAGAAATTGCAAAAATATATTCATCAAGAAATTGATCTTCAACTGGAGTGTCATCTTTGATGTTTTGGAGTCTAGATAGGAAATCAGCTACTGTGTTTTGTTTTCCAGGCCTATCTAGAATGGTAATGTTGAATTCTTGTAAAAGCAATAACCATCTTATAACTCTGCCATTAGTAATTGATTTGTTCATTAAGTATCTAATTGCAGAATGATATGTGTGAACAAAAGTTTCATAGCCTGTTATATAGTGTCTGAATTTGTTTATGGCATGAACAACAACTAAAAACTCTTTTTCAGTTACAGTATAGTTTAACTCTGCAGGAGTCAAATTTTTACTGGTATAGTAGATGGCATAAGGAATCAGGTCTTTTTGTCCCAATACTACTCCTAGAGTTGTATCTGAGGCATCTGTTGAAATATGAAAAGGTAACTTCCAGTTAGGTCCCCTTAAAATAGGTGCTTCAGAAATTTTTGTTTTCAGGGTCTCAAAGGCTAACTGGCAATCAAAATTCCATTTGAATTCACAATATTTGGTAAGTAATTTGAAGAGTGGAGATGCTATCTTGGTGAAGTTTTCTATAAATCTTCGATAATATCCTGTAAATCCTAGAAAACTCCTAACATATTTTTGACAATTTGGAATAGATAAGTTAGAGATGACTTCAACTTTTGACTCATCAACTCTAATCCCATCCCCTGAAATGTGATGTCCTAAAACAATTCCTTCAGTAAACATCATAAAACACTTTTCATGACTAAGTGAAAGATTTGCTTCTTTACATATTTTTAAAACTTTTTCCAAGTTTTCTAAGGCTTCTTCAAATGTGTTTCCATAAACTGTGAAATCATCCATATATACCTCTACACAATCATGTATTAGATCTGAAAAGATTCCTAATACTGCCCTCTGAAATGTTGCAGGTGCATTGCATAATCCAAATGGCAATACTCGGTAAGCATAGGTACCACAAGGACAGGTAAATGTGGTTTTGTCTTGATCCTCAAGTGCTACTTGAATTTGATTATAACCACTAAACCCATCTAGAAATGAGAAGTACTTTTTGCCAGCTAAGGTATCTAACACCTGATCTATGAAAGGTAAGGGAAAATGATCTTTAAGAGTAGCTTTGTTTAATTCTTGGTAGTCAATACATACCCTCCATTTACCATTTTCTTTGGTAAAATTACCAAAGGAGAAACCCATTGACTATCTGAAATAGGATAGATAAAGTTGACATTCAACAATTTCTGCAATTCTTCTTTAACAATCTCCCTAAGATTTGGATTCATCCTTCTTTGAGGTTGTCTGATTGGTTTACAATTTTCCTCTATGTAGATGTGATGAGTGCAATTCTTAGGGCTTATCCCTTTCATATCAGTGTACTCCCATGCATATGCAGAAGAATGTCTTTGTAAGATCTTGACTAGCTCTTCTTGTTGAGATTTTTCTAGGTTCTTGTTTATGTTTAAAGTTTTTCCTGAAAATATCTCACTTGTAGAGCTCCCAAATTTATCCATAGAATGAAGAGACATCTGTCTTGATGATAAAAACTCAATGTTGGATTCTTCTTGAAATTGTTCATGTTTGTATTCCGAAGAGGATTCAAAGTTTTCTAAAGTATTCAGAATTTGACTATCTTCACTAATTTCTGAAATTGTGAAGAGAGGTTGTAAGTCTTCTTCATCCTCTATCAATTGAGTATCATCTAAATCTGTAATTTTCCTTGCTGGAGGATACAAAGTGAATTTCTTAGTTGAACTACCATCAGAGATATACATATCACCGGATCTACAACTAATGAAAGCATCACCTGTAGCGAACCAAGGTCTTCCTAATATAATAGGATGCCCTCCTAGATTATTCTTAGGAGTTAGGATCATGAAATCCACAGGGTACTCCCAAGAATCTAGGGACACTAGAATGTCTTCTATTACCCCATCAGGTTTGATCACAGATCTGTCTGCTAATTGTAATAATGTGGGTGTAAAGAGAAGATTAGGAAGTTTCAGTTTATCCATGATTTGTTTACTCGTGATATTGATTGCTGCTCCTAAATCAATGAGTGTGTTTTGGATCTCAATTCCATTGATGTGAATTTTAAAAACTGGATTTCCTGGATCTAGATACTTTAGAATAGCAATCTTACCCATCATGATATCTGCTATTTTTCCTGCCAATTGAATTTTCTTTGTCTCTCTTATTCTTTTTCTTGTTTTCTTCATGCTCAACTCCTTTATTGTCTTTGCTAAAATTGGAATTTCCTTGATAGCTTGTAATAATGGAATCTTAATATAGACATTTCTCAGCTCATCTAGGAAATCATAATTAGGCACCATAATTTTTTTTTCTACACCTCTATCAATTTGTAATCTTTCTGGAAAGGGAGGTGTAGGAGTGGATGTTGATGGCTGCTCTAATACAAGAGTTGAAATTATTGGTTCTTTTTGTTTTGATTTTTCAATGTTTGGGTCCTGAAAATATGTGTCTTCTTCAAGACTTTTATTTTCCCGTAGAGAATCTTCCTCAAAGTTGTCTTGTTCTTGTATGATCACAGAAGGTTTCCTCTTTTCAAGTATTCTTCCAGACCTAAGTTGAACATCACTAAGGTCTAGAGGATTAATTAAATAAGTTGGAAACTGTTGGCCTTCTATCATGTATGTATTCTGAGGATTTTTATTGTTGGGGTTTGGTATGGGTTGAGCGGGCAACTCATTTGATTTCTGAGGAAATGGTAATGGGAGTGGTTGATTTTGATGTTGTGGGTTCTGAGGATTCTGTTGAGGATTTTGAGGAGAAAAATGTGGGTATGGTGGATAGGATGGTGGATATTGATAGTAATGGGAGTATCTTCCATAGGGATTTTGTGCTCCTTGTGCCCAAGCTTGAGATTGATTTTGAAATTGGGGCCAAGGTTGCTGCCAAGAATTCCAATTTAATGGAGGTTGATTATACAATTGTTCATGGAATCCTTGTGTTTGAGGTCCTTGCCAAGGCCTTCTAGAGACAAAATTGAGAGATTCTGTGGAATTTGTAGGAGTTTCCTCTTGAAAGACAACTTTAAGACCAGGAAGTGAAGGAGATCTCTTGGTTTTTATGTTTTTCTGAACAAATTACACAAGTCTCTACAACTTTCGCATCCAAAGGACATTCTCTCAAGGCATGCTTCTTTCTACATTTGGGACAAAAGATGGCTAAGGCATCAGATTCATCTTTTTTCTTGTTTTGTAACTTAAGGGTGTATATTTGTTCACTAAGACTCCCTAAGATGTCAGATTTGAATTCATCAAGCATATGTCCTATCTCTGCCCTACTTACTGTCCCAGAAGCAGACTTACTTGCCCTTGCAAGAGCAGGGTCTCTTGGACCTTTTATAGTTTTGGATTTCCCTCTTGAAAGGTTGATACATAACTAAGATATTTCAGGTAATGTGAGCTGAGATATATCTCCTTTTCCCATCATGTTAAGGATATCCAACCATTCATCCCTAATTGTCTTCAACAAGAGAGCTTTTAAGGTGTCTTGATCTAAGTTCTCCATTTTTTCTCTTTTGATGTTGTAATAAAATCTATTTAACAAATCTTCCAAGTTTTCATCTTCTTTTTGTATTATCTTGAACACTTCCTCCTTATGATTGACTGGCATACAATAATCCAAATACCTCTCTAGAAATGCTTGTTTCATATCTTCCCATGTTCTAATAGAACTGTTGATCAAACTCATAAACCACTTCAATGCTGCTCATTTCAATGTTGATGGAAATAGTTTAAGTTTTTGAGCATCTTGTAAGTAGTCATAAGTTCTACACAGGACTTCAAATTCAAATAGGAAGGTTTCAGGATCTTCAGTTTTAAGTCCATAGAAGTTTGGAAGGACAGAGGGTGAAATGTTTTTCATAGTTGTATTAGTTTCTTCATCTACTATGGGAAACCCAAAAGAGTTTCCTATTTCTCTTCTACTTCTTCCTCTACTTCCTTCTCCTTCTGCACCTCTACCTCCTTCTCCTCTACCTCTACCTCTACCCCCTCCAAATAATGTGTGTTCTCCATTAAAGACTCCTCCTCCCCCTTCTTCTGCCATAGTTGATACTTTTGTGGAAGTGGAAAAGTTTGTGTCTCTAGCAGGGATCCTTGAATCTTCTTCTAAGACAGGCTCAATGGATGAAGTGGAAGGTCTTTCTAATGGAATATCTTATCTTAAGTCTTCTGGAAGTCTAGAATCAGTAAAGGATGGAATGTGGGTCTGAGTTGGAGGTGTACTGGCTCTTGGTCTAGGTGAAACAAGAGGTGTTCTAGGAATCAAAATTCTGCTTCTGCTTCTTATGAATCTACCCCACATATCATTTTTTTTTGGAGTTAAGAAACAAGGCTACCTAGTTACACTTCCCCGACAACGGCGCCAAAATGTTTGTGCTCAACTTAGTGTCCTAAATTGAGTTCATTAATTGTCAACCAGAGCTAGTAAACTGCTGAAGTGTGGTGCACTATATGTGCCTAGGTATTTGTTTCTCACTACGTTGTGTTTAGTGTTTTATGATGTTTTTGGTTTTATGGTTTTATGTTTGAAAAGGGGAAGAACTAAGTGCTGGTGAAAATAAGCTATTGGTTATTTAAAACATAACAAAGCCTAAAATATGGATGACAAACAACAAATGCAAAGCTTGATAATGACTTCATTGCAAGAAAATAAATCACAACATGAGCTTGAACTTATCCAATTCATTCATTAAAGGTGTGTTGGAAGAACTTGAGAAATGGACAAGTTAAGTGTAAATGAAGTTCTCCTAAATAAACAATCAACTCACAATATTACAAAATGATTATTTGTAACACAGTAAGGTTTCTATTCTAGATTAACCTATGATGCTAAAGTTACCCTATTCTGCAACTTGACTTATCACTTCTAGGCCTTATTCATAAGTTTTGAGATTTTTTAAAATAATGCTTGGGAAAAAGGCTATAGGTGAATTTGTAAAAGATTTGCAGTGTGATCAAAGCCTTAAATTGATATTACTGACCCCTGTTCATGTGATGATGTATCAATATAAATTCAGAACAAAAGTAAGTTTTAAATAATGAAGGCCGAGAGACTAATTTTGACAACTAGTAATACCTTGAAACACAATGGATAACACTAAGCTAGAAAGTGGTCTATCAATCTTAAAATACAGTGACTACAACTTAAACTAGAATGCCATTAATCTTTTCTTGAAACAAAATGAACTGAGACTGAACTAGAGTGCTTCTAATCTACTTGAAGTACAGTGAACAAAGTTAAACCAAAATTCCATTATCAAACTGGAAATGTAGTGACAGAGCTGACCTAAATGCAATCGATCTCTGGAGTGTTGTAACTAAATTAACATGCAGCTAGTTTATGGAATTCTACAGCCCATCTCGTTCAATGTGAATGATATTTTGGAAGAGTTTGTAGGAACAAGTCTGGCTGTATTATTCAATGCAATTGAACATGAACATAAGATTTGAAATCAAATACAACTAGGATCTAAGATACCACAGCTGTTTCCTATTCATTGTTAATGATGTTTTGGAAGAGTTTGTAGGAATAAGACTGGCTATGACACTTAGTGTAAACAAGCATAAATCATAAAATTCGAAAGGAAATGCGACTAAAATCAAAAACACCATAGCTATGCCTTATTCATCGTGATGATATTTTGGAAGAGTTTATAAGAGTAAGCCTAGCTGTGATGATTAATGTAAACAAGTATGAAACATAACTTCAGAAACCTACTTAAGCTAGAAATGAAAACGAGACTAAAATACTTATCTAAGCCGTATGAACAAAGCTGCTCAGGTAGCAGGGGCCCTCTACCACCGGATTAGCTCACAAAATCTACTTCAAGATTGACTCAGCCTTTTAATAAAATGGTGCTTCTTTCATTAAAAGAGAAATTACTTCAAAACAAAGTGTTTTCGAACTTCTGAAATCTAGCAATCAAACACAAAATCTAACCTTGTCCCTCGGTTTCCCGAGCCATATTTATAACAAAATTACATAACTGTCTTGAGATAACCTAGGTATAATTGTATTTCCAAATAAAAATCAAACTAGGACTCTGATGGTGGTCTCGTAATATGATTAAGGAAATCTGGACTATTTTTTTCCTACTAGGAGTCTATCTCCTAGTTTGAGTTCCCACATGCATAACCACCTATAGAATTCCATTCAAACTTCATGGAGAGAAAAAAATGATGAGGGAATGATGTGGAATACGACCATATGTGTTTTCCTCTGAGATGACACCTGGAACCTGTGTAGACATGAAGACAGCTGCAGAATTGGCAACTAGCTACATAATGTCTGCATTCTGTAGCTAGATCTAGTTCAAAAAGTACTACAATGACAAAATCATAAAAACATAGCAAGTTAGTCATGATATTCATTCTTAAAGAAATTTTAATTAATTCTATTGATCATTTGAGCCTGTAATTAATAATGGACAAAGGAAATAGAGTGGAATGTGGTGGAAGAAAGAACATCTTTGGAGCTCAACATACCCCCACTGCTAGGTTCTTGCATGTCCTCATGCAACTATTCAATGAACTCTGAGACCTCTGCAAGGACATCCAACCCTCATCTTCTGCTTTTCCTGGCAGTCAAAGGCCTTCTGGGCTTCCTTATGGCTAACTTGAATCTCAAATTTGTGAGTGCCCTGGTTAACTTTTTATTTCTCTTCTTCAATTTTTCATTGGCCTTGTGTAACGTTTGCATTTGTAGAGACAGAGTTGAATTCATATCAGTTTTCAGTTTAACTTGCTCTCTTAGAATTTCATTCGCATTCTTGATATGCCTGTTGAGTATTTCTAACTCATATTTATCTCTCCTTAGGATATCAACTGCAGATTTTGGTGGACTAGGAGTTCTGTCTCTTCCTTCTGAAGCTCTTTTCTCTAATGTTTCAACATAGTTGTAAATTTCTTGCTGTGCTGGGTCTATTTCAGGAGCTCCTTCATCAAAATCTTCCTCAGTAGGTGTTTCTTCGTCCTCTATGTTTATGACTCCAGTTTGTTTAACCTTTGTTTTCTTTAGTATCTCTCTAAGTCTGTGGCTCCTTCTTGGTTGAAATGGTCCTTCTCCTTTCTCTCTGGCAAATTTCTTATTATCCTCTCTTTCTTAAGCTGCTTCCTAATCTGAGCCAATTTCTCAGAAATCATTTCTTCACTGCCTTCTTGTATTGTTTTACCAGTTTCAGTTTTGGAGGTTTTCCATCTTCTGCTTCTTTTTGTAGGTTTGTCTTCAAGTGGAGGTTCCTTGGGTTCTTCAAAGTGATTTCTCACTAAGAACTCTTCCGAATTATCTCCCATTTTTCCCAAATGATGTTCAATAAAATTTTTGACTAAACCATGGTGGTATAAGGTTGTTTATAGAAATTGAAATCTCTTTTGAACACTTGAGGCCATTTTCTTTAAACTATGAAGCAAGAAAAAGGGAAAATTGAGTTCTTCTTCTAAGAAATGCATTATCAACCGAATATGATAAACATAGAAGGTACCATATCTTCCTTCACAAGTGATGAATTTTTGCAAGATAAGCAACATGTTCCTCCATTTGTTCTTTAGTGTGGAGCTAGGGATAACCTTTTTAAAAATGGAAACATCCATACCTGGTGACTTGAGTATCTGCTTCCATGCCTCATTATGAAATTCTCTATTCTTGAACCACCTTTCTCCTTGTTTGGGCAATTCGGTTGCTTCTGCAATGGAGGCTTCTGTAATCGTGAATTTAATATCTCCTATCTTGACCTCAGCTCCATTGAAGGACCGTGCAAATGTTTTAGTCACCTCTTTGTGAAAACCACTGAATTTTTCAAAGAATTGCAACCACCCTGCTTGTTGTAACATTTCTCTGACTTGAGGATATCCCTCCAAGTACTTAGTTCCAACCGGTTCGGTCCTCACTATGAGACCCATAACTTCTCTTTCCAACCTTCAAATTTTTTCTCCTCTGTTCACGGTGACAATGGCTGTTACAGAGATTTTTTTCCCCACAGATGTTTCCTCTGTTTTACAGACTGAAATGGTTAAGAGTTGGCTACGGGAAAGAATGATATGGAGTGATTGCGGAATGAATATAATGAGGTGAGGATGATATATATGAGTTGAAAGATATCACAAAAGAAAATACCGCGGAGATATTTTGTAACGAATTCAAAATCATCGTTAAATGCTTTGGCCTAGTGACGTGACTAATCCAATCACTTTAGCACTTTAACCGTTTAGATTTTTAAATAATGATCGGATATGGGATTTGAAATGGTGGAATAGAATGAGTTTTATCCAAAGTTTCTACGGGAGGTTTGTTAGGCATGATCAACAAAATCAATTAAAACAAAATTTTGAATTATTCATAACTTAACTATACTAAAATTTTTCATGATATGTCATTATAATCAGAACTTTTACCTTTGCCTTTCCTCTGATTTTTTTGTGATTTTTATATGCTTTGTTCTCCCCTGAAAATCATTACTTTTTGAGTCTTCATAACTCCCTTGATTTTGCGTGTTGTCATGGATATGCAGGATCATTTTATTGCAGATCAGGGGATCACTAGACAATGCTTTCAGGATCTCTAGCTGTAGAATGTCTGTCTGGCTGCAGAATGTCTAACTGATTGCAGAATGTACCTGTAGAAGACTTGAAACATGAAATGGTATGGTTTGGAGCATGAATGGAGTGTTGTATGGAATGAGTGAAGATGGATAATAAAATATGATGTAATGGAATATGAATGAAGTGAATAATGGAGTGGAATGGATCACAAATTATGAAATGGAGTGAAGTATGAGAATCGGTCTGTAATTCATGATATGTAGTATTCAATTGCAGAAAAACATCAAACTTAAAAATCTGGGATGGAAATGAGGTGGACCATGGCGTGAAATGAATGAAGTGTGGATGAATGAATGAAATGGAGTATGGATGAATGAAATCAGATGGACCATAAGTGAAATGGAACTTCTTGCAGAAAAAGAACAAATTTGAAAAGCTAAAGTGTCAGAAAGATTCTGATTTTCACTCTACCTTTTCTGTATAAACATGCTAATCAGTGACTAGTTTTCATGTTTATACTTTTTTTATTTTTATTTTTTTATTTTTTAAATAAAGTGAGTTCAAAAAATTCAATTAAGTTGATGAAGAAGAAAAATTATTCTTCATTAACTTCACATCACTGTTCCCCTGGAACTTCTTAACAAATTCTTCTCTTGAAAGTGGCTTATGATACAACTTCAATCTATGACCATTCACAAGAAAAGTGACCTCTTCATCTATTGTCCTGATTTTTATTGCTCCATTGTAAAAAAAATTCACAATTTCATATGGCCCAAGCCAATGTGTTTGGAATTTACCTTGAAAATCTTTGAACTTTGAATCAAACAAGAGAGCCCAGTCACCTTCTTTGAACTTCTTTTCCTTGATGTAATTATCATGCCATCTAGTCCTTTGCTGTTGGACTATACTTGTTTTCTGAACTGCATCTTGTCTGATCTCATCCAATTCATTAATCTGATCCAATTTGTGCTTTTGTGCCTCTGTTAGATCAAGTCCTAGCTGAACTGCCATTTTGAAAGTTTGAATCTGGAACTCTATGGGAAACAAAACTTGCTTTCCATAAACAAGTTCATAAGAAGTATAACCTGTTGTGCTTCTCCATGTAGTTCTATAGGTGCACAAGGCTTCAGGAAGCCTATCTTCCCAATCTCTTCTATGTAAATGAACAGTCTTTGTTGGGATCCCTTCAATGACCTTATTAGTAGATTCCACTTGACCATTTACTTGTGGATGATAGGGAGTAGATTTTGTGTGTCTGATTCTGTACCTCTCCATCATTTGTTCCACTAGCCTTGATGTGAATTGAGCTCCTTGATCTGTAACAATTTCCCTTTGGAAACCAAAACGAGTAAAAATATCCTCAAAAATAAAATTAACTACAGATGCTTCAGTGGCAAAAAGTAATGGCTTGGCCTCTACCCATTTAGTAACATAATCAGTGCAAACCAATATATATTTATTTTGTCTTGATGGAGGACTAATAGGTCCTACAAAATCCAAAGCCCATTTTTCAAAAGGTTCAATATGTACCTGAGGCTGTAATGGCATCTCACCTGAAGGAGAAGGTTTCCCTACCCTTTGGCAACTGTCACACCTTTTGACATATTCTTTAGCATCTTTAAAAAGGGATGGCCAATAGTATCCTAAATGAAGGACCTTATAAGTTGTCCTCTTATCAGCAAAGTGTCCGCCACAAGGTTCATCATGACATGCTTTGAGAATCTCAGGCATCTCATCTTCCTGAACAAATCTCCTAATGATAAAATCTGGACCGGTCTTGTACAACTCATTAGCAACCCATGAATATTTTGCACTGTCATAAATGATTTTTCTTTTGTTTCTTGCATTCATTATTGAAGGAAATTTCCCTGAAACTAAATAATTAGCAATGTCAGCAAACCAAGGAGTCTGAGTAGAAATTGCAAAAATATATTCATCAGGAAATTGATCTTCAACTGGAGTGTCATCTTTGATGTTTTGGAGTCTAGATAGGAAATCAGCTACTGTGTTTTGTTTTCTAGGCCTATCTAGAATGGTAATGTTGAATTCTTGTAAAAGTAATAACCATCTTATAACTCTTCCATTAGTAATTGATTTGTTCATTAAGTATTTAATTGCAGAATGATCTGTGTGAACAAAACTTTCATAGCCTGTTATATAGTGTCTGAATTTGTTTATGGCATGAACAACAGCTAAAAACTCTTTTTCAGTTACAGTATAGTTTAACTCTGTAGGAGTCAAATTTTTACTGGTATAGTAGATGGCATAAGGAATCAAGTCTTTTTGTCCCAATACTGCTCCTAGAGCTGTATCTGAGGCATCTGTTGAAATATGAAAAGGTAACTTCCAGTTAGGTCCCCTTAAAATAGGTGCTTTAGAGATTTTTGTTTTCAGGGTCTCAAAGGCTAACTGGAAATCAGGATTCCACTTGAATTCATAGTCTTTGGTAAGTAATTTGAAAAGTGGAGATGCTATCTTGGTGAATTTTTCTATAAACCTTCGATAATATCCTGTGAATCCTAGAAAACTCCTAACATATTTTTGACAACTTGGAATAGATAAGTTAGAGATGACTTCAACTTTTGACTTATCAACTCTAATCCCATCCCCTGAAATGTGATGTCCTAAAACAATTCCTTCAGTAAACATCATAAAACACTTCTCATGACTAAGTGAAATATTTGCTTCTTTACATCTTTTTAAAACTTTTTCCAAGTTTGCTAAGGCTTCTTCAAATGTGTTTCCATAAACTGTGAAATCATCCATATATACCTCTACACAATCATGTATTAGATCCGAAAAGATTCCTAATACTACCCTTTGAAATGTTGCAGGTGCATTGCATAATCCAAATGGAAATACTCGGTAAGCATAGGTACCCCAAGGACAGGTAAATGTGGTTTTGTCTTGATCCTCAAGTGCTACTTTAATTTGATTATAACCACTAAACCCATCTAGAAATGAGAAGTACTTTTTGCCAGCTAAGGTATCTAACACCTGATCTATGAAAGGTAGGGGAAAATGATCTTTAAGAGTAGCTTTGTTTAATTCTCAGTAGTCAATACATACCCTCCATTTACCATTTTTCTTTGGCACAATTACCAAAGGAGAAACCCACTGACTATCTGAAATAGGATAGATAAAGTTGACATTCAAAATTTTCTGCAATTCTTCTTTAACAATCTCCCTAAGATTTGGATTCATCCGTTTTTGAGTTTATTTGATTGGTTTGCAATTTTCCTCTATGTAGATGTGATGAGTGCAAGTCTTGGGGCTTATCCCTTTCATATCAGTGTACTCCCATGCATATGCAGAAGAATGTCTCTGTAAGATCTTGACTAGCTCTTCTTGTTGAGATTTTTCTAGGTTCTTGTTTATGTTTAAAGTTTTGCCTGAAAATATCTCAATTGTAGAGCTGCCAAATTTATCCATGGAATAGAGAGACATCTGCCTTGATGACAAAAACTCAATGTTGGATTCTTCTTGAAATTGTTCATGTTTATGTTCCGAAGAGGATTCAAAGTTTTCTAAAGTATTCAAAATTTGACTATCTTCACTAATTTCTGAAATTGTGAAGAGAGGTTGTAAGTCTTCTTCATCCTCTATCCATTGAGTATCATCTAAATCTGTAATTGTCCTAGCTGGAGGATACAAAGTGAATTTCTTAGTTGAACTACCATCAGAGATGTACATATCACCGAATCTACAACTAATGAAAGCATCAGCTGTAGCCAACCAAGGTCTTCCTAATATAACAGGATGCCCTCCTAGATTATTCTTAGGAGTTAGGATCATGAAATCCATAGGGTACTCCCAAGAATCTAGGGACACTGGAATGTCTTCTATTACCCCATTAGGTTTGATCACAGATCTGTCTGCTAATTGTAATAATGTGGGTGTAAAGAGAAGATTAGGAAGTTCCAGTTTATCCATGATTTGACACACTATGTTGTGGATGCTCTGATGTTGGTGTGTTTTGGATCTCAATTCCATTGATGTGAATTTTAACAACTAGATTTCCTGGGTCTAGATACTTTGGAATAGAAATCTTACCCATCATGATATCTGCTATTTTTCCTGCCAGTTGAATTTTCTTTGTCTCTGTTATTCTTTTTCTTGTTTTCTTCATGCTCAACTCCTTTATTGTCTTTGCTAAAATTGGAATTTCCTTGATAGCTTGTAATAATGGAATCTTAATACAGACATTTCTTAGCTCATCTAGGAAATCATAATTAGGCACCATAATTTGTTTTTCTACACCTCTATCAATTTGTAATATTTCTGGAAAAGGAGGTGTAGGAGTGGATGTTGATGGCTGCTCTAATACAGGAGTTGAAATTATTGGTTCTTTTTGTTTTGGTTTTTCAATGTTTGGGTCCTGAAAAGATGTGTCTTCTTCAAGACTTTTATTTTCCCGTAGAGAATCTTCCTCAAAGTTGTCTTGTTCTTGTATGATCACAGAAGGTTTCCTCTTTTCAAGTATTCTTCCAGACCTAAGTTGAACATCACTAAGGTCTAGAGGAGTAATTAAATAAGTTGGAAACTGTTGGCCTTCTATCATGTATGTATTCTGAGGATTTTTATTGTTGGGGTTTGGTATGGGTTGAGCAGGCAACTGATTTGATTTCAGAGGAAATGGTAATGGGAGTGGTTGATTTTGATGTTGTGGGTTCTGAGGATTCTGTTGAGGATTTTGAGGAGAAAAATGTGGGTATGGTGGATAGGATGGTGGATATTGATAGTAATGGGAGTATCTTCCATAGGGATTTTGTGCTCCTTGTGCCCAAGCTTGAGATTGATTTTGAAATTGGGGCCAAGGTTGCTGCCAAGAATTCCAATTTAATGGAGGTTGATTATACAATTGTTCATGGAATCCTTGTGTTTGAGGTCCTTGCCAAGGCCTTCTAGAGACAAAATTGAGAGATTCTGTGGAATTTGTAGGAGTTTCCTCTTGAAAGACAACTTTAAGACCAGGAAGTGAAGGACATCTCTTGGTTTTTATGTTTTTCTACAACTTTTGCATCCAAAGGACATTCTCTCAAGGCATGCTTCTTTCTACATTTGGGACAAAATATGGCTAAGGCATCAGAGTCATCTTTTTGCTTGTTTTGTAACTTAAGGGTGTCTATTTGTTCACTAAGACTCCATAAGATGTCAGATTTGAATTCATCAAGCATATGCCTTATCTCTACCCTACTTACTGTCCCAGAAGCAGACTTACTTTCCCTTGCAAGAGCAGGGTCTCTTGGACCTTTTATAGTTTTGGATTTCCCTCTTGAAAGGTTGATACATAACTCAGATATTTCAGGTAATGTGAGCTGAGATATATCCCCTTTTCCCATCATGTTAAGGATATCCAACCATTCATCCCTAATTTTCTTCAACAAGAGAGCTTTTAAGGTGTCTTGATCTAAGTTCTCCATTTTTGCTCTTTTGATGTTGTAATAAAATCTCTCCAACAAATCTTCCAGGTTTTCATCTTCTTTTTGTATCATCTTGAACACTTCCTCCTTATGATTGACTGGCATACAATAATCCAAATACCTCTCTAGAAATGCTTGTTTCATATCTTCCCATTTTCTAATAGAACTATTGATCAAACTCATAAACCACTTCAATGCTGCTCCTTTCAATGTTGAAAGAAATAGTTTAATTTTTTGAGCATCTTATAAGTAGTCATAAGTTCTACATAGGACTTCAAATTCAAATAGGAAGGTTTTAGGATCTTCAGTTTTAAGTCCATAGAAGTTTGGAAGGACAGAGGGTGAAATGTTTTTCATAGCTGTATTGGTTTCTTCATCTACTATGGGAAACCCAAAAGAGTTTCCTATTTCTCTTCTACTTCTTCCTCTACTTCCTTCTCCTTATGCACCTCTACCTCCTTCTCCTCTACCTCTACCTCTACCCCCTCCAAATAATGTGTGTTCTCCATTAAATACTCCTCCTCCCCCTTCTTCTGCCATAGTTGATTCTTCTGTGGAAGTGGAAAAGTTTGTATCTCTAGCAAGGGTCCTTGAATCTTCTTCTAAGACAGGTTCAGTGGATGAAGTGGAAGGTCTTTCTAATGGAATATCTGATCTTAAGTCTTCTGGAAGTCTAGGATCAGTAAAGGATGGAATGTGGGTCTGAGTTGGAGGTGTACTGGCTCTTGGTCTAGGTGAAACAAGTGGTGTTCTAGGAATCTAACTTCTGCTTCTTATGAATCTACCCCTTGAGTCTCTCTCTCTATGCATATCATTGTTTTTGGAAGTTAAGAAACAATGTTACCTAGTTACACTTCCCCGGCAACGGCGCCAAAAATTTTGTGCTCAACCTAGTGTTCCTAAATTGAGTTCATTAAATGTCAACCAGGGTTGGTAAACTGCTGAAGTGTGGTGCACTATATGTGCCTAGGTATTTGTTTCTCACTACGTTGTGTTTAATGTGTTATGATGTTTTTGGTTTATGGTTTTATGTTCAAAAGAAAAAGAGCGAAATGTTGGAAAAGAGAAGTGGATGGTTATACTAAAAAATAACAAAGCCTAAACTATGGATGACAAACAACAAATGAAAAGCTTGATAATGACTTTATTCCAAGAAAATAAATCACAACATGAGCTTGAACTTATCCAATTCATTCATTAAAGGTGTGTTGGAAGAGCTTGAAAAATGGACAAGTTAAGTGTAAATGAAGTTCTCCTAAATAAAAAATCAACTCACAATATTACAAAATGATTATTTGTAACATAATAAGGTTTCTATTCTAGATTAACCTATGATGTTGAAGTTACCCTATTCTGCAACTTGACTTATCACTTCTAGGCCTTATTCATAAGTTTTGATATTTTCTAAAATAATGCTTGGGAAAAAGGCTATAGGTGAATTTGTAAAAGATTTGCAGAGTGATCAAAGCCTTAAACTGATATTACTGACCCCTGTTCATGTGATGATGTATCAATATAAATTCAGAATAAAAGTAAGTTGTAAATAATGAAGGCCGAGAGACTAATTTTGACAACTAGTACTACTTTGAAACATAATGGATAACACTAAGCTAGAAAGCGGTCTATCAATCTTAAAATACAGTGACTACAACTTAAACTAGAATGCCATTAATCTTTTCTTGAAACAAAATGAACTGAGACTGAACTAGAGTGCTTCTAATCTAATTGAAGTACAGTGAACAAAGTTAAACCAAAATGCCATTATCAAACTGGAAATGTAGTGACAGATCTGAACTAAATGCAATCGACCTCCGGAGTGTTGTAACTAAATTAACATGCAGCTAGTCTATGGAATTCTACAGCCCATCTCGTTCAATGTGAATGATATTTTGGAAGAGTTTGTAGGAACAAGTATGGTTGTATTATTCAATGCAATTTAACATGAACATAAGATTTGAAAGCAAATACAACTAGGATCTAAGATACCACAGTTGTTTCCTATTCATTGTTAATGATGTTTTGGAAGAGTTTGTAGGAATAAGACCGGCTATGACACTTAGTGTAAACAAGCATAAATCATAAAATTCGAAAGGAAATGCGACTAAAATCTACAACACCACAGCTATGCCTTATTCATCGTGATGATATTTTGGAAAAGTTTATAAGAGTAAGCCTAACTGTGATGATTAATGTAAACAAGTATGAAACATAACTTCAGAAACCTACTTAAGCTAGAAATGAAAACGAGACTAAAATACTTATCTAAGTCATATGAACAAAGCTGCTCAGGTAGCAGGGGCCCTCTACCACCGGAGTAGCTCACAAAATCTACTTCAAGATTGACTCAGCCTTTCAATAAAATGGTGCTTGTTTCATTAAAAGAGAAATTACTTCAAAACAGAGTGTTTTCAGACTTCTGAAATCTAGCAATCAAACACAAAATCTAACCTTGTCCCTCGGTTTCCCGAGCCATATTTATAACAAAATTATATAACTGTCTTGAGATAACCTAGGGATAATTGTCTTTCCAAATAAAAATCAAACTAGGACTCTGATGGTGGTCTCGTAATATGATTAAGGACATCTGGACTGTCCTTGTCCTACTAGGAGTCTATCTCCTAGTTTGAGTTCCCACGTGCATAACCACCTACAGAATTCCGTTCAAACTTCGTGGAGAGCAACAAATGATGAGGGAATGATGTGGAATATGATCGTATGTGTTTTCCTCTGAGATGACACCTGGAACCTGGGTAGACATGAAGACAGCTGCAGAATTGGCAACTAGCTACAGAATGTTTGCATTCTATAGCTAGATCTAGTTCAAAAATTACTACAATGACAAAATCATAAAAACATAGCAAGTTAGTCATGATATTCATTCTTAAAGAAATTTTAATTAATTCTATTGATCATTTGAGCCTGTAATTAATAATGGACAAAGGAAATGGAGTGGAATGTGGTGGAAGAAAGAACATCTTTTGAGCTCAACACTTTCCTCACAAAAGCTCAGCAGAAAGAAGTCTAAATCTCAACATCACTTCATCTCAATCACACACTATCGCTTGAACTCCCTTTGAGGCTACCCAATGCCTCTTTTTAAAGAGAAGAAGAGGAGGTTAGGGCTCCACCTATGAAGGGATAGAATCATCCTTCAAAGGGATAGGCTCCTCACATCAAGGGGTTAGCTCCTTAAGGTGTGGGATGCATGAACCTTATTAGAGCGTACTCATCCCCAAAAAATCTCACCCAAAAGCTTCTAGAATTGACCAAAAAACAAATTTTTTACTTTGGTTTCTTGCCCTTTTGACTTTGAAGGGGGTACACAGGGATTACATAGAGAAACCGCATTCTGGAACGCATTTTTGCTTCACATTACCTACGTACCCTAGCCAGGAACGCAGGTAAGCTTCACATTACCTACGTACCTAGGGTTTTGGAGCTTTTTAGGGTTTTTTTCTCCTGTTTTAGGGCTTGACATGAGGAGTAGAGGTTGTAAAACTTGTAGAGGAGATAAGTATGCGTGACAATGAGCTCATACAGTCAGCAGAATGTCAAGGTGACAGTTTTTAGTGCAACAAATTGCCCCCTAAAGTGCGAAGTCTGGAATAGATGAAGCTGAAGTCTGTCATATATGAAGAGTGAAGTAATTTATCATTTCAAGGATCATCCTGTGGACACCCCAGTCGGAACCTATAAAAACATTCAATGCAAAATATATATATGTAAACATATCATCGCTGAGGTAGGCATTCCCATACTCAGATTAAAACTAACTAGAAAATTGATTTAAACTGTTCTAATACAGGAATGATTTTCAATACATCAAGAGTATAGACGTGTGTAGACATAGTATGGACGCAACCATCTGTTTATGAATATTCCACTGTATAAATGAATAACAAAATTCCTCGCAGCCTGGATGGTAGAAACTAGATCCAGGGTCTTGATTTCCATTTCTCGAACGAGTACGCTTCTATCCATGTGAATAAATGTGTCGAAGTCGAACATGGTAGAAACCGCTTGTAAGTACTCAGTACAATCCATGAAATGTGAATGAATGAGCTGAAGTCGAACATGTCACAGAATCATTCGATCGAAGGTCAATGATGCAACCTATCGTCGAAGGTGAGAAACCTGCCATTGAGGCATGCAGATTTCAAGGTACTAACGATTTCTGGATCAACTTCCTAGATAATGAGCTGCCGTCGATAGAAAGTGATCCGTCATAGGCAAGCCCACAACACGAAATCATAGATCAAGTTTTGAAGAAATATATTGCTTGAGACCACTTTCGAGGATGAGTAGTAGAGACACAAATATTTACTTAAATGAATGGTTTCATTTGAGCATCCTCTTGAACACATAATGACACACAAATGGTTTGGTATTAATTGATCCAAAACTAATGCCAAAAACCGTGAAGACTTTCAATATAGGTTTTTGATTAAGCTTTGTTAGGCAAAGGATTTTCCCAACCTAGGTGAACAAAAGTGTCATGTTCAAGAGTGGTTAACAGTTTTCTGAATAGTCCAAATGTAACAAATAGGTTCGTTTTTCTCTTTTCCCCCACCATTTCTAGCAAGTACCTCTTTATTTTTTGACAAGCTTGAGGAGGATAACATTTTCTTGTTTATAAGCTCATCCTCCAGATGAGTCCAATTTAGTTTAAGATTGAACCTAAAGGTGGTTGCGTTTTCACCTTAAAATTGAAACGGGTCCTGCATTAAATTTTAGATTAGAAGGGAGAAACTGAGGTGTTTTCATTGTGAAGGTAGAAAAAGCTGAAAACTCAAAATGGGTAATTTTATTAATTTGGTCTCGGAGCGGAAATAATGCGGGAGAGAACTCTATTGACTGTAATTAGTCAACGTATACCTTTCTCATAAATAGTCCATTTCATTCCGTAAAAGGGATAAACTTATACTGAAAGGATGATCATTCATTTACTTTAACGAGTTCGAATAATCAAGTGCTCAGCAATCTTTTCAATTTTCGAGAGTCTGAAAAGAGCTAAAAAGAAGACTCCAGGGTTTCGCTTTTTCGTAAATTTTTGAAAGAGTCCGAAAAAGTGATAAAAGTATGCTCTTTGTTGAAAAAATGATCAGTTTAAATTCTGCACAAAAACTCGAAAAAATTACACATACCTATTTAAGATAAATAAAAATGTTTTCAAAAATTACCTTTTTAAAGTGAAAAATAAACAAATTAAAAATTCATTTATTCAAAAAAACTTATAAAAAGGACTTTTCTAACTTCATTTTTACTATTTTAATTCAGAGTGAAAAAGTGAGAGCTTTTGGATAAAAAAAAACTTCCTGTGAAGATTCTGGAAAATCCATTCATCGGAATCAGAAACCGTCAGCTCCAAGTAATCTATATAAATTCTGGAACATATGAGGGCCCAAGTTGATCTCCTGATATGGATAGTGAACAGGTGGGACACACAGGACCAGTGTTTCTTGTTTGTCGGCCACCGGCTCGAAGTCGAGCTGGAGGACATATATTTTTTGACTGGTTTGTCTAAGAGGGGTGGACACTTATCTCTATTTGAGACTAGACCAGGTGGCCAGTCTGTTGCTAGTCTCAAAGCAGAGTTTTGCAATGGTTGAGTAGACCCCAAGGATAAACGGATAGATATCAAAACTATTATCCATCCTGAGTTCAAATTTATTGTCTTCACTGTTATTAGACTATACAGGAGTGTAGCATTACGTGTTGCCAATCTCATGCTGAGGGCATTGAGATTGTTAGATTTTTGTTGGCATATTTTCGTTGGTTGAACAACCAAATCTTTGTCATTAAGGACTTTCATACGCCGGGATGGACTACCGCGGCGATAGAGACATAGTTTTTCCTCCAGGAGAGTAATGGGATGATTCAAGTAAAAATCATTTTCAACACTTTCTAAGTCCTAATTTTTTTTGTATTTTAAACCGTCCAACACAAGACGATGTATAGTTTGAAACACACTTCTATGCTATGATATATCACTATTACCGGCTATCTGTGTACATATTATCGAATGTTGTTTAATTTACTGTTTTGATTATTGCAAATGTCTATTTATCATACTAGAAGCAACTGCATCTGCTAATGTATTTAAATGTCTTGGATTATGTTGATATTCAATGTAATCAAATTCACGTTACAAGAGATGAAATCTCAAAAATAACCTTAATAACACTAGATTCCTAATGGCATACACCCTGTTAAGCTATAATACAACGAGTTCAGAGTCCAACCTAACAATCAAGCTCTGAATCCCAAATGAGATGGATTCAGATAATAACTCAATCACTGCACTATACTCTGCAATGTTATTCGTTGTTTGACCGAGGCTTACCCCATGCATAGACACTAACTCGTCATAGGGTGAATAGATAACCCAAGCTGCGTAAGAAATGTTTCGTGTACTACGACAAGCACCATCAGCAAAACCAATGTATGTTTGAAGAGACGTCGACATCTGCAATATCAAGAGTAAAACTCAGATAAGCAGGAATAGTGATAAGAGCACACTCTAAACTAGGCACACTTTTCTAATCTAAAACACACCAACAGTAAAGAAACTAATCTAATCAAAAATCTCCACACCAAATTTAAGCATAATATCTCTTTAGATAAATCCCATTTTTGGGTTTATCTAAAGGGACACCATCGAAATCTATCAGCTCATACACCCCTTTTGCCAGCTTTCGCTTAACAACGAAAGGACCATGCCACATAGGCACAAATTTTCTAGCCCCTAGCTTATTTTTGGCTTGATCGTACACTAAAACTAGGTCTCCTTCTGAAAAATTACGAGGTGTAACATTTCTATCATACTGAGCTTTTATTCGTTTGACATGAGCCTCATTTGCTAATGCAGCGTTTCGTCGATTCTCATCTAGCTGAGCCAAGTACAAAAAACACTTCTCCTCTTCAGATGTAGCTGGGAGTAATTCTATGGCTAATTTCAATGACGAAATTTTGCATTCAATAGGCAACACAACTTCGAAACTGTAAACCAGTTGAAAGGGAGTGAAACCAGTTGATGTTTTTACTGAGGTCCGATATGCCCAAAGTGATGAAAATAACATGGAATGCCAATTCGACTTATGAATACCAATGATTCGTTTGATCATAGTGACTAAAACTTTATTGATAGCTTCAACCAGACCATTAGCCTGCGGGTAATATGGAGTAGAACTATCGTAGCGTAGGCCAAGTTGATCTTGTTAGACTCCGTCTTGTCAGCCCACTGCAGTCAAATTTTCCAAAGATTCATTCCTTGTTATTCGCAGTCACTGATGTTACTGTGGTCCAGAAAATAGTCATTTTAAGTTTTGAGTCCAGGGTTTTGTCTGCAGACTAGAGGAAGGTTCAATATGTTATCATTTCATATTTTTATTATCATAAGCATTTGAAGACATTTCTAGTCCAAAACTCTGTTTTGGAACTAGAAATTGTCTAATTTAATTTTTGTAATAGTTGTATTTATTTCATTATCAGAAAGCTTCAGTGCAGGCCTCTGATCTTTTCCTGAGCTAAAGTGCCACATCCCTGCAAAAGACAGCAAAGTTATTAGTCCAAAAAACTCAGAAAAGCCAAAGAGAAATATTGTATTAAATAGCCAAATGCCAAAATGCAGAAACATTATAAGAGTGGGTTATCTAACACATTTGAAAAGCAATCTGATTTGATGAGATATTTATTTTATATATAAACATGACAATCAAACTCATTTGCCAAAAATCCGCAAGGCAGAGGTCGAAGTCGAGTTTTGAAGGCCGTGGACAAGTTCTCATCGTTCTGGACAGCGTTTGGAGGGCGCGAGACCCACTTGGGCAGGTGAGACCCACTTGAGGGGTGCGACCCACTTGATAGTTTCAGCCAGTGTAAAATTGAACGGGTGCGACCCACTTGAGGGGTGCGACCCACTTGAGCGGTTGCGACCCACTTAAAATCAGCACTCAGAAAATTGTGTTTTGTGCCCAGTTTTCATTCAAATCGTCTCCAAAAGCTTGCAAACAAATTGTTCGTGTCATCATGAATGATGGGCTTCTTGCAGTGCCTGTACAATGTCTTGACAAATGTATAGAGGTGGCTGGAACGTATGTTGCGCAAAGGATGGATGTCAATATAAGCTTGACCGCCATAGGACTACTATGGACTACATCAGATTTTTTTTTTTTTTTTTGCAATGGGTGTAAATTATGAGCATTTGGAGATCAAAGAGACAGGGCGATGATTAAGTGGAATTGGTGCTCCACCAAGTCCAATAACTCAAGAGCATATTCCTGGTGAATATGGAAAAGTTAGACCAGCTTCTGATATCTCCCACGATGTTCAAAATGGATTGATGAATATCTGGATGACACCGTAAATCTGTTCGATATTTGTATTGCATTGAATGCTGAAATCTCACGTCTCGATCACCGCCATCTTATAGTCCAGTATGTATTGCATTTGCTAAATTTCACTGATGGAATACTATCATCTGACAAGCTATTTCGTGCCAAAGATCATCTGGGAGAATTGTTGGGAGAAACAAAAGCCGAGGAGAAAAAGTGAATTGCGCTGGAGATCTCAAGGTGAATGCAGAGCGTCTTCATAAGGGGAAATTGAAAACGAAATTGCCAGCTGGATTGTTCATTTTTGTAATCAAGAGCTGAGTTTAAAAGGCATTTTGTTAAAAGGTAAATTTTTATTCAAATATCGAATGTAAATGTCAAGGTCAAAAGCCAAAATTAGAAAGAAGACATCGACCACAACAGAAAAATAGGAACCGATCTTCTATTTAAGACTTTAGTTAATGATCTGCGCTCCAGTTTGTGTCTTTGAATTGGCCAGCAGAGATTTTCAAATGATAAAAGTAACGTGGAAATCAAAGTCAGAAGTCAAATTGAAAGTGCAGATAACTATCCCAGCAAAGCAAATCGAATTGGTTAGTCTACTTTGGGTCTTCAGTTGCAGTTCAGAAAGTTCAGCTACAGGTTCTACCCATTCATTTGTTATCAGCAAATAAATTGTAACGCTGCTCCTTTTTTAGAGCAGACTTTTCCTATTTTCAAGATTTTAGGTGAAACTGCCCCCCTATTTTCATCGATTTGTTTTCCCCATCTCTGAGTTTATTTATACATTGAAAAATCACTTGTAAAGGGGGGAGAGTTCTGAGAGCTGGTGGTGAAAAACAGAGAGCTTCATTTGTACAGTTGTTTGACAGAGATTAATTGAATGGTACAGCTCTGTTTTATAAGATTCTTGTGGCGTAAAGTTTAGCATATGTCTCTTCTACTATTTCATATGTAATTTCGTAATGTTTACATTTCATTCACAATCAGTTCACTGGATGCTGTTGCAGTGAGATAGGTAGAATACAATTTATTTTCTCTGCCTTGAAGTAGCGTTCAGGATTTGTGTATTTTCTTCTGTCTGAAAGGGATTCATTGTTAAATGCCCCTTTCAGCTTTCTTAAGCAGTCTTTACATCCCATTTAATTTCAGCTTAATTGTTAAACTTCACTCCTACCTCGCCTTATGTAATAATCTGTGCTTTTGATTAAATCTCTGCTCACACTGTTCTTGATCCCATACAGTCTAGAAAACCCCATCATTTATCAAAAAACCCTTTTCATATCAATTTACTAGCCTAAAATCAATATCAGTTGTCTTTATCGGTCATCTTAGCCCCTTTGAAAATTTTCCGCCGAGATAGACCCGGAGAGAGCCCTCTCCTGTCCTCGTAGGGCTAGCTACGAGGCTAAGCTTGGTTTGATGTTGCCTCGAGTTTTGCCTTCCTCAGCCTGAGGCAGATTCGAGCGCTAACAGATCTGTCAATTTAGTCATCATGATATTTCGAAATTGACTTCCATGATCTATAATTATGGCTTGAGGAACACCGAATCTAGCAATTATATGATTGAACATGAAAGTTGCAGAAGTCTTTCCGCCTGCCGAAAATGTAGGCATCGCCTCAGCCCACTTAGTAAAATAATCTACTGCTAAGATAATATATGCATGGCCCCCGGCCGAGTGAGGGTTAGATGTAATAAAGTCAATACCCCACTTTTCGAAAGGACCGACAACAATTATAGGGTGAAGAGGAGCTGGTGGTGCACGCATTTTACGATAAAATACCTGACAATTGTCGCATTTCCGGACTGCATAGATGCAATCTTTGAATAACGATGGCCAGAAATAACCAGCGCGCAATATATTTTGGGTTTTGGCATACCTAGACATATGACCACCACATGCTCCAGAATGGCAGTCAATTAGAACCTTCTCAGCTTCTTCATGAGTAAGACAGCGTTGGAAAACAGAATCCACTCCACGACGATAGAGTGTATCACCAAGAATATTGTACTGTTGGGATTGGAAGCGTATTTTTCATCGCTGAGATCGTGAGATTTCAGGCCGAAAACATTGGGTTTGGAGATAAACAATAATATCCCCATACCAATGATCAAGAGTACTAATCAGAAACAAGGATTCGTCCGCAATGGGTTGCTCCACCACAGTTTCAGTATCAGTAGACAGGAAATCACACATCAGTTCTGCAAAAACAAAATATTTATTTGCCTTGGATTTTTCAAATTCCAAGTCAAATTCCTGCAGGATAACTATCTATTTGGAATACTTGCCCCCTAGCAATTGTTTGGTCAAGATGTACATCATAGGGTTACAATCAAAAATTACTGTGGTTTTGCGTAATAAGATGTAGTGACGAAATCTTTGGACAGCTTGAACAGCTGCCAAGGCCAATTTCTCCACATGTGTGTATTTGATCTCAGCCAGATGAATATTTCGACTAAGATAGTAAATCACATGTTCATTGTTGAATTCATCTTCCTGAACTAAAACCATCCCAATGGTGGAATGAGAAGCGTCAAGGTACAAAAAATAGTCTTGGTTGTAATTGGGAGGATGCAGTAACGGTGCATGGGTCAACGTGTGTTTGAGTGCATCAAAAGATCGATCAGCGATCTCATCCCAAAAGAATGGAACGTTCTATTTTAACAACCGGGTAAAACCCTTTGTTAACTCGGCGTAGTTAGGAATGAAACGACGTAAAAAGTTCGCTTTCCCCTGCAAAATTTGGAGTTGGCGCAGAGTCGAAGGAGGAGGCAGATTGACAATAGCTTCGACCTTAGACAGATCAACGCAAATGCCTGCTTTCGAAACAATAAACCCCAGTAAGCAACCCGATTCTACACAGAAAACACATTTGTGTGGATTCAGCCAAATTCGATAATGCCTACATCTCATAAAGATAGCTCGTAAATGAGTTGGATGGTCGGCCCTACGCGATGAATGAGCAGCTAAATCATCGAGATAAGGCTGCAAAATGTGCCTAATGTCATGAAATGCGTAAGACACAGCCCTTTGAAAATTTTCCCCAACGTTCTTCAATCCAAAGGGTAGTTTGCAATAAGCAAATGCCCCCCATGGACAAATGAAAGTTGTTTTTGGCTGATCAGCAAGGAGTATGTTTATTTGATTGTAATCGAAAAAACCATCCATAAAGGAGAACATTTCACTGTCGACACAATCATCGATAATTTGATCGATATAGGGGGTTGGATAATTGTCTTTAGGACAAGCTCGATTAATATCCCTATAGTCGATACATACTCTTATCGTTCCTTGTTTTTTTTTAATAGGAACAATATTCGATACCCAATCGGTTAAAGGAATTGGATAAATGAAACCTGCACAAAGTAATTTCTCAACTTCGGCTTTGATAGCAGCAGCTTTTCTCGGATGTATCTGACGTAAGCGTTGACGGACAGGTTTGGCATCCGGGTAAGTCTTGATTTCAAGTACAACAATTGACAGATCGATTCCTGGCATTTCCTCATATGACCAAGCAAATACGTCACAGAATTCTTGAAATATGGCTTTATAAGATTGGAGTTCATCGTCCGTGTAGCAAGCACTTATATGAATGTTTCCAATTATTCCTGGCTTAACTAAAATTTCAATTGGAATCGTTCGAGAGATATTTTCCAAATTTAACTCAGAATCACAATTTTGCACTGGATTTTGTGGTTCTTTTACATATTCAGCAGTAAAAATAGAAGCGAAATCATTTTCAAAATGATCCAGCTCAAGTAAAAATGAAGATCGGTGATGTAGATCTTCCCATGGTAAATCGTCAACAGACAAAAGTTCACGAATATGCTCTTCAGTATGAACAGGATTGGGAAATGTCATTGTGGCTGAGCTAGATATGGAAAGTGATTCCTCATGGATCACATTCATTGGATCAGTTTCGGTTGAAGAGGGATCAGAGAGAAACTATACAGCCTGATATGAAAGTTCAAATGGACTCAAAGGCATCGCGCCATCAAATGAATCCAACTCAGAATCAGAAGGTATGATCCAAGGATCATCAAAAGTAATGGTATTCAATGAAATCATATGAATATTTGCAATAGGAGGCGATACGTTAGGAGGAGGAAAGGAAAAAGTTCCTAGTAAACCAGAATCTTTAGTCAAACCTACACCGACATCCTTGTAAGGGATAGCCATTTTACCGACGTGCTGGATTGTTTCTGTAGAGGCTGGATCGGAGGAGAAATAAGTTAATTGGTCTATTGTAACGATCTTTCCTTGATGTGGAAACTTGATAAGCCGAAAGACCAATGAAAAAACAGCAGTCATAGCATAAGACCAACTACGACCCAGGAGAAGGTTGTAATCTAGAGGGGCATCAACCACTTCCACATCTAGATTTACGGTTTTGCCTGCGACCCCTATAGGTAAATCTTGCAAAATACCGAAAGGATGGAATCCTCGGCCATCAAAAGCCTTTAGAATTGTCAGAGACTGATTGACTATAGAAGAACCAAGCGATTTCCAACACTGGATCGACATAATACACGTAGAAGCCCCTTCATCAATCATAGTCTGAAAAATGGGTCTGTTTTTTACTAATACTAGAATCTGGAAAGCTATTTGATGGGGTAGGCGGGGTGTACTATTCTCTTAATCAAAGATTATTAGGTTTGAATCCTGAATATCGACAGCTCCTATGGTATACAAAAGTAATTTACGTTGTGTTGGGCATGATTGCAGCACTTCCAAAGCTGACATTGTTGAAGGGGAAATAGCTAAGTCCTCAACAATGTTGTAATTCTGAGCAGCTCTCGCATGTGGATTGAAAGCTGATTTACGAAGTACACCTTTAGCAGGCGGTTTGATTACTAGGTCTAGATTGGGTTTCTCGATCTGTAGTGGATCAGAAACAGGAGGAGGTGTAGTTTATATGTTTGAATTAGAAGATTCTGCTTCTTTACCATCAACAGGATTTTTACTACCATAATCTTGTGATCGCGTCGCAATCCTGACATGAGACATCATCAGAATGGGCTCTTCTGAGGCGTTCGTGTTAGAACCAATCATCTTACTATCTTGAGTAGGAAAAGGATCCTTCAAGACAACAAGTTGTTGAGAACCTTTAACGAATTTCGAAACCTTTGCTCGATGTGGGCATTCTTTAGTAAAATGATTCTCGTCAGAAATGAAACAAGGATAGCGAGGCTTGCGTTTTTCTTCATTAGATTCATTTTTATCTGTTTTATCTTTTGAATTTTGTTTTTTTTTATTCTTCCCCTTCTTTTTACTGCCAGATTTAGATTTAGCCATAGATGACTCTACGACATGAATTTCGGCAGAAATTTCAACGGAAGACTCTCCTTTCGGGGAATCAGGTAAAGTTATTATAGGAGAAGAATTCTTTGACGATTTCTTCTTGCTTTTAGTATTAACTGTACCAATCATACCATTAGCGGCATGAGACCTGAAGGAGCTGCAGTTATTTGACCTTGTTTTGGAAGATTGGGGATTTTTTCATGTAAAGTACCTGACTGCGTATAGACGAGGTCAAGGTACTGAGCTTGAGCAATGACTTGCTCCTCAGTAACAACTCCTGCCTTAGCTACATCTTCAGTGATTTTGGGTAATAATGATTTAACAAACCATTCTGCCAAAATTTGATCTGGAATGAAAACTTTCACTAAACGCCTTCTACGTCGCCATTCGTGAATATGATTAGAAATATATGTGGACATGGATTTTTTTAGCGAAGTCAATAGTTCCGTGCCATTGTCGTATCTGACAGGCAACTAAAAATGAGTTAAGAAAGTAGTTGCTAACTGACTGAAATTATTAAAAGAGCCTCGTGGTAACTCAATGTACCATTTGGCAGCAAGAACGATAAGAGTTCGTTGAAAAAGACGTAAGCAAATTGAATCATCAATTATCGAAATAGACACACACAAGAGGTGATAATTCATAACGTGATTTGACGGATCCTCTCCTGACTTACCCTCGAATTTCGGTATATCACTAGGCAACTTATGTGGCATTGGTGGCCAATACGGATGATAGAAAATTGGATCACTCGTAAGGCGTGACAAATCAGGTAAATCCAAAGTTGCAATAAATGGTAACTGACGGTTAGGGTCGCGAAAACCTTTAGTAACAAGAGCAGTTCCGGAAGGAAGATAACTAGGAATCGGATTTGCATTAGGAATGGTATAACCCCCTCGGGAAACCAGGATTAACCGGACCAAACTGTGGTTTTTGAGGCTGTTGATAAGTATAGCCAGGGTACGGTTGATACTGATAAATTGGGTTTTGTGAAACGAGACCGAATTGATACTGTCCCTGGTACGGTTGATATGTAAATTGTGGTTGACTTGTAACAATCGTACTTGTACCAGCTTGTCTAGGTATCTGGACCGAAGTCTGAACTATAGGTCCTGACTGGGGTACAGATACTTGAGGGATTTGCACGGATGCCGGGATAGAAGAAACCGAAGCTACAGATACCCCAGAAACAGGTGTTATAGGTTGAACAGATGTTGCAGTAGTTGCAGCAGTTTGAGGCAGAGTCTGAGGTGTACTAGGCCTAGACTACTGAACAGAACTAGGTGCAGGGATTTGAACAGTAGGTTGGACAAGTTGCTGCGTTGGACCAGAAACCAAAGGTTGTCCAGGTTGACTAGACAACTGCACATTAGGTTGCATAGTCTATTGAATTTGGGACGGATCCCACACCATGTTCATTCCGAGGTATTGTCCCGTAGAAGGTTGTACATATGAAGGACCATAACTTGGTTGAACGTAGGGTTGATAATTAAGTGGTAAAATTCCAACTCCTTGTACAAATGATTGACCAGAAGCCGGTTGAAAACCTTGAGTTGGGTACTAACCTTGAGGTTGATAACCCTGAGGCGCGTACTGAATCTAAGGTTGATAAGGACCTTGAGGAACATACTGAGTCTGGGGTTGACCCTGGGGTATGTGCTGTCCTTGAGGATGATAACCTTGAGGTATGTACTGTCCTTGAGGTTGTTCTCCAAAATAGTATTGTCCTACAGTTTGTCCTGGGAAAAAATTACCCTGAACTTGCCCCCCAGGCAGTAATTGACTGCCTTGAGGTTGCCCCCCGAGCGGTAACTGACTGCCTTGTGGTTGCCCCCCAGGCGGTAACTGACTGCCTTGAGGTTGCCCCCCAGGCGGTAACTGACCACCTTGAGGTTGAGGATTTGGAATATTACCAGACATCATAAATATTTGCTCTGCGTTCAACGTTTCAATTTTAATTCCATTAAGACCAAGTGATAATACTTGTTCAATCAATCGAGGAGCTACTCCTGAGAAAGTACCAGAGAGAGCCTGATACCCCGAAGGAATAGAAGGACCACTGTGTAAAAATGCTTCCGGTGATTGGGAAAACATAGATGACTCTCCTGACATGATAGATGAAGGATAGTAACCTCTGGGCGTAGGATGAAATGGAATTCGAAGTGGAGAAAAAGCAAGACCCGGGTTTTCTAAAAAAATTGTCAAAGATAGATACCAAGCGTCGCTCCTAATAGGGCTGTAGAAAATGGATTCACGCTCCCTAAGATTCAAATACTGAGGGGATTGGGGAAGAGATACCTCTTTGTCTAGACTAGAAAGTTCTTCAATGGAAATGAGGCCAGATGGAAGATCTTCAGTAATAATATTTCTTACCATAGGTGAACCAGGATCGCTAGAAGTTGGAGTAATAAATCCTGAGGATGTTTCTAAAACAGAAGGGTCAGTGTCAGGTTCAGAAATTTCAGGTTCTTCAGCTAGTTCACTGGAAGGAGAAATACTACCAGTAACTTCAGAAACTGAAATCGGTTCTTGGATATGTTCTGTCGTGGGTATTTGATGATCAGGATGAACAACTATAGATGAACTTCCAATTTTTGTTGATCTAATTCTACCACTACTAGATGATACTAGAGCACGCAACCCTTCAAGCTGACTTGGTGTATATTCAGGGGGCTTGCCCTGAAGTCTCCGGGACTATCTCGGTAATTTTGCCACAATTTAATATTAATCAATCACACGCAAACAAAGAAAATTTCAATAAAAAACCTAAAGTATCTAAAGGAACAAACAGCTGAAGCACACGTCTAAAAAATCTAAGAGTTCAAACCACGCACAAACAGTAACTTCCCATACTAAAAACACTAGTTGGTGATGAAATCCAACTTAGTAGAAGTTTAATACAGAAAGGGCGGTTGGAACAGTTACCCCGACAACCTACTTAATGAAACAGACTAGCACAAGTTTCTTCACAAAACCATCTCGCGTGAAGAAAATCCCCCAGAGAGTCCAAGTGAGTCTAGTCGACGTCTGCTCCAGGTACAGTGAGATATTTCCTTCACTGACACCTTAGGAAATAATCTTAAGCTTATGGACATGTTGTAGCCGCTACAACACCACCCAAAATTTTGGGTATATTCGAAATTTCGGGTCCCCCTCTGCTCGCTTAGTCGTTAAAGTCTTTCACCCGACCTGCAGTCAATGACATCCTAGCGACCTATCCCAAACCACTCATGAGCTTTCTCACCATCATGATCAGATGTTGTTGCTGCAATCACACCATGTGAGGGAGGGATCACCAGCATACATTCGAATAAGAACTTTCCGTGCATTCAACATGTACATTAACAGCCCCCTCGCCATGGGTCATTAAGCACGTTGTTTGAATACGTCTCTTATGTTCGTTGGTCTCATATAATTTATCTAGGGGCACCATTCACAAAGAATAACTGTGAACTAATTAATGTTATGTTGTTTATACAGTTCAATCCTACGACTGATAAACTCATCAATGATTGTCATGGCACCGAGGGAAATAAGATTAAGCCTCCTACATCTAAAGAGATTAGTTTTCAGGAATTCAAAAATAAACTTTTGGAGCCTGGGCTTGTTGACCATATTGTGGTTTCAAACAAATCTGTAGCTAAAGTTTATGTTCGAAATTCACCAAATAATTCTACCCAAAGTGAAAGCAGTGATGTAGAGATACATGTCAGACGGACCTCCTCTGAGGGTGGCAGCCAACATAAGTACTCTTTTAATATTGGCAGTGTTGAATCCTTTGAGCAGAAGTTGGAGGATGCACAAGAAGTGTTGAGTATTGTTCCTCATGATTATGTTCCTGTAACATATGTTTCAGAATGGTCTGGTACCAAGAGTTGTTGAGATTTGCACCTAAATTATTGATTCTGGGGTCTCTTATTTACTTTCGGCGAAGAATGCAAAGTGGTTTGGGTGTAGGTGGACCTGGAGGCAAGGGTGGTCGTGGACTCTTTAACATCGGCAAAGCTAATGTGACGAGCTAGATAAAAAATTCAAAGGACAAGGTATTATTTAAGGATGTAGCTGGTTGTGATGAAGCAAAGCAGAGATCATGGAGTTTGTGCATTTTTCTTAAAATCCTAAAAGTACCAAGAGCTAGGAGCTAAAATTCCAAAAGGTGCCCTTTAATGGGTCCTCTTGGCACAGGGAAAACTCTCTTGGAAAAAGCTACAGCAGGGGAAGCAGGAGTCCCTTTTTCTTTCAATTTGTGGCTCGGATTTCATGGAGATGTTTGTTGGTGTTGGGCCTTCGAGAGTTAGAAGATTGTTTGCTGAAACTAGGCAGTCTACACAAAGTATTATCTTTATTGATGAGATTAATGAAATTGGACGGGCAAGAGGTCATGAGGGTTAGCCAAAGCAAATGATTTTAGACGTTGTACAATTAAACCAAGGTAAAGGAATCACGTGGTTTCAAAACCATAGGAGATCATGGAGCAAGACTACGTGAAAACATTATAAATTCTCACATTCAATGGACCAAGGTTATGTTGTATATTTAATGCCAAAGCGCAAACGCATATGATTTCAAAACCATATGAGACCGCCAAGCAAAAGTATACGAGGAACATTATAGCTAGCGCCAAATACTTTTATGCCGAAGTCTTAATTAATGAGACAGATATATAAGGTGGTCAAATTTACAACGTGGAGCCGAACTATGTGAAAACATTACAAGTGGGCGCACATTCGATGGATCAAGGTTACGTTGCATATTTAAGCCAAGGCACAAACTCATATGGTTTCAAAACCATACTTTTATGCCGAGGTTTTCAACCTATAGTAAAACGTTGGAATGGATATATGAGAGCGAAACATTACAACTAACCCACCACGGCATTGTGAAATTTATGGTCAAAGAGAGCAGAGTTGACAATCCAACAACTTACGCTGAAACACACGGTTTCAAACCACGTGAGATTGGTGGAACGAAACTACACGGACACGTTGCATGGAGCGAAATACATTAAAAATGGACGTAAATGTTAGATGGCAGGTTTTCAACTTACGATAAAGGTTTGAGAGCAAATATATATATGCAGCAGTCAAACTTTATGATTAAAACACGTACAAGTGGACGCAAGCGTTTCTATGGCGAAGTTTCAAACCATGGAACGGAACTATAGTGGCAGTTTTATAATAACCATAGCGCATAATAGTCAAACAGAGGATCAAATTAACAACACCGATTCGCCACGTGGTAGTTGCAGCAAGGCCTCTCAAAGCAACCTTCAGCATTCTAACTTCTCACGTTCACAACATTCGGCGGAACCCTAGAAAGTTTAAGAAAACATGTGGCAAAGACCGCTTCATTTATTAGCGTTATCATGACATGCAGATTAATCAAAAGTTTCCCGAAGTCGTGAATGAAAGGATTAACAACGGCATTGGTAATATCTTTAACTTCGACATTTTAACAGTGGCCTCCTCTTTACTCAAGGCTGATGTGGAGCGGGTTCAATGTCCCTGTTGGCACCAATTGCACTCTTACCAGTTGTTTCCGGCCCTTCGCTCGTTTTCCAATATGGAATGGCTCGTCGATGAAGAAAGTTTCCCATGCAAAGCACTGTGTTCAGCACCTCCCAGGAATGCGTTAATAATATGTAGTAACCACCCATATCACTAAATCAGTGTTTCGGTCGAGGCGGCAGTGTTGGCTATTATCCAGTGTGGATTTAGCTGTTACAGCGAGAAAAGTGGCATATAATTCCATCCTGAATGCATGCGCATGGATTTAGCTGTGGATTTAGCTGTGACAGCGTGAAAAAGTGGAAATATAATTCCATCCCAAATGCATATGCATAGATTTAGCTGTTACAGTTTTGTCATTATCAGAGGATATTGATTTGTAGGGAAAAGCGAAACGCTCATTTGAACAAACACACAACGACTATGGAACGTGATTTTCACAGGATGATGGAGAAAAAACCGTAGCTCATGCACCAGATAACATTCTCTTCGTCATACCTATGGCCTGTGCGTCGGAATTAGAATCGATAACGCCCGAAGAACTATGATCTTTCGATGCGTCTGTCATAGCCATTCACAGATAGAATTTCAGTTATGGTACCGTGGAGAGATTACACGAAGGATTAATCATCCTTTTGACTGCTCGATTCTTCTAAGGAGTCTTGAGACCAGCGCAGGAGTCTTGAGTCCTGCTTTTTCAGCGTGTGGTGTGGCAGAAGTTCGAAAGGAGCAGGAGGTTAATGCTCTTGAAAGTTTACTGCAAACACTATAGAGATCCCAAACGCTAAACATGCGTTTGAAAACTTTCTGCGTAGTTAATATGCAGGACGTCGTTATCCAAAGTGGGTGGAGCATTGCAGGATATGCCACGGCATAACTCAACTTTAGATGATCACGCGTTGAGTGAGAGCAAGCTCGATTCAACAGGGAGGCAATGGTTGATCAAGTCGCGCAGTTGTACGTCGATTGTAGTAGCAAGGAGTGTGAAAAATATTTGAACGCGACCATTTGACCCCTAATCAGGTCGCAGTCCAGCCTGGGTCGCTGAGCCGCAGCATACCCAAAAACAACTGAGTGTAACTTGCCCAACATTTGCGGCTATGCGACCTCTGTCAGGTCGCATTTCTTCCAAGTCGCAAGTTGCAAATCTATGAGACAAATGAAAGGTGCGATCCTGCGACCCTTTTAAGAGTGCGACCCACGTAGAGATCAAGTTGCGTGACCCCTCCAGGTCGCTGAGTCGAGATGCACGCTGCTAGACGGAAAATGCGACCATGCGACTGTGCAACCCCTACAAGGTCGCAAGGTCACAGAATGATATGTCCACTAGAGGCTGCGATCCATGAAAGCTCCGACCATGCGACCCCGCTTCGGAATGGCCTCTTTTCTCAAAGCATATATCGCCTACAGAACAGGACTATACAGGGGTCCAAGCTAATCGTTAAAATCCCTTGATTTTATTTGTCAATATTCTCCTTACGCATCTGCGTTTTCTTTTTATTGTATCTTTATTTTTTCTTCAACATGCATAAACATATTTATGTGGGTGAGGCTAATGGCTAATCTAATATGCTTACACGCAGGTAACATGAGGAGATTATGGTGACGACCCAGACAAGGAATTTTTTCGCTTACCTAGGAAATGTTGGTTCATGTGGTGGGAGCTAAGACTATCTTAACACGAGAAAGGTAGAAGGGATAAAATCGCAGGTCACATATTTACCAAGGTCGCAGATTTTCTTTAGGTCGCCAGGGCGCGAAGTCGTGTTCCATGCCAAACGCGCGACGACGCGACCCAACGACCCAGCGACTGGGTTGCAGGTCGCATATCTGTCGAGGTCGCAAGTTGCAGATGGCCCAAGACTGGGTCGTAAGGAAACCCAACGGTCAGGAAGATGAAAATTCAAGGAAGCCCAAGGGGCAGGTTTCGTATTGTAAATACTCCTTCGGGAGCTTGGAAAAGGGATCTTTGGTTTGGGACTCGAGCTGAGTACACTGTATTATCTGGATTATACATTTAAGCATGAATACAAGCATTTTGAAAAATCCCTTTGTGGATCTGGTGTTGTCTTATGTATGAGCGCTATTGAGTATTATATTTTCAGTTTCTGAACATCTTTAGATTAAGGGAACTGTATCTTTAATTCAGATCACATTGCATGACAGTTTGCTGAGTATCTTAATGGTGGTTGAGTTTATTTCACTTTCTTAACGAATGCAGATGGCTTTGTTTATTAGCATTTGTGTTACCATTTAAAACTTTTAGGAAGTGAAAGGTGTTCTTGCCATGAGGAATTGTTTCCTTTGTGGTCAGAACAGTTGACAAGTGTGACCCTAATGAAGTGTTGTTAACAACACTTCCTTTGGTCTTCATGCTTTATTATTTCCTCTTGCTACTCATAGTGTCGTATGTACATTTAATGCATCAATCATATGTCTTGTATTAGTTGATTAGGTGCGTATCCACTATTTTATAGAGTTTAAGCGAGACCCAAAGCAAAGGAGAAATCAATGGTAGTCAGACCCACACCCCGGACGGGATCCCTAGTCCAAACGGTTCAAGGTCTAATTGGGACCTTTTACCGGGGAGATCCCCTGCTATTGGCCGGACAGATTTTCCCGTCAACAGGACACTAAGGTTACCAACAGTAACAAATACAACTAGGGGAACAGTCTACGATCTGATCCCACGCGCAAGGGCAGAGTAAAAAAGCTCAATCCCCTTGAAGGCTCCTCGACATGGTCAATCCGAGGTTTACCAACAAGTGAACCCAGGCTCCTCGACAATGGTTAATCCAAGGTTTACCGTTTCTAATGCGCGCAAATCTTCTATCTTTCCCAATGAAACAGAATTGATTGTCTCAAAGGTTCGAACATGATCTCGTGATTAACTCCTTTAAGAGAAGCTTCCCAGATTGTACCAAGTACAATTGGATTTATTTCCTACCGCAAGATTTATCTACTTGTTTGTCTTTACTATCTTGGAGAGTTAATTACTCCCTACTCCAAGATACTAGCCTAAGCTATATTGGTGATAAGAGCCCTAGAAATAGAAAATATTACTAGATCAATTTTAATTAAGCGTTGTTTTTATGGGTTGTTCTTTAAGTCAATAGGTATGGAAATGAAAATTTGATGGTGTGAAGACTCGACTTCCAAAAACACTAAAAAAATGCACCTAAAATGATAAACAATTCGTTTTTCTTTCAATGAAATTCTAGCTAAAGAAATAGTTCGAGAATTCAATTCCTTTAAGAGACAATTCTTTCCTTAAACATGCAGAATAAATGGAAGAAAATATTTTTGTTCTTTCAATAAGAACTCAAAACGAGACAAATAATCAATGCTCACAATAAATCCCTTTCTCTTTCAAAACTCGAAACTACAAAAAACAAGTTTTCTTTCAAAAGAAATTTACAAGTTCTAAAAAGAACTCAAAACTACGAAAAACTAATTTTGAGATCTACAAACTTTAAAAATCTAATTGAATAAAAGCTTTATTTTTATTTATTTTTTAGAATGTTTTGCTTAGTTGTTCAGTAAACTAAGGATTCATTTGCCCAAAATAAAAAATAAATCAAAAAACATCCAGATATGTTTTCTTTTGTAAAAATGAAATTCATAACTTATAACGAAGTTTGTTCAAAGATTTGCAAAGAGAAAACTAGATCTATTTCTCGAAAAGAATGAATTTCACAACCAAGTCAGACTCATCAAGAAGATAAAAGATACCAAGGTGATCTAAGGTACTTTTAAGCTTATAATCTTTGGGTCACTATAGAGACAAAGCGAAAACCACTCTCAAAATGCAAAACTTCTAGAAAATCATTCAAAACAAAAGTGCTATGAAATTCATTCACAAAAGATTTTCGACAGAAAACATACAGATTTGGGCAGACACTAAGAATATTAAATCAAATCTAAACTAAACTGAAAGAAGAAATCTAAGTTTTTCAAGACTTTTAATAGGGTCTGCAACGATGTGCGGTCCCCAGAAAAATTCAAGAAAAACAAAAAAAGACTTCAAAACTTTTCAAAGCAAAGTAAATCTAAGTTACCCAAGCCCGTACAAATCAATCAAAAATCAGAAAAAAAGCATTTTCTCAAATCAAAACAAGCTCTTTCCCCAGTGGAGTCGCCAATTTTTTGGCCGGATAAATCGATCTTGCAGACAAGATTGATCTCCCTAGTGTCAGAAGACAATCTAGCAACAAACGAACAACTAAGTTTATCTTTCTCTAAATATATTCATTTTACAAGTAAATGCTATGAAGCTGTCGATCCTACCTTAGATCCAAATGCTTATTTGTAACCATAGTTCTTCTGTCGCATCAGTAATTCTTCCGTCGCAACAATAATCCTTCCATCGCAACAAGAGTTCTTTCGTCGCAACAATATTTCTTTCGTCGCTACAATAGTTCTTCTGTCGCAACAAAGTGTCGTCTTTCATCGCAACAAAGTGTCGTCTTTCGTCGCAACAAGGTGTCGTCTTTTGTCACAAAAAAGTGTCGTCTTTAAAGACTTGCAATCACAAACAAGAAAATATTAAATAGCACCTATATAACAAATAATTATAAACATACCTATCATAGTGATCAAGGAATCTATGAAATAAACAATCAAACGACAGCTTACTGAAATAAACAATCGAACGACAATTTATTGAGAAAAACAAAACTTGATTGTATTAATCTTAAAATAACAGAAGAACCTTACAACCTTAGCCTTGATGTTGAATAGGCCTTCCTGGGGTCCGAAGTAGGAGTCTCCTCTACTTTGATAAGTCTTTCACTCTTCCTCCAGGAGCACATAGAGGTATGTGATCTTTCCTCACAAAATCTTAGCAGAAAGAATTCTAAATCTCAACAGCACTTCACCTCAATCACACACTAAAGCTTGAACTCCCTTTGAGGCTACCCAATGCCTCTTTTTATAGAGCAGATGAGGAGGTTAGGGTTCCACCTATGAAGGGATAGAATCCTCCTTCAAATGGATAGGCTCCTCACATCAAGGGGTTAGCTCCGTAAGGTGTGGGATGCATGAACCTTATTATAGCGTACTCATCCCCAAAAAATCTCACCCAAAAGCTTCTATAATTGACCAAAAAACAACTTTTTTATTTTGGTTTCTCGCCCTTTTAACTTTGAAGGGGGTACACAGGCATTACATAGAGAAAATACATTCTGGAACGCATTTTTGCTTCACATTACCTGCATACCCTAGCTAGGAACGTAGGTAAGCTTTACATTACCTGTGTACCCAGGGTTTTGGAGCTTTTTAGGGGTTTTTCTCCTATTTTAGGGCTTGACATGAGGATTAGAGGTTGTAAGACTTGCAAAGGAGGTAAGTATGAGTGACAATGAGCTCATACAGTCAGCAGAATGTCAAGGTGACATTTTTTAGTGCAACAGGCAGGACATGGAAACTGAGGGCCTAGATGGGTAGGGAGCAGGTTCCCCATGCAGCACGAAACGTGCAACTGAGCCCCCCAAGGGCCGGTGAACGAAATGATGGGCTACGAGGCCCGGTAAGGAGATCGAGGTTACGTTGACTGAGGAGCATTTGGATCAAATTATAGATGTGGTCACCATTACTTCGGAGGACAGGTGGCTTTCCTTGGAAGAACAGCAGAAAGCCACAGGCGTCGCATTACAGTCTGAGCTCCACACCCTTTAGCTCAAATTTGATACCCTACAGATGAGCGTGGTTCAAGAAGGGTAGGCTCAAGTGCGCCAGCCTCAAGCGAGCCAGCCCACTACCAGCACTGAATTTATCTCCACCACCGAGAGCCGCCTCTGCCCCCTACCAGGTGCAACATTCACTTTGAGTCCGCCCAGCTTATGCGCGCAAGTTCAGGCTTGGGCGGAAATCCATCTGGACTTGGCCCGGCTTCAGGGCGAGCCGCTGCAAGCTCTCCACACGTCCCTCTTCAAGGAAATCCAGCACAGAAACTGAAGTAAGAAGCAAAATCTAAGTATGGCAAAGCAGACCAACATTTAAAAGACTACCGAGGCATCCTAGGCACAAGCCGCATGCATCCTTGCCACCGCGCAGTAGACAGAGTTGGAACGTCTAATCAGCAGACTCTGCGAAGATATGAGAGAGGAAATTCCATCCTCTTCCACCCCAAAAGGACTCGTCATTGCCCTGAAATATTCTTGGACCGAAATACAGAACATTAAAGCCGAGATGGAGCAGCAGATTGCTGCGTTGCAAGTTAAGTTGCAGCCGGAGACCCCTCCTGAGGTGCGCACCCAGAGAGATGTGTTAGTCACAGAAGCTACAAACACAATTCTAGCACACATTTCCCAGGGCGCCGAAATTTTTGAGACATTTATGAAGCTATGGTCTACAGTACATTGCGACCCTCTTCTGTGCAAGTTTACCCAAGAGCTGCGCCAGAAGGAAGAATAATTCGAGCAAATGGAGGCTAAAATGCCCACTCTGATTCCAGCCTAACGCCTGGCACGTCTGCGAGCCATTCATTCGCTCAGAGATGATCTTGAGGGGCTCTGCCATAAAAATAAGGTCCTTAGTGACTGCCTCAAGCCCTGGGCAGATGAAGCCCTCAAGTTATCCCAGGATTTGGATGTCGCGATCAAGAAGCTAAATCAGACCCTGGAGAGTGTTACCACTACCACAGAAGGCCCAAATTCACAAAAGTTGGTAGATATTGCACATAATGCTATCGCGCAGAGCGATGGTGTTTTATCCCCTCTGCTTGATGCCATCAAGCAGCTCCAGGCGAAGATGCAAACCCCATGGCCGTTGTGACTCGGGACGAGTCAGAAGATTGTGTTGGGGGTCTGTTGGAATGAGGTCCCCTAGCTGCGTTTTGATATAAATTTTGCAGTAATTATTCTAGGGCAGGGGCTTTGGGGCGGGTCAAAGCCCCCAATTTATTGTAACGGGTCAAAGGGTAGACCAAGAGTCCACAAACCACGGTTTGCGGACCATAGGATAGTGCAGGCTATGATGATATAAATAGATGGATAGTTTGAGTCTAGGGAGAGACTAAGTATGATTGATGCAAAGTGCGAACTATTAATATCTGTTCTGAGTGGTATTTGGTAAGGACTCCTACTAGCTGTGTGCACGGAGATCCTGTGTCCTGCTGTGTGCGGACCCCGCTAGATGTGCGAGCGGGTTGTGACTTAGGTTGTAATTGGGTTTTTGATTGTTAATGAATGTGGAATCTGTTGAAGTATCTCTGTGTTATCTGAACTAGCTGTGTTTGTTGTTGAAGTATCTCTGTGTTATCTAAAATAGCTATTTTTGTGTCATTACGACAATTCTGTTATGGTAATTATTGATGCGCACGTGGATGCAAAGGTGTTGTTGAGATCTGCTGAATAGTAGTTGTTTTGTTTATGTTTACATGTTGTCTATGGGTTTATGGGCTTCACTTTCTGTACTGTTAAAGGCTCTGCAATAGGACTTTTTTTGTGCGAACCTGATAGATATCAAACAAGGTTGCCTCAATTAACCCTCTTTCTTCCAGGGTGTGGAAACTTGGTTCCAGAACCCACCCATACTACTTCAAGTGAGACCTTGGCCTGCACAAGTAGGTAATTTCCAAAAGGGCCAGTAGTATATGGGTTTTTTGGCCAACCTTAAATCCAAACCTGGGTCGAGACCCCTCAACCCAATAAGAGGGTGTGGGAATAATGATCTATATGTCATCTTAATGTAGGGTTTGTAAATTTCAAGTGTTAAAATAGAGTTTTTGAGAGATTTTATGTTAATTTTTAAACACATAAAGCATGAAAATAAACTCTAAAATATATAGAAACAACAGACAATTACACCATAAAAATAATCACAATACATCAAATGATGAAGGAGTTCACCCCTCCTGGGCTACGTCTCCTTGGACCAGATTCCAATGGCTTGGCCCTCTTTCATTATGCTCAAAATGGTGATTACATGAATTTAGAGTGCTCAAATGGCTTCAAAACATGTTCAATCAGCTTTAGAATACCCAAAAATTCCTGTCTCACCTCTTTCTAATCCGAAATTGGTTAAAAATTGAATAAGTTATGAGCCTCCCTAGTTTTGTTGCTAACCACACCACAACTTCCCCAAAATTCGGACCAGACCTACAATTTCACCCTGATTTTGGCTAATTGAGTGACATTTTAATGCAATTTCGAGAAAAATTGTTGGATCATTAAAACACCCAATAACACCTAAAATCCGCATTTTAAAACTATATGGTATGGCGCCAATTAAAAAATTTATCGATGGTTACCATAACCGTCAACGGTCACGGTGGCAGCGATCACATATTATAGTGGTGGTAGCGGTTTGTGAAAGCGGCTAGCCTCTAGCCCCCGATCTCCAGCAATAGTCGCATGGCATATACAATATGGGGGGTCGGGCCTAAGCCCTTGCCCCTACCCTAAACCTTCCGCCATGTCAACTTTAAATACAACATTTAAACCTTATGTTATTGAGAAACACGTTGGTGTATTGGTATGTGGTGTTGTTAGTTGGAAGAAGGTCTAGTGTTCAACCCCCTCTCGTCCCTTACACAATTTTTTGATGGCCTCCCTTGCTGCCACGTGGCAACCTCCAGTTGGGCCACGTGGCAACATGTGGTTGCCCATCATTCCCAACCAATCAAAATCCACCAACTAGCACCAATAGAAACTTGACAAGTGGCGCTACCGGATTGGTCCACCATGCCATGTCAACCTTTGACCATTCAACCATGCCCAGTTAGCTGTATGGAATGCCAATAATAATACCTCTGTTATAATGTTGAATCTTTATCCTTGTGGAATACAAATCTTACCAAGATGGTACAACAATTTATCATGCATTTTATAATAAAATTCCTCTTCTTGGTTCCCTTGACTCAAAGTTGCATATACATCTTGAAAATCACTATCTAAATCATATTTTTCAACATAGCTCTCATGAAAAATAGAATTATGCTTAAGAATAGTTGCAACACTAAAAATAGCCCTAGAAAGCATGTCATCAACTTTATTGTAGATACCTTTCTTATACCTTATCACCAAGTGGAATTGTTGAAGAAAACCCATCCATCGAAAGTGCCTTGATTGTTGAAACTTTGTTTGTGATTACAAGTATTGCAATGGTTGATGATCATTGTGAATGATTGTTTCCTTACCCATAAAGTAGTGTTTCCACTCTTTCACACCTTGGACGAATGCATACAATTCCTTGTCACATATAGGATAATTAATCACTACACCATTAAAAGTTTCTGAATGAAAACAAATGGGCTTATCATGTTGCAAGGGGACCGCACCCATGACATAATCACTAGTATCAGTCTGAATCTCAAATTACTGTCTCAAGTATGGAAGTGAAAGTACTGGGGCTGAACTGATATTTTCCTTCAATGCATTAAATGCCTTTTTTTTTTTGGCCTCCCCACTAGAAGACCTGCTTCACACTTGTCAATGCATGCAATGGAGCTGTGATATAAGAGAAGTTAGCAATAAACTTCCTCCAATATTGGGTTTCTCCCAAAAAGCTTCTTACCTTGGTAACTATTTTTGGCTTTGGAAAATTCAAAATTACATCAACCTTGGAGGGACATATTTTCAATTCACCTCCTCCAACAATATGACACAAATACACTAAAGAATTTTTTCCAAACTCACACTTTGACATCTTTAAAAACAATTGTTATTTCTTCAAGACATCAAGTACCTTTTTGACATGCATGAAATGTTATCATGAGATTTACTAAAAATCAAGATTTCATCTAAGTAGACTATCACAAAATCATCTAGAAATGACCTCAACACATCATTCATCACACGCATAAAGGTAGTTAGATCATTGCAAAGGCCAAAAGGCATAACTAGCCATTCAAACAAACCTTACTTTGTTTTGAATGTTGTCTTCCATATGTAACCTTTAGTAATTAAAATTTGTCAGAATGGTTTTGAAACTGAACTACCACATAGATCTCATCATTCTGAATCCAACGCAACTCATTTCGCGGAAAACCGACACCGTATGCTCCCAGAAACGTGTTTTGTCCACTTTGTCAAACAGAGAAATTTTTTTTAATAAATGCAGGACAACCCAGTCGACAGTCTGTACAGCTGACTGGGCATGCCTACGTGGCAGGGTGACTGTACATTTTGACTCGATCAAAGGTCTCCATGGGCGAATGGTATGGTGCCTAGTGGAACTTGGTTAATGGGTTGAAATGATAATATTTTATTGGTGGATTTGGTGGTTAACCATAGGCTGCCACATGTCCCAGCTAAGGGCCACCAAAATATTGGGTCAAGTTCAAGCAATATCATCTAGGGTCAAACCTGCGACCATCGAGCTCCAAGCACCAAGATTTACCACTACACCATCGTGCATGTTCCTTACTCTATAGTGTAATTCATATGGTTTTGTTTTCATATAATTGTCGCGTTGGGGGGAGGGGGCCGGTGTCTAGCCCTAGCCCTGGTCACCACGCCCGGAGTGGGGACCATGGGCAGGAGGATAGCCTGCACCCCCCCTCCCCCCCCCCCCTCCCATAACCGTAACATTTGAACTAACCGGCGAAGATTGTGATGTGAATGCAACGGTTGACCACCATGGTAACCGTTGAAACCCCAACTGTCTACTAACTGTTAACCACCGTTGACCGCCATGTGTCCATGCCAACAGTTAATGTCAATGGTTAGACCTAATCGAGCAACATTTAATATAAAAAATAAATTATAAACCATAACGGATATGGTTTAAAATCTGGTTTATAAGCGTTATTGGGAAAGTTGGCGGGAAAAAAAATTTCCCGGTTTTTGGTGAAATTGGTGCTCAGTTAGCGGAATTCCGGGTGGATTTGTAGGATGGTGCCAGATTTTGGGGAAAATGTAGAATGAATAGTGGAGAAACTAGGGGAGATCATAACTTGATCAATTTTTGTCCAAATTCGATGTAGAGAGAGGGTACACAAGCATTTTTGGGAATTCTTGATCTAATGGAACAAGTTTCAGAGTCGTTTGAGCGTTGTAAACACATTTAATCACACTTTTGATCATAATAGAAGAGGGCCAAGCCATTGGAAGCTGGACCAAGGATACATAGCCGAGGCGGGGTGAACTCCTTCAACATGTGATATTGTGTTGATGTTCATGTATGTTAGATGTCCTTGTTCAGTGTTTTTTTTATGTTAATTTGCCCATGAAATTCACATAAAAACACAAAAACTCATATTAAACTTGAAATTAACCCCTCAATCCTCAAGCACTTTGTTTATATTATGAATTGGATCTTAGCACAGCAAAACTAATATTCCCATTCAGATCAAGTTGTATCAGAGCACTAGGTTTACTTGTGCAAGGAGGATTTAATTTGTTTTGCAAGTGTTTAAATGCTTACAAGGTTGAAGCTCAAGAGAGGAGAAGGCAAGCTTGTGGGTGCAGGTTCTCTAGTTGGAGCAAGGAGAAGGAGGGCACATTTGCCACAATCCACAGCACAAGATTCACCTATAGTTGCAGTACAAGCTTTAGTAAGCATCTCTCATGAAGGAGGAATTGATAACATGTCAGGGGATGAGAAGGCTTTTAGGAAGGCTTTCTTTGACATGACAGAGATGGTGAAGGTCCTATATGAAGAGAGGAACACAAGGTTCCAGGGTGAAATCTCTGGGACTCCAAGAGGAGAGGGTTCTCCAGAAGGAGGAGGTAATGGAAATGGTGATGAGCCACCATCTACTCCACCAGCATCCTAACTAGCATATTCACCTTCGTATTCATCCTCTTCCACTACTACAACGCTTACCCATACTCATCAACCTACCTCAAAAGGAATTGGTAAACAACCCTTGTTAAAACTTGATATTAAATTTTAGCTGCCTATGTATAATGGTGAAGTGAATGTAGAGAAGATTGACAATTGGGTTCGTCGGTTGGAGGTCTATTGTAGAATTAAAAACCTTCAAGATGATGATACAAAGATTCAGCTAGCTTCCTTGAGACTGGAGGGTGCAACACTAGTTTGGTGGGAATCCAAGACACAATATGAGATTAAAAAACATGGTAAGATCTCACTCTCTTGGTCTATTTTCATTTTTTCAATTAAAAGACAATTTTACCCTCTAGCATATATGCAAAAATCCATCATGAATTAACAGAACTTCAGACAACTTAAGGGTCAAAGTGTGCAAGATTACACCCAAGAATTTAGAAAAATAGCTCTTTATGTTAGGTGTTAATTTGCATTCACAAGACACGTTGATGAAGTATATAGGGGGTTTACGTAGCTACCTAAGGCATACTATCCTTATGTTCAATCCCACTAGCCTAGATGAGGTTTGTGTGGAAGCCACTCACCTTGAGGAAAGAGGGAAAAATATTCCAAAAGAGGATAAAAATAATCCATTTAAGGGTGGAGAGAAAGGAAATGGAAAGAAAAATTCACCTGTTAAAAAGGAAGGATATAAAATGACATTCAAACATTGTTCCAAAGAGGGTCATGATGAAGACCACTGTCGGAAGCTTCATCCAAAGATGAGGCCCAAGAAATTCAACAACAAGGGAAAATAAAAAACAGTTGCAACCACTCAACACAATTTGGGATCTGACTCGAGTGATGAAACTAAAACTATAGCCATGGGTATGAAGGGAAAATAATCCATTGCTAGCACTATTTAATCAAATTTTCATACTAGTACTCCAAATGAAGAAGCAAGGATTGAATTATTTCATGTGAGGGTTATTTCAAAACATACAAAAATCGTCACACTATTTGATAGTGGGTCTCAAGAAAATTTGATATCTGAAGACTTAGTCAAGAAAATTCATCTTGAAACCATTACTCATCACAAACCATATCAATTGGGTTGGATATGCAAGAATAAAAATTTCCAAGTTACAAGAAAGTGTATTCTTCGATTTGCAATCACAGCAAACTTCATTGACAAAGTTGAATTAGATGTTGTATCACTTGATATTTCAGGAATTTTTTTGGGTGGTCCTTACCTCTATGATAGAAAATCCATATTCTAATTCCATGAAAACAAGTACCACTTGTTCAAGAATGGTGTGGAGTATATTGTAAGAGCTCATCACAAGAAAATAAATATTTCAATAGTTAATGCAAGGAAAATGAAAAGACTAGTGAATTCAAGCGAGAATTTTGTGCTTCTTATGATTAAACCAAAGAATGATGTTGATTATGAAGCATTTCAAGGTTGTGATACAAAGTTGAAATTTGATTTGATTTATGTGGTTAATCAAAATAATGAGATGTTTCAGGAGCCAAAGGGTTACCTGCCAAGAGGGGAATCCATTATGAAATACAGTTGCAGCAAGATTGTCCTCTTACTAACATTGGCATGTATAGGATCTCGGTGATGGAGAGTTCTTAAATCAAAAATAAAATCCAAGAGTTGTTTGACAAATGGATCATCTGACCAAGTACTTTGTCATGCGTATCACCTATTGTGTTGGTGTCAAAGAAGGATGGAACATGGCACATGTGCGTAGATTTCCTTGCATTGAAAAATATTACGGTAAAGAATAATTATCCACTTCCTAGAATAGATGATTTACTTGATCAATTGAAATATTCAGATTATTTTACTAAGTTGGACTTAAGAAGTGGCTACCATCAAATTAGAATTTTTGAAGGTGACATTTGGAAGACAACATTCAAAACAAAGCAAGGTTTGTTTGAATGGCTTGTTATGCCTTTTGGTTTATGTAATGATCTTGCTACCTTCATGTGTGCGATGAATGATGTTTTAAGTCCATTTCTTGAAGAGTTTGTCATCATCTACTTATATGATATCTTAATTTTCATTAAATCACTTGATGAACATGTCATACATGTAATAAAAGTACTTGATGTCTTAAGGAAAGAAAAGTTGTTTTTGATGTCAAAATGTGAGTTTGGTAAAAATTCTTTGCTGTACTTGGGGCATATTGTTGGAGGAGGCGAGTTAAGGATAGACCCCTCTAAGTTTGAGGTCATTGTGAATTGGCCCACACCCAAGATAGTCACTGAGGTAAGAATTTTTTTGGGAGCAACCCAATATTGGAGGAATTTTATTGCTAACTTCTCTTCTATCGCAACTCCTTTACATGCATTGAATAGTGTGAAAAAGGTCTTATAGTGGGGAGGAAAGCATCAAAAATGATTTGATGCTTTGAAAGAGAAGATTAGTTCAGCCCTAGTACTTTCACTACCATACTTGAGACAACCCTTTGAGATTCAAATTGTTGCAAACGATTATTGATCGCCATAGTGACATAGACAAAACCAAGAACTTCATAGAACACATCCAATTGATACATCAAACAATTCAAGGTCAAGTTGAAAAGAGCCAAGGCAAGTACAAAGCAAGGGACGATAATCATCATGTAGATCAGAAGTTCCAAGTTTGTGACGAAGTTTGGCTTCACATTAGCAAAGAGAGGCTTCAAGGGGAAGGTAAAAAAATGAAACCAATCCATTATGGTCCTTTCATAATTTTGGAAAAGATTGGTGAAAATGCCTTCAAGTTATATTTTCCTTCATACATGAAAATTTACTCAGTTGTTAATGTTCAGAACTTGAGGTTGTATGAGCCTCCATTGATTGAAGATCAAGGAGAACAGGCTCATATTCCTTCTATTGAAGACTTTTCTCCTAAATATCTTGATAAGCTTCAACAAGACATTATTCTTGGCAGAAGAACAAGGACATAAAAAAGAGGGAGTGTAGGCTACTTTCGAGGGCTCAAAGGAACAAATCCTTCTAAGTCCAAATGGATCGAGATTGGAAAGGTGAGGGAACTGTACCCTCATCTACTGAACAACTGAAAGTGATCTTTTGGGGTCCAAAAGCTTCCAGTGGTGAGGAGTGATCAGGTGCTCAAAAATAAAAGTTGTCAGAATGGTGTGGAACCTAAAAGATCGCGCATATCTCATCATTCTGAATCTGGCGAAACTCATTTCGTGAAAAATTGACATTGTATGCTCCCAGAAACATGTTTTGTCCACTTTATCAAACAAGGAATTTTTTTTTTTTAAATGCAAGACAACCCAATCAGTAGTCCGTACAGCTGACTGGGCATGCCTACGTGGCAAGGTGACTATACAGTTTGACTTGGTCAATGGTCTCCATGGGCGAATGGTATGGTGCCAACTAGCACTTGGATATTGGTTTGAAATGGTTATATTTTATTGGTGGATTTGGTGTTCAACCAGAGACTACCATGTGGCCTATCTAGGGGCCTCCATGTGGCAGCCCAGGGGCCACCAAAATATTGGATCAAGTCCAAGCAACAGCAACGGGGGTCGAACCCACGACCACCGAGCACCGAGCACCAAGAGTTACCACAACACCATCGCGCATGTTCCTTACACTATAGTGTAACTCTTATGGTTTTGTTTCCATATAATTAGCGCGTTGTGGGGAGGGGTTTGGGTTTTATCCCTAGCCCTGGTCACCATGCCGGGGGCGGGGACCATGGGCGGGAGGCTAGTCCCGTGCGCCCCCCATAACCGTAACATTTGAACTAATCGACAGAGATTGTGATATGAATGCAACGGTTGACCGCCACGGTAACTATCAAAACCCCAATGGTCTATTAATTGTTAACAACCGTCGATCGCCATGTGTCCATGACAACAGTTAATGTTGGAGGTTATCCCTAACCACGCGACATTTAATATAAATAAATAAATAAAAATTATAAACCATAACGGATATGGTTTAAAATCTGGCTTATAAGTGTCATTGGGCAAATTGGCGCGCTAACAATTTCACCCAATTTTTGGCGAAATTGGCACTCAATTAGATGAACTCAGGGTGGATTTGTAGGCTGGTGCCGAATTTTGGGGAAAATGTGGAATGAATAGTGGAGAAACTAGGGGAAATCATGACTTGATCATTTTTTGGCCAAATTCAATGCAGAAAGAGGCTACACAGGAATTTTTCGGCATTCTGGAGCTGATGGAACATGTTTTATATAATTTTGAGCATTGTAAACACATGTAATCACACTTTTAAGCATAATAGAAGAGGTCCAAGCCATTGAAAGCTGGACCAAGGAGACATAGCCCAGGAGGGGTGAACTCCTTCATCATGTGCTATTGTGTGATTGTTTATGGTGATGATAATTTATGTGAGATATTGTTGTTCATTGTTTTGTTTACGTTAATTTTATTATGAAATTCACATAAAAACACATAAAAACTCATATTAAACTTGTAATTAACCCCTCAATCCTCAAGCACTTTGTTTATATTATGAATTGGATCTTAGTACAGTAAAACTAATATTCCCATTTAGATCACCAAGTTAGTAAAATGCTTTTCATCTTTCAATTGATCAAGTAAATCATCAATTCTAGGAAGTGGATAATGGTGCTTTACCATACTTTTGTTCAATGCACGGAAGTCCACACACATGTGCCATGTTCCATCATTATTTGGCACTAAAACAAGAAGTGACCCGCATGGCGAAGTACTTGGTCTAATGATCCTTTTGTCCAACAACTCTTGAATTTTCTTTTTAATTTCTACACTTTCCACCACTTACATCATGTACATGCCATTGTTAGGAAAAGGAAAATATTACTGCAATTGTATTTCGTGTTGAATTCCCATCTTGGGAGGAAATCCTTTTGGCTCCTGAAACATCACAGCATATTGGTTAACGACCTCAACCAAATCAGATTTTAATATTGATTCACAACCTTGAAAAGCTTCATTTTCAACATCATTCTTTTGTTTGACCATTAAAAGCACAAAATTTTTTCTAGAGTTAATGAGTCTCTTCATTTTTCCAGAGTTTACAAGTGAAAGATTTAGTTTATGTAGATGTGCTCTAACAATGTAATCTATACCATCTTTGAACAAGTGATACTAGTTTTCATGGCGATGAAAAATATCTTTTCTATCATATAAATATGGGCTTCCAAAAACAATTCTGGAAATATCATGTGGAACTACATCAAGTTCAACTTCATCAATAAAGTTTGTTGTAATTCCAAATATAAGTATGCGTTTCCTCGTAACTTTTAATCTTTCATTCTTCATATCCAACCTAAAAGATAAGGCCTTGGATCAGGAATGGTCTCTAAATTTAATTTCTTGACCAAGTCTTCAGAAATCAAATTTGCTTGTGAACCACTATCAAAGAGTGCATCAATTTTGGTGTGCTTTGAATTAACCCAAATATGGAAAATTTCAATTCTAGTTTTCTCATATTGAGTATCATTAGGACAACTTGAAGAGCTAGTGCTTGCTATGTCCCTACCTTTCGTTCCCATTGTTGTGATATCTATTTCATCTCTTGAATCAAAGCCTAAGCCATGTTGTGTAGTTGCAGATATATTTTTCTTCCCTTTGTTGTTAAACTTCTTTGGTTTCATCTCAGGATGAAGCTTCCAACAATGAGCTTCATCGTGACCCTCTTTGGAACAATGTTTTCATGTTAATTTTTCTCTCTCCTTTTTGACGGATGCATTTTAATTTCCTTTACCTTTGAAATTACTCTTACCCTTGTCTCCACTTGTGAATGGCTTCTTGCTACCCTCTTGTGAAATGTTTTTCCCTCTTGCTTCAAGATGTGTTTCTTGAACACAAACTTCATCTAAACTTGTAGGATTAAACATAAGGATAGTATTCATTCATTCATGTCTTGAATATGGATCCCCATTGGGATTCGAAACATCGAAAAATGTTCTTTGACACTGTGGAAAATCTGGAATCCGCTTCATCACAAAGATAGTATGCCTTAAATAATTGTGTAAACCCCCAATATATTTCAACAAAGTGTCTTGTGAATTCAAGTCTACACCTAATATCAAGCACCTTCTTCTAAATTCCTAAGTGTAGCTTTGCACACTTTGACCCTTTAGTTGTCTAAAATTCTGCCAATCCATAATAGCCTTTTCCATATAAGCTAATGGATAAAATTGTCTTCTAAGTGCCACAATAAAATCTATCCAAGAGGTGGAGACCTTACCATGATTTTTCATATCCTCTTGTGTTTTGGCTTCCCACCAAATCAAAGCAGCACTTTCCAACCTTAATGAATCCAACTGAATCTTTGTTTCATCATCTTTGATGTTCTGTACCCTGCAATAAACTTCAAGTTGACGAATCCAATTATCAAGTCCTTTAGCATTCACTTCACCATTATACATACGGAATTCAAATTTGATATCAAGTTTTAATAAGGGAGTTTTACCATGCACCCTTGGGGTATGTGGATGTGTTTGAGTAATAGTGGTTGTGGAAGAGGAAGAAGATGAAGGTGAGGATGGAGGTGAATATGATGGTGGAGAAGAGGGTGGTTTTTCACCATTTCCCTTTGAAGGCTTGTCATCATCTCCTCATTTTCCTCCAAAAGAACCCTCTCCTTTTGAAGGCTTGGAACTTTCACCCTGCAATCTTGAATTTCTCTCTTCATAGAGAACCTTCACCATTTCATTCATCTCAAACAAAGATTTTCTAAAATTCTTTTCATCTTCTGACATTTTATCAGCTCCTCCTTCATGTGACATGCTTGCTAAAGCTTCAACTGCAATTTGAGGAAGAATTTGTGGTGGAGATTGTGGAAAATTTTCTCTCCTCGTCCTTGACCTAACTTTACGACTTGCAACCACAAGCTTTCCTTCTCCTCTCTTCAGCTTCAACCTTGTAAGCATCAAAAACAATTTCAAAAAATTAAATCCTCACAACAACAGAGAAAACCAAAGATCTAATACCGAACTTGATATGTATGTGATCTTAATGTAAATGTGCTTGAGGGTTTGTAAATTTCAAGTGTTAACATTGAGTTTTTGAGAGATTTTATGTTAATTTTTAAACACATAAAGCATGAAAATAAACTCTGAAATATACAAAAACAATAGAAAATTACACCATAAAAATAACCACAACACCACAAATGATGAAGGAGTTCACCCCTCCTGAGCTATGTCTCCTTGGTCCAGCTTCCAATGGCTTGGCTCTCTTTCATTATGTTCAAAATGGTGATTACATACATTTACAGTGCTCAAATGGATTCAAAACATGTTCCATCAGCTTTAGAATACCCAAAAATTCATGTCTGGCCTCTTTCTCATCCGAAACTGGTCAAAAACTAAAGAAGTTATGAGCCTCCCTAGTTTTGCTCCTAATCGCACCACAATTTCCCCAAAATCCGAAGCGGTCCTACAATTGCGCCCTGATTTTGGCTAACTGAGCGACATTTTCACACAATTTCGAGTGAAATTGTCAGATCATTAAAATGCTCAGTAACGCCTAAAATATGCATTTTAAAACTATATGGTATGGCACTAATTAAATTTTTTTAATTAAAAAAAATATCGACGGTTACCGTGACCGTCGGTGGTCACGGTGGCAACGGTCACATGTTATGGTGGTGGCGGCGATTTGTGCAAGCGGCTAGCCTCCAAACTCCCAGTCTGCAGCAATGGTCAAATGGCATATACAATATGGGGGGCTCGGGCTAAGCCCTGGCCCCTACCCCAAACCTTCTGCCATGTCACATTTAAATACAACATTTAAACCTTATGTTAATGAGAAATACATTGTTGTATTGGTATGCAGTGTTGTTAGTTGGACGAAGTTCTGCTGTTTGACCCCCACCAGGTCCACTCGACCCTTACATAAATTTTTGGTGGCCTTTTGTGTTGCCATGTGGCGGCCTCCGATTGGACCATGTGGCAGCATGTGGTTGGTCGCCATTCCCAACCAATCAAAATCCAGTAACCAACACCAATAGAAACTGGACAACTGGCGCAACCGAATTATGTCCACCATGCCCAGTCAACCTTTGACCAGCCAACCATGCCCAGTCAATGGTACATACTGCTGACTAGGAAACCTACATAATTTTGCCAATTTTTTACTTATTTGGGAAAACAAAGAGAACGTGTTTCCAGGAGCATATGGTGTTGGTTTTCCGCAAAATGAGTTGTGCTGGATTCAAATCGATAAGGTATATGTGGTCATTCAGGTTTCGTGCCATTCCAACAACTTTCATTTCTGAGCATAATTTTGAGCACCTAATCAAATAGTGGGACATGAATTTAAAGAACCTTCACCTCCATCACTTTGACTAGAGTTTGACATTGTACTCCTGAGAACAATAGGTTGTGAATTATGTTAGCACCCGAATTGGACCCCAGGCTGAAAAAGGCAAATCAGGGTAACAACTAAACCACGCTCAGCCTTGTAGCTAGCCCTACAAGGACAGGAGAGGGCTATCTCCGTAGAACAGATATTCAATAAAACAATAATGAACTGATTTTAGGCTAGGTATATAAATGGGAAAAGGGGTTTAGATAAATGACTGAATTTTTGGGGATGTATGGGACAAAAGGACAGTATGAACCGAGGAATTAAATCAAAGACACAGAGTATTTCATGGGGCAAGATAGGCAGGAGATTTAGCAATCTAGTTGAAATAAGATGGAGTGGAAAGACTGTTGAGAAGCTGAAAAGGGCATAATAAATGAATCCTTTTCAAACAGAAGAAAACACACAGAGTATGAATGATTCCCCAAGGCAAAGCATATAAAATGGATTCTACCTTTCTAACTTGAAAACATTCAACTGGAAATGTTTATGAATGAATGGTGAAACATAACAATGTACATATGAAACACAAAGGATAGACATATGCTAAAACTCATACCACATGAATCCCACAAATCAGAGCTGCATCACTTTATTAATTCCCCGCCAAACTGTACAATGGAGTGCAGAGATCACTGCCACACTATTCCCTTACTTCTGAGCTTTCAGACTTCAGACTTTCAGCCCTTTACAAATGATTAGCATTTACAATAAATAGCCAGATTTTGTGGGAATATAGATCGATGGAAAGAGGAGAAATCATAACTGAAGATGGAAAACCAAGAGCCAATAATCTCTCCGTAAAGGAAGAGTTGCGTTACATCTGGTTAGTGAGAAGGCGAAACATTGTAACGTAGATCTCTTTACCATGTAACTGCAAATGTGACTGTTACGAATTTGGGTCTCGGCCTTGACGTTTCGCTTTCCATTTTCCGTTTTGAACAAAACTGAAATGAAATGACTTTTTTATTAATGTTGTTGAAACAAAAATGAAATGAAACAATGCCTTACGTGAAGGGAAAAATGTAATTTGAATGGGAAAAAGGGAAAGGGAGAAGAGGCTGGACCCACATTATAATCACAATCGGGAATCGGAATCGAGAGTGGGGCGGAGTGGTATTAATATGAAACGCCGATGCAATTGGGGAGAACCTTTATATATAATGAAATTAACCAAAGTTTGGATTAACAAAGGAAAAGGCCCTTTATTATATGAACGGGCGAATGTATTATATGGTGGGCCCGAGGGGTCAATCGCAATCGCAATATTGGAGGGGAGCGGGGGTAATCGCATCGGGAGAACAAAATTTGCGATGCGATCGGAGGAGCGGGCACGATCGGGAATTGCGATGGGAATGTTGCGATCAATCGGAGGGGAAACGCGATCAGGTCAATCGGAGGAGGGGTGCAATCGGAGGATCGGAGCAAAGGTTGCGATCGAAGTGATCGGAGGGAAGGTTGTGATCGGAGTGATCGGAGGGAAGGTTGTGATCAGGCGATCGGAGGGAAGGTTGCAATCGAGCGATCGGAGGGAAGGTTGCAATCAGAGTGATTGGAGCACTTCAAATAAACGTTGCGATTGGAAAAGGTTTGCGATTGCGATTAAAGAGCGGTGGGGTTTATAATATATAACTTAAACTTTATTATAAATTTTAAGGGGTCATGGAAAAGGGGAAGTGGTTATTACGGTGGGGACTTTATAATATAAATTTTTTATTATAAAGTTCTACGGGACATGGAGGGGAAGTGGTTTGGGATAATCGCGTTTGTATTTAAAGGATTTATAATGCGATTTTTCCATTTGGAAAGGGGGAAAAGGGATTTTATAAGGGGAAAATGGGAAATAGAGGATATATGAGGATATAGGGGACCTTTACTTCACTTCAGCATAAATTTCAATCCATAAGTCAGTTTTGAGAGTGTAGTATACTGTTGGAAAGCTCTTTCTGGGCTCTTTCTGCTGGATCTGCTTGGAAAATGATTTTACGCTAAACATGCTGTGAAAAACTTCTCTGAAAGGTAGAGTGATGATCTTGTCGGAGATGATAGCTTCTGAATTGTGACTGAAAGGAAAAGTATTATGTTTTCACCTCAAAACATGGTTTTGAGGTGAAAATTACATCCAACTGAATAAAATATTTCTTTGATCTTTTCGGGTGCTGTGACTTTGAATTTATTGACTTCCTCATGACTTTGCTGATATTTATTGACACTTTGATTCATTGTTTTGACCATGGTGAGACCCTAGAAACTAATGAGACCCATCCTATGACCTACTGACATGATTTGAGGGTGGAAGTGACTCATGACCAAATACCATAGAGAGGAGAATCAACGAGTACCTCATGAGGGAAAAACTGATGAAAAATTACTGCCATAAATGAATCCATGACCTAGCGGAATGGTGACATTTATTCGGTATGAGACTCCTAATATGCAAATGCAAAAGAGCAGTTTTGATCACTGATGGCAGTATGACTAGACTGGCACTAACAAATTCCTACCTCTATCACCAACCAAAATCATCCCAAAAATCTAAATATTGCGTACAAATTGAAGAAGGATATATATGGAGGAAGCCACCAAGAAATGGCAGGGAAAGGACGTTGTTTTATGCAACAAACAAGAAGGTAGGAAATTTACCAACTTCTTCGTCAAACATTGCCAAGGAATCACATGTAGACCATCCACCGTGTAAGCGAAGGGTTCTTTTGTTTCTTGTCACTATGACTATCTCTTTCCTTTTCAATTATTGTCGAATTAATCCAAATCTTGAAACCAAATGGGTGAAGAATCCTTTGTTGGCCAAGGTCCCAAGAACAAAATCTAGTTGCGAAGTATAATATCAGGGAGGGAACATTAGCTCCAACCAGGATGAAACACGACACTAGAATCTCATCCAAAGCCTACTGGCTTAGAGGGATCCCCGAGACAGGAAGGAAATCAATCCTAGCACTCACATTGTTTTCTTGGTCATCATAATCCTTTAAGTAAGTGAGAACCATTCCCAAGCTATTACTCTCTTCCATGAATGAGGGGAACAAAATCTGTACTTCCCACGCAAGCGGTATCCTCTTCTCTGGTGTGAGGGATATACCTATCAAATCTAGTTGCTTGAAACTATTATGCATGCAATGTGAGAATTTAATCGAAATCCTTCTGTGAAAATTCACCATGAGCAAGGGACAGGTGGACGCACAGCCTTCAGGCTGCCCTCTTGCCATCTCCAAAGAAAGGATATGGGTGAATTTCTTAATTAAATCACTCATAAATGAATGATTAAGGTTTGCAATTAATCTGATGAGTTTGATCATCAAATCAATAATTCCCCTCTTGGTTCTAATGTTTTTTATGGGATGTATACATAGAGGAGCTGTAATATCCATTGATGAAGTCATGGTATGGTTTTCCATCCCCTTTGTCGATTGATCTTTATTTGCCCCTTTCTCAAACTGAAAGCTTGATTGGCTTGTTTATTTGCTTCAAAATTTTGACTCCTTAGGATATGATAGACATTTTTATGCTTAAAGGAATTTAGGGTGCTCATTATTCTTTGAAGGAGAAGCTTAATTTTATTTTCCTTAGGAGTTGTACCTTTCTACAAGAATTGAATTGTTATGAGAGAGTCTCCAACAATGCCAGATGAATTTAATTTCTTTGTACTCATCAAGATCCCAAAAAATCCTTTTTCCTCCTATGACCCCTTTAATTTTTTAAATTTAAATATAATAATTTTAATAATACTATTATTTTACAAAATAATATATTTATTTATTTTATAAATATCTATAATAATTTTGTAATATACTTATATATTTTATAAATATGTATATTAATTTTGATAGATTTTTAATATATTAATAGTTATTTTTATATATTTATAGTAATTTTTTTTAATATATTATATATTAAATTGAACATGATAAATATTATTTAATATTAAGAAAACGAGTATTTCAAAAATATATAATCATAATATTTATTAGTCTGTTTTCATGGCATGGGACTATAGTAATCGATTTGTGTAGGTTAGCACTACTTGCACTATTGTTTTTAGTCGTATGCATTCGGCTGCTTTGCATCTATAATCATATAAGCATAGTTGAAGTTATTTTGGTGGTTTTGGCCTCTTCCCGAGGCGGAGAAGCCCAAAGTTTAGGTTGTATTTATTTTTAGCGTTCATATATTTCACGTTGTGGACTAATGCTAACATTAGTTTGAAGGTATTAAAAATTATCAAAATGAGTTCTATGTGAGAGTTATCTGAGGCACTTAGACTAAGCTACGACTAAAGTGCTATCACAAGCTGCGACTAAGCTGTTGTCACATGCAGACCGACTATGTGTTGCATGTTAACCACAACCGCTTGTGTTGCATGTTGACCACCTGTCAGCACCGGTCATGAACTTCCAAAGCTTACTGGAACCTCTCAAAGCTTAATGGGCTTAATGGAAGAGTTGTAGCTGACTAAAACCTCTGTTACCTTACTCAAACCTTTGTTACTTGAAATACTCAAACCTCTGTTACCTGAAAGCAACAGCTGATGAAAGCAATGGATGACAGGGAAAGGCTAATGCAACAAAATACAAAAGCAACCGAAATCAACAGACGATGAAAGTAGCGGATGATAGGGAAAGGCTAATGCAACAAAATACGAAAGAAGCAAGGCCAGAATCACCTACTTCATTCACCAGTTGCCTAGTTGCCCAGATGAAAGAAGTAAGGTCGGACTCACTTGTTTCAGCTTCACTAGTTTCCCATACAAAATAAGCAAGTCCGGACTCACCTAGTGAAGCTTAAGCAGATGAGTCCGGCCTTTCTTCTTTCGTATGGGAAACTGGTGAAGCTAAATCAAGTGAGTCCGGCCTTGCTTCCTTGGTATGGGAAACTAGTGAAGTTGAAGCAGGTGAGTCTGACCTTGCTTCTTTCGTATGGACAATTGGTGAAGTTGAAGAATGTGAGTATGGCCTTGCTTCTTTAGTATGGGAAACTGTTGAAGCTTAAGCAGTTGAGTCTGATCTTGCTTCTTTCAAATGGGCAACTAGTGAAGCTCAAGCAAGTGAGTCTGGCCTTGCTTCTTTCGTATGGATAAATGGTGAAGTTGAAGCAGGTGAGTCCGACCTTGCTTCTTTCGTAAGGGAAACCGGTGAAGCTGAAGCAGGTGAGTCTGGCCTTGCTTCTTTCGTATGGGAAACTCATGAAGCTGAATGCCCAGACAGACAAATCCGAGAGTAGTCATTACTATAATCTCTTTGAGAGAAAGCTCTGGTCATTGCAAAAATATCTACTCAGAACAAAAGAAAGCTATACTCAGTGTTGCAATCTCTACTCAATGCCAGTATCATAACAGCCTAAAGATAATTTCCTCTTCTCATTGCATGAAGGTGAGCACCAATAAACTCGTCCACATGACCAGCTGTCAGCACAGGTCACGAACTGCTAAAGAATTTTCAAATCTTACTGGAACCTCTCAAATCTTAATGGGCTTAATGGAACCATTGTAGCTTACTCAAACCTTTGTTACCTAACTCAAGCCTCTGTTACCTGAAAGACTCAAACCTCTGTTACCTGAAAGCAGCCGATGAAAGGAGCAGATGATAAGGAAAGGCTAATGCAACAAAATATGAAAGAAGCAAGGTCAGACTCACCTGCTTCAGCTTCACTAGTTGCCTAGTTTCCCAGACGAAAGAAGCAAGGTCGGACTCACCTATTTCAGCTTCACCAGTGTCCCAGGGCTTCAGCTTCACCAATTTCCCATATGAAATAAGCAAGGTCAGACTCATCTGCTTCAGCTTCACGAGTTTCCCATATGAAAGAAGCAAGGCTAGACTCACCTGTTTTAGCTTCACCAGTGTCCCAGACATACAAATCCGGGAGTAGTCATTACTATAAGCTCTTTGAGAGAAAGCTCTAGTCATTGCAAAAATATCTACTCATAACAAAAGAAATATATACTCAGTGATGCAAGCTCTACTCAATGCCAGTATCATAGCAGCCTAAAGATAATTTCCTTTTCTCATTGCATAAACGTAAGCACCAATAAACTCCTCCACATGCAATTTTTATATGATTCCGGAAGTGTGCAGAGATTTCAAGCTAAGGAAAAAAATAAGGATCCCATCCATCTAACAAGACTTGTAGTTCACACTTCCAACCAAGGTATAGCCATGTTATCGATTAGATATTGGCATTGCACATTATCCATTACATTTTTTCTGCCAAGATTTATCTATGCTTCATCCTCTTGAATCAAATGATTAGTGTGGCATTTGTACATAAACAATTTGTGTTTCTGGTTTCGTGCTATCCACCAAGGTTGAATGTAAGAATGGCTAACTTTGTTGACAAAATCAGCATCAGTAAGTCTAAGTGAATTCACAATACTGCTATTGAGAACAATTGGGCGAATGTTATTTCTATCTTGATTACCATTACCATCTTCTACAGGTGCAAGCATATTCAAATCTAGCATCTCCTTTTACAGTAGGCCTAAGCTCTGCTTGCTGCTTAGTGCTAGTGACAGTACTAGAAGTTTCAGAAACTACCAAATGACACCTCTTGTGTCCTCCAAAAGCTTGACCAGATGTAAAAACCATGTGACAAATAGAGCACTCGTGTACCCTGGGTAGCTTTTTAGTTTCAGAAACTACCAAATGACACCTCTTATGTCCTTCAAGTTCTTGACCAAATGTAAAAACCTTGTGACAAATAGAGTACTTTTTTACCTTGGGTATCTTTTTAGAAGCGGATGGGTTGGGTTTTCGGCAATTTCTTAGTTCCTTTCATTGGTAGATTCCCTCACCATACCTGAGCTTTTTCCTCTCTGTGACGGTGATGGTTCGCTTTGTGTTCAGTTGACATGATGAAAGGTTCGCCTTGTGTTCAGTTGACATGCTGAAAATACTGAAAGTACCTCATCTCTCCATCCTCAAGGAAGGAAGAGCCACAAGTGGAAACCATGCAATGTAAGAGTGTATTATCGTGTCTTACTTATTTTTCTGGATGGGGAGGAAAAAACACGTTTTAATCAGTGTCTTCGTGTTTAATTTAATAAAATGTGTTAACTTTTATGAAAATATTTTATTAAAGGTCTAGAGCCTGGGCCATTTGAAAAAACTTCAAATGTTGCTCACCCTATTGTTTTCAAATCATTTGTTCTTAGCCCTTCGGCGAGCAGCGAGTTCGATGAGCAGATAGGTTCACTATGGATTTTAGGTTGGGGCTATGGGTGTGTGGTATGTATTGGGTATATGCGAGTAGAATGTAGAGATGTTATCTTGGCAAAAGGAATTACATCCTCTTACTAGGTAAATGAAGGGAAATGCCCAATTTATTTACAGAGAAATTTCACTTTCTTCCACCGGATGAATCCAAGATCAACTCACCCATAAAAATGAGGACTCGTAGGGCAATTTCCCGAGGTACGAGGGGAAGGTTTCTACTAATGAAAACAGCTAAATTAGCTAATTTCAATATGTCCTACCAAAACAAAACAAACCAAACCGGGATTCTATTAGCTAGTGGTTGCAGCTATTGTCGTCATGGTGTTGCAAGGAGAGCATATCAGTATGATCAAGGGCGTTCAAAAGGAGAAACAACTTTGTTGCACATGCGGGAAATCCAAAACTTGGCACATATGGAGTGGTTATTTATCACCCCTCTTAAAACTATGTGTGTCGTTATAAAGCAATGAACCCACTTTGATGGAGCAACACTTGAAGACCTAGAAATGATGACTCTTTTTCTTTTGGATCGCACACACCTCGGCATGGAGTTAAAGGATATGCATCCTCTCTATAAGATAGAAACGTTTTGAAAGGGTAGGGAAGAACAGGGAACCCACCCAGAAGGGAAACAACATTGCACAGTGAGTGAGTCTGGAAACACCAGTTCACCCATCATATCAGATGGTATGCTCGGGGCATAACCTTACTTAAAGGTCTCATACCTAAATGAGAATAGGCCTAGGGTTAAAAATAATATAAGGGAATTCCACTGTTCGGAGTGGAGCATGCGCTACCAAAAAAAACCCTTATAGGCATGGTCTATCCCCGAATTGATATCTTAAACATGAATTAATAAGAAGGAAACAACTCCTGTGTGTGGAGAAATAGAAAATAAAAGAAAAAGGGTTTGCAATTGACTAGAAATAACTGGGATACAATTGATGGGTCACTAAAGAGTAGGTAAGAAAACGACACAGATATTACTTTCCCTTGTGTTCAAATGAGGCAGGCAGTCGACAAAGGTGAGCAGCATATTATCCACGGCCATGGTGTACACCAATTTTTTTAATTCATAATATTCTTCTTCATCTTCACCCTCCATAAGACATATATCACTGTTATAAGGCTCCTGCAAATTCTTCATGTGATTTCTCTGTTTGCCATTAGATCTACTAGCATCATTACTTGTGCATCATATCCCTTGCCTATTGATTATTGTATGTTATTTGATAATTTCGTCTGGGGTGTTTTACTTGATTTTTTAATCCTAATCGCATTATAAGGTTGCATTGAATTTCTGCTTTAGCAAATGGGTTTATGTTAGAATATTTTGGAATTTGATTATTTTGTAGTGTTTTATTTGGTTTTATATCTACATTGATTGCAATATAAAGTTTATTTGCAATTCTTCATGAGAAAAGAGTCTATGTTTGCATTCTCTGTTATTTGAAGGGTATTTTTCTGGAGTTCACACTTTGATTACAACATAATGCTGCATTGCAAATTTACATGAGAAAATGTGTCTATGTTTGCATGCTAGTGATCCTAATGGTGGAATTACTGACATTGCATGTGTTGCATGATTCAGAAGGTGGACTTGAGAAAATTGGAAACATCGGCCTTATGGAGATATTGGAGCCATTTCAATCTCGTGAGTTACTCAGTGTATCTTGGATTCAGGTCTTATGCTATCTTCCTTCTGCCTTTTCTTACACCTTGAAAATTATTTTATTTTTGCTCCTTAAACAAGTTGAAGTTGGTCCCAATCCTTCAAAGAATCAATTAGTTGGTGTTGTTGAAACTTGAAAGACAACTCATTTCAAAGGTAATCATATTCTCTTAGATATAATGAGTCAAAGTATTTTATCATTGAGGCTTCTGCACATATTTCTTCTTGTTCAGACCACGTTATGAAGAATTGTAATTTCACCTCTATTGTTGTTTCTGTAAAGCAGTCATGAACGCTCAACAAAATTAAATTTGTTAAACATTTTACACATACATATGTAGTGTTTTTTCCCAATATTGAAGAGGTCTTCCAAAATTTTACTCCATTAATCATGAAAACTGATGATTTTAAGCAAAGACAAGTTTTTAGGATTTTGATTACAAATATCGGTTTTTACTGTTTTCTATTTGACTTTGTTGGCATTCTTTAGGAACAAGAGATAAGGTTCTTTTTTTTTCTCTTTTTGGATTTTTATTACAACTTTTTTCTAAATCTTGTCCCATTTGTAACTTCTAGATTTTGCAGTGTAGTTATGGAGTGTTTCCTTTATTTTCAGGAATTCTTTTCATTGTCTTGTATCATTGTTGCAAACAAGTGATTGCTAATTGTCTAATGGTATTCCTGTGTATTTGTGGAATGATGAAGATTTTCATCTATCATACTTTGCAAATTTTTTAATCGTCATATGCTACTATAAAGTTTCTATTTACTGTTATTGTTTCTTTTGTTTTGATGTCCTTGGCTATGCTTGATGGTTTTCAGAATTTGTGCCAAAGTTGTTGTTTTTGTGTCCAGTAGTAAGGTTATTTACTGTTATTGTTTCTTTTGTTTTGATGTCCTTGGCTATGCTTGATGTTTTTCAGCATTTGTACCAAAGTTTTTGTTTGTGTGTCCAGTAGTAAGGTTATGGGACTTAGATATATTCCAGTATTTCTGTATTGAGTTACTAGAATATAGGATATTTACATTCAGTATAAGGGTGTTGTAGCTTATCATGAGTTTGTCAGGGCAGCCTAATGTCTGTGCCTGATAGGTTATTATGGAATAATTTTTTTCTTAGAAAACATATCTTTTTAACAGAAAGGAATGCATCACACAGGCCTGTAAACTCCTTTGTGCACAAGAAATTTGGTTGTCGAGGATGGTAACATACCATATATTTTTAGTGTATGGATTTTTTTTTTGGTGTTTTCTGATTAAGACTAAGTATCGGATTAATTTGTCTGACTCATGGAAAATGTTGGTGTTCTTGTTATTTCCAAAGCAATTGGATGAGTTGCAAGTGATAATGAATCCGCATTATTAGCGGAATCGAAAGTCATTTTTCATATATTCTTATTCAAGGTCAACAGTTGAAACTAGTGGGGGTGTTTATACTGGTACTTCCACTATGGTTGTTGGGTCTTGATCCCGAACTAGGTACATAGTAGCTATAGGATCTTCTGCTCGTTCAACTGGTAGTTAATTGGATTTTTTCTCGGCTGATAGTGGTGGTTATGAATAAGGAATTGAGCAAAGGGAATATTAGGCTGGAGGGGCGAGGTGTTGGCTTAGGTGGCTTAGGTATTGGTCAAGATGGTAGTGGCTAAGATATTGTATCTATAGACAAGACTGGGTATTGATCATGAAGGTCTGAATCGCTAATATCCCTATATAATGGATATCTAAATGGCTATAAGGTCTAAGTTCATATTTGATAGATTCACCAATACTAAAATCTTTGATGGAAGGGATGTTGGCTCTTCATCTCTATCACTATCAACTGGTATGGGTACTGATCTGGCTGCTCTAGCTATATTTTTCTCTACTATTGGATATGTGGCTGGTTATCTAATGAATGGAGCAGTAAGAGCTACTAGGCAAGATTGGACTGGTTATCTAATGAATGGAGCGGTAAGAGATACTAGGAAAGATTGTGTTGATTCAACTAGACCTAGAACTATAACTCAATTTGCTACCTTCAGGCATATTAAGTTGGAATGTATCTGTTGAAGAGGTAAACTGCCAAAAAATTCATTGTTGTGATTGATGGTTTTTGTAATCACATAATGGGAAGCATATGGTACAGGAGGCTTTGATTTCTTTGGCATCAGTTGCAGATGCCTGGCAGTTATTTTTTGCTTTGTATTTATAATTTCTTAGATAAAAGGATCATTATTTTTGAAGAACTCTTTCTTGATTAACACACTAATCATTGCATTTGCATTATGTGCAGTCCAGCTTCCACGTGTATTATGATAATGTGATGCCTTATTTGAAAGCAATACTACTCAATTGTATGGACAAATCAAATCGAATGTTACATGCTAAGTCAGTGGAATGTATTAGCCTATTTGGCATGGCGGTTGGAAAGGAGAAGTTTGGTCAGGATGCTAAGTAGGTACGTTGTGGGTGTGATTTTTTCTCTTGCTCGGTTCAAGTTCATGTTTCCAAACATTCTAAGTCTCATTGTTTCGATTATGGCACCTTCTTAATTGGCAGCAATAGAACCAATCAAGTTGTTCTTTATGTCTATTTCCAAAAGAAGACATTGTGAAAATGTAGATATGAGTTGATAAAAATTAATGCATTTAATTCATGTTTTGTTTGGTTTATGTGACCCCCATTTGTGATTCGTTAGCTGTTGAGTTCCCCTGGTTCCCGCGACACCCATTCTATACCATCCAAAGATCTCAACTTCTCACTGACACCCTGACCATAAAGATTTTCTCTGGTGGAGTACTTTTGTGCTTGTTTAACCATTCACTCATTGCTTTTTGAGTTTTCCATATAATAGCACGAGCTGCACTGCACCTTCACCACTAATCTACACAATTTGGCGGGAATGGGATGCAGATGCTTTCATTGGATGGATAAAATAATGTACTCTGCATTGGCACTGGTTAAATGTTATCCTTAACAAGGATATGCATGTCTGGAACATAGGTGGTTGTTAACAACAGTCAAGACATTCAAAATCAATGAAGATATTTTCTCAATAACAGTTTCTAGTCTGAAGGTCTTCTTGTGTGGATTACATTTGTTGGTTTGAGTTCCTGTCACACATATTGAAATATAAAATAGTAAAACACATATATCAGCTAACTATTATTGTTCATATAATCTCCACTAATTTTTCTCAACCCTGAGAGCTATGGTTACCACTCCATTTTGCTCAGCGATCACTGAATTCTAATGTGCCCAACTCCAACTTGCAGGCCAACATACAAAACGACCCACTTATGTCTAGGTTCTAAGCTTCTATCATAGGTTTACTGGGTTATCAATTATCTAGATATGTTTGCAACAAATATATTTAAGTCACAACCATTGTGGCTTTAAAAGGAACACCCCTAAAGTCTAGGGTTTACATGCCTCTTTGAGTCTTAGATAAGAAACCCTACCCCTACAGGGATTTCTATAAATACTTTGATGAAACTTAAACTATATAACCATGTTTTGAGATGCCTTGTACAATGATATTTATTAAATTCATACTTTTAAAATTATAATAGTTTTGATAAACCCTTATGTGAAAAATCCCTATAGCGTGGCTAAGGCAGAGGCACCAAAGACGAGGGAAGTAGGGGCAGATCCAATTACAAGTGCAGTTTTAGATTCATAAGTATATTGACCATTCAAAGAAGCAGTAGATCCCGCAGCTTAAGAAACAGAAGTAGTTACAGACCCATCAGCAGCAGATCCAAGTACAACGATAGCAAAAGTAGTAGATCTAGCAGATGTAGAGTCTGTTGACGAAGCAAAAGTAGTAGATTATGTCGAAGCAGCATGAGTATTTAAAGATGCAGCAGCAAAGCAAGCAGTTCGATTCCCAGCATCATAAGCAACACCAGCCACCACCAGCCAGAGAACCATCTTAGCCACCTACCTTAGCCCTTTATTCTACTTTTGATCTAGCATTTGAGCGAGTAGTAGGGGCTTAAGTATCATACCCATATCCAATCAAAGCCAGCTAGACTCTTATACCATAGCCAAAGCTAGCAGCAAAGGCTAGAGCAGCATATGATCCATCAGTGGCAGAGCCAGATGTAGTAGTTCCAACAACAGTAGACCCATCATTTAGAGAGCGATACCACCCTGTAAAGGCATGGAGAAAGATATAGGTAGGCATCAACATCAAGGCAAGCAAAGGTTGCGATAGCATATATACCAGCATCACTATAGATCAACTTCAAGTTCTTAATTAAATGCTCCATCAGCATATCTGGATTAGGTGTTACTGGTTGGATCTAGACGAGATGGTGGCTCCGCACCTGCCTATCCTTGCTTTGGTACTGCTACCAAAGAAGCCTCACTCCACAGTCAGATCTGATTGATAGCAATGAATTACGATTCTTCTTATCCCGTAATCACAGTTAGAAAAAAAAATCCACTCCCCTACCACAATATCACTTTTGGATTCCTCGGATTTACCCATGGTTTATATATTAATAGGAACTCAAAAGTCTAGTGCGCGGCTCGCTACAGTCAACAGAGGTATGCCTTTACCATACCTATATAGAGCCAGGAAATACATAGCTTTACGTTGACAGAGATAAGACAACGATTCTTTAAACAGTTAGAGATATCACATCAGAAGTTTGACAGAGATATTTTGTGCACTCGGTCTTTAAGAATACATTAAAAATTGAAACTATATGGTGAATTCCAGGAAGATTCTTTGCACAGTTTTGAAGTTTTGGACCAAATTGGCCACTGTTCAAGTATCACTGTAATTGTTTAGCTTTGTTATTTGTCTTCTCATATGTCTGTTAATCAATGCATCCACAAATTTTTATTTCATGTGCAAATTGAGTCTTACGTAATAAATTCATGTTTTTAAAATTAGAATAGTTTTGATAAACCCTTATGTGAAAAATCCCTATATCTACCCTAATGTTTAGGGTGATACTCTTTTTAATCTTATGTACGCCCAGTCTTTAAGACTACATTAATACTTGAAAATATATGGTGAATTCTGGGAAAATTCTTTGCAAAATTTTTGTTCGAGTATAACTGTATTTGTTTACCTATGTCCTTTGTCTTCTCTTATGTCTGAAAATCAATTTATGTGCAAATTATAATTATTATTTTTCCTTACAAAACTTGAATAATTGTGTAAAAATGTTTTTATCTTTAGTTGTCTAGGTTTCGGTATTTTGGTGCATGACCTGAACGTGCATGCAGCATTGTTGTTAGACTATGGAGATTCATATGCGTACTAACGTGATTTTAATTACAGGATGTCCTAGATGTATTTTTTTTTTGTGTCATTTCATATCCCATCCCTCTACATTGAAAAACAATTCTCTATGCCACCTTGGTCAAGGTGGAAGAAGGTTATTATTGTGCTCATGAAATCATATAAGCTGGATTGATATAAGGTGGAAGAAGGTTATTATTGTGCTCATGGACTGATATGCAGGTTTAAAAAAACATGAATCCATCATCTCTGGTGAAGATTTGTCAATTTTGTTTATGTAGTCTTGCTATAAATCTGAACTTCTTTGTGTGAACTTTCTCATTAACTTTTCTTTAAACATCATGACAGGAAATTGGATAGGGATCAATGCATAAGGTGGAATAATTTTATTATTTTCCTCATGGACTAATTTGTAGGTTTAAAAAAACATGAATCCATCATCTCTAGTGAAGATTTGTCTGCTTTTTTTACGTAGTCTTGCTATAAATCTGAACTTCTTTGTGTAAAATTTTTGATTAAATGTTCTTTAAACATCATGACAGGCAACTGGATAGGGATCAATGAATAGTCGTCCACCTCTCTAATAAAATGAAGAAAAGTAATCTGCTAGTCGGATCTCAGAGTAATTGTATAGGTCAACTCAATAAACTAGGTCAACCACTTATATTAGTTTAGTAAACAACTAGAATTGAAACTGATGAGTCAACTGCCGCCTATGTATGCTTCTCTGTATGCTTTTGGTTGGAAAAGGACTACTTCTTTGACTGTACCTAGAACTATAACTCAATCCACTACCTTCAAGTATATTAAGTTGGAATTTATCTTTTGAAGAGGTCAACTGCCAAAATTTTCAGTATTGTGATTGATGGTTTTTGTAATCACATAATGGGAAGCATATGGTACAGGAAAGGGAAAAAATTTGTTTCAAAATCAAGTCATATCATTTCAATTTTCATTTGTGCAATGCCTGGAAATTGTATTAGACAGCAATGTATAAACTGCATACAACGAGATCATGAGAGTTCCTACAATTGAAAGCAGATTATGCAGAAAGTAGTCATGAGTCTACATTGATCAGCAACTACAAGCAAAAGCTCCCGCTCAAGGCAGGGACTAGATGCCATGCAACCAATCTTGTTCGTATTATAGATGAATTAATCTAGCCATGTGTAATAAACATTTGACGTGATAAAAAATAATGATGGGAAACATAGATGCACGTTGATCTCAAAGAGTAAAGCTAAAGCAATGTGTTGTGTAGGTAAATCCTCTCTGTGGACAAAGACGATCCCTCTAGCCCTAGGGTGGGTTTAGAAACAAGGGAACAAGCTAATGTGTTAGTTCATAGTTAACGAACGAAATAGGTTGGGATAGATTGTTCTACCTGTAGTCCAACGTGATTGTCGCAGCTGTAGTAGTGGCGGCCTCTTGATCTCTGCCTTAACAGGTCACGGTCCTTTAGCAATGGTACTTAGGTGCCTGTACATAGATCAAAGGACAAAAGTAGCATACAAGACAATAATTGCATTCATAAATAGCTAATCAGTCAAGGAATATTAAACATATTGTGTAAAATAAACCTTATTAACACAATATGGGAACCAAACATCAGTCATGTATATATTAATAGAAAGAAAGAGATTACAACCGGAGCCTTGACTTCGCAGCCTCCTTCAGTGGGTTCAGTCGAAGTGCGCCTCAAAGTTTCGTCGGGGAATTGGATGAGGCGAGGACACAAGCCTAAGCTTTCTCTCAACAAAGGTCTCTTTCTCTACTCTATCTCACCAGCTATCACAATGTTTAGCAATTCCTCTTCATCTCTTCAGTTGTTCAGCTAGTGTATCAATGGGAGATAGGTTTATTTATAAAGGGAGAGGAGGAGGTTGGGATCCCTCAAATGGTGGAAAGGAGGCCTTATCCTTTGGGAGGTTCCCCCAAAAGGTGGAAACAAGAGGCCAAAGGAAGGTGTTCGTGGTTATGCAGGCAAAAAACCCAAGCTGACTCGCTCACGAAGTTGTTAGCATGGAAACTTCACCTCTATATTTAAAGAACATTCCAAAAATAGCTTGGCATGGGTAGCTCATTGGGACAGAGCACCAATGGGTGTGGGGCCCAATGTTAATCTCCTTCATCAGCATGAGGGTATAACGGTCTACCAGCGCCAACCCAAAAACATGTGTTTCTGATGGTCTACTCAGGGAAAAGTCAACAGAGGGAATGTTGTCTTCGTGGAAAGGGATGCAATGATGGTCTTTGCAAGGCATGACACTTCATATTAGTCACATAAATGGTCCTCTAATGTGAGGGATGGGGATTGCAGGGAAGGTGAAAAAATGTTGTGTAACAGATGCCCCCTAAAGCGCGAGGTCCGAGAGAGAGGGAGGGGTGAAATGCTTTACGAGAACGTGTTCAAACCAAATACCGTTGTCGGAAGACGTGCAAGTACAAATACAACTAATATCTTTGATACATGATCATGTGGCATGGGCACAGCCATCCATTAGTGAGTACATAACAACTGGGATCTGAGGTATGGACGTAGCCATCCAGCAATAAGGACCAGCAAATAGACTCAGGTATGGTTAGAGCCATCCAATCAAAGAGTCATGCATAAAGTCATGATAAACCATAATATCCCACAGCCTGGATCTTATCAGACAAAATCCAGGGTATTGTGCTCCATCTCGACCCGAAAAAGTACAAATTCAAGCATGTGAATATGTGAGCTGAAGTCGAACATGCAAGAAAGTCACCTGATTACTAGCCAATGATGAAAGTTGTTAACAGGAATGAGAGATACCACCAATAATGATGATGGCTCTTAAGGTACAACAGGTACAATCCACGGAATGTGAACAGTGATCTGGTGTCAAACACCCACAGAATCACTCGATCGAAGGCTAATGATGTGGACCTGTCGACGAATGTGAAGAACTTGCCATTGAGGCATGCAAGCTCCAAGGTACTAGAAGGAAGTCTCTAGATCAACTTCCTGGATAATGAGTTGAAGTCGACAGGAAGTGACCCAGTTGAAGGAGGGCCATAATTCTTCCCACATCATCGACACGAGATAGAGGAACATGATGATAGTGAATCAGGACTAAACAGAAGATCAGGGGGAGGTTGAAAACTGCAATCGGAAAATTCTCTTGAACATATCAACGACACGACTTTGGATTTAGCAGTATTTGACATCAAGGGATTTGAGGTCATGATGATTTGGCAAAGAGCATATGAGAGTTCAAAAGATATTACCCAAACCCATGGAGGCAAAAATGACGAAATGAGATATCCCCAACCGACACGAATGCAAATGAGTGTCATGTTCAAGAGTGACATACTACCGACACGACTGAGGACTGGTTCCATTTTCCCCCACCATTGCTGGCGAGTACCCTAATTATTTTTGAAAAACAAGATTGAAGGGGATAGAATATGCTTTCCATGTAATTTTTTCCTTCGGACAAATCCATCCTAGTACGTTTTACAAGCCCTAGGAAGGAGGAACTCAGCTAACGTCATAGTGACGATTTTTGATGTCATTGTTGGGTGTGGAGCCTGATTATCTTATTTATTTTGTATCACGGCATTGGACCCCTATATCTTAATGGGGCGGCAATGCCGCCCATAATTTTACGCTACCTAGGGGGTCCAGGGGGGGTGGCTACGCCTTATGGATCCCCCCCCTGGCGGGGGGTTTCAGGGGCAATGCCCTCGAAGCTAAAAACATATGTAAAATTGCCTTGTAAAAGTATAGTAATTTCTAGTCAATCTGGGTCGTTCGTTAGGCGGATGATGTAATGGTAGAAGTTATGTTTAGTTTAGGGTTTTTTGCCCTGGAAGGCAACCCCTCACTTGTATGAGGGTATTGTATTGCGGTTGTGTATTAGATGTGTATTCTTAGAGTGAGAAACAGATAAGGAGACTATGAGAGAGAATAGAGGATATTACAGCAGATCTGTTGTAGGTTGTGTCTCTTCATTTTGCTGGATAATAGAAAGGAAGGACTAGTTGTTCAGGGTGGACGTAGCCCAAACTCGATGAACCACGTATATCTGTGTCTCTCTGGTTTTATGTGTTTTGTGTGCTTGTGTTTTCCGCATATTTTATGTGTTGCATTGCTTTGTATTATATAATTTTCTAAAAACTGGTATCAGAGACGAAGGTCTATTTGGCTGATAAACTCGCAGGAAATAAGGGTTCCTCGTTCGAGTGGGATAAATGGCAGAACATGGTAAATTTAGGGTCGAGAAATTTAATGGCCAAAACTTCCCGCTGTGGAAGATTATCTGTATCAGAAATATCTGTACCTACCATTGAGCGGAAAAACAAAGAAGCCGACGACTATGACAGGCACAGAATGGGATATTCTTGATAGAAAGGCACCCAGAACAGTACGGTTGTGCCTCTCAGCGTCAATAGCCTTCAATATTTCGAAGGAAACAACAACAGAGGGTTTGATTGAGGTGTTGGCGAAACTATATGAAAAACCCTCGGCCTCAAACAAGGTATTTCTTATGAAACGTTTATTTAATATGAAGATGTCGGAAGGTGGATCTATTACAGACCATTTAAATGATTTTAATACAGTTACCAGTTAGTTAAGTTCTGTAGGGGTAAAATTTGATGATGAATTTAGGGCTCTTTTATTTCTATGCTCATTTCCAGAACGTTGGAATGGTTTAGTTATGGCCATTAGTAACTCTATCTCTGGATCTAGTACTTTAAAGTTTGATGATGTTGTCGGTGCTATCCTTAGTGAGGAAATGCGATGGAAAAGCTCTGGTGAGACATCAGGTAATGCTTTGAGTGCAGATTCTAGGGGAAGAAGAATGGAAAGAGGAAAGAGCTCGGGATATCGCAGTAAATCAAGGAAAGGTAGATCCAAGTTCAGATCGGGGATAGAGTGGTGGAAATGCGGAAAGAAAGGACACCTAAAGAAAGATTGTAGATCTCGGAAGGGAAAAGGAGATGCATAGCAAGAAAACAATCAGGAAGCAAATGTGACAAGTGATGTGTTACAATATGCTTTGATTCTTTCTTTCGAAAATGTTACTGATTCTTGAGATTCAGGGGCCTCATTCCATGCCACACCTGATAAGAAATATTTTCATGACTATGTTCAAGGAGATTTTGGACAAGTCCGTTTGGGTGATGATAAACCCTGTAAAATTGTTGGAATGGGTAAAGTTCTTGTAAAACAACAGAATGGAAACTAATGGCTATTAAAGGAGGTAAGGCATGTTCCAGATCTAAAGAAAAATCTGATTTCCACAGGGTATTTAGGCGGTGAAGGTTCTGTGACAACTTTCACAGACAAAACTTGGAACGTCACCAAAGGAGCCCTAGTAATAGAAAAAGGCGAAAAGGTTGGTACATTGTATTTATGCAATGGTATTTCTAACTCTGTTAATGCTTTAACTTCCAAAGGAGCAGATGCAGCATTATGGCATCATAGGCTCGGACACATGAGTGAGAAGGGGATGAAGATTCTCCACTCAAGAAATTTGTTGCCGGGTTTGAAGAATGTTGATTTGGATTTCTATGAGAACTGTATTTATGGAAAACAGAAGAGAGTCATATTTCTCAGAGTTGGGAAAGAAAAGAAGAGCGAAAAATTAGAGCTTGTGCATACAGATGTATGGGGACCTGCTCATGTATCATCCCTTGGTGGCTCTCATTATTATGTGACTTTTATTGATGATGCAACTAGAAAAACTTGGATTTATTGTATTCAAAATAAATCTGACGTATTTGATACTTTCAAGAAATGGAAAGCTTTGGTTGAAATTGAGACAAGAAAGAAGTTGAAGTGTCTCAGATCAGACAATGGAGGTGAATATTGCAGCAAAGAGTTTGATAGGTACTGTTCAAAGCATGGAATTCACAAAGAGAAGACAGTTCCAAGAACACCACAAGAAAATGGTGTGTTAGAAAGGATAAACAGAACAGTCATGGAGCGTGCAAGGTGCATGAGATTGCATGCAGGATTTCCTTTACAATTTTGGGCAGACGCTGTAGATACTGTTGTTTATCTAATAAACAGAGGGCCTTCAAGTTTCTTGGATGGTGGTATTCTAGAGGAAGCATGGACAGGTAAAAAGGTAAACTACTCTTTTATAAAGCCTTTTGGTTGTGAGGCCTTTGTCCATATTAATAAAGAAAATAGAAAAAATCTTGAGGCAAAATCAAAGAAATGTACCTTTATTGGATATGGTGTTAATGATTTTGGTTATCACTTATATGATTATGAAAATCACAAAATCATTAGGAGCAGAGATGTAATATTCAATGAAAAGGTATTGTATAAGAATCAGTTGGAGGAAAAGAAACAAGAAAAAGAAAACAAAGAATACAAAGTTCTCGAAGAGATCACAGAAAAAGTAAAGGTGCATAAAAATAATAATAATCAACAGCCACAACAACAGCAACCACCACAACAACAACAGGCACCTCAAACACCTGAAAGTGGTGTCAAAATATCTACCAGGATAAGTACACCCCCTGAACATTACTCTCCTTCATTATATTATTTATTGTTGACTGATTCTGGTGAACCTGAATGTTATGAAGAAGCAATGCAAGTTGAAAGCGGGAAGAAGTGGGAGCTAGCCATGGAAGAAGAGATGGAATCCTTAATGCATAACTAGACTTGGGACTTAGTCAGGTTGCCTGCAAGTAAAACTACATTGCAGAATAAATGGGTTTACAGGTTGAAGAAAGAAGATGGAGGAAAACAGAGGTACAAAGCTAGACTTGTGGTGAAGGGGTTTGCACAAAAGAAAGGTATTGATTTTGATGAAATATTTTCTCCTGTTGTTAAGATGACTTCAATCATAACTATTTTAAGTCTTGTAGCAGCGGAAGATTTACATCTTGAACAATTAGATGTAAAGACAACATTTCTCCATGGAGATTTGGAGGAAGAGATATATATGGAGCAACCAGAAGGATATGAGGTCAAAGGGAAAGAAAAATTGGTGTGCAGGTTAAAGAAGAGCTTGTATGGCTTAAAATAGGCTCCAAGGCAGTGGTATCTAAAATTTGACAAGTTTATGTTTGAACAAGGTTATACTAGATGTCACTCTGATCATTGTGTTTATCTGAAAAGGCAAAATGATGGCAGCTATATTATATTGTTATTGTATGTAGATGAAATGCTTGTTGCAGGCTCTAACATGCAGGAAATAAATGTGCTCAAAAGAAAATTGGCAAATTCATTTGCAATGAAGGATTTGGGAGCTGCAAAACAAATCCTTGGTATGAGAATAACTAGAGACAGGAAAAATCAAAAATTAACAATGTCTCAGAATGAGTACATACAAAAGGTGTTGAAAAGATTTAATATGCAGAATGCAAAACCATTTAGTACACCTTTTGCTAGCCATTTCAAACTTAGTAAGGAGATGTGCCCCAAGACCCAAGAAGAAATTTATTATATGTCTAAATTTCCATACGCATCAGCAGTTGGAAGCTTAATGTATGCAATGGTCTGCACAAGGCCTGATATTGCACATGCAGTAGGAGTTGTGAGCAGGTACATGAACAATCCAGGAAAATAACATTAGATGGCAGTGAAATGGATTCTCAGATATTTGAGAGGTACCAAAAATCAAACATTATGCTTTGATGGTTCAAACATTGCTCTACAGGGATATGTTGATGCAGATATGGCAGGTGACAGAGATAACAGGAGGAGAACTACAGGATATGTATTTACTGTAGGTGGAAGAGCTGTTAGTTGGGTTTCAAAAATCAAAAGTGTTGTTGCGCTTTCAACAACAGAAGCAGAGTATGTTGCTACTACAGAGGCTAGTAAAGAAATGATTTGGTTACAAAGGTTTATGGATGAATTGGGTAAGAAGCATGATATGGGCATGTTATACAGTGATAGCCAAAGTGTCATTCATCTTGCAAAGAACTCAGCATTTCATTCTAGGACTAAACACATACATCTCAAGTAACATTTCATATGGTCAGTATTGGAAGATGGATAGTTGAACCTGGAAAAAATACACACTAGCCAGAATCCTGCAGATATTCTAACAAAAGTTGTAACCAGGAAGAAACTGAGAATATGCTCAGTTTCAATTGGTCTTCAAGGATGACGATGAAGATGAGAAATAGCCAAGTCCAAAGAGGATTCATTGTCCAGCGAATGAAGCAGTGGTGGAGTTGCTACAATTAGTCTCCAAGTGGAAGATTGTTGGGTGTGGAGCCTGATTATCTTGTTTATTTTGTATCACTGCATTGGACCCCTGTACCTTAATGGGGCGGCAACACCACCCGTAATTTTACGCTTCCTAGGGGGTCCAGGGGGGGGCGGCTACGCTTTACGTAGCCCCCCCCCCCCTCTGGCGGCAGGTTTCGGGGGCAACGCCCCCGAAGCTAAAAAAAAATGTAAAATTGCCTTGTAAAAGTATAGTAATTTCTAGTCAATCTGGACCGTCCGTTAGGCGGATGATCTGACGATAGAAGTTATGTTTAGTTTAGGGTTTTTTTCCATAGAAGGCAACCCCTCACTTGTATGAGGGTATTGTATTACGGCTGTGTATTGGATGTGTATTCTCAAAGCGAGAAACAGATAGGGAGACTGTGAGAGAGAACAAAGGATATTACATCAGATCTGTTGTAGGTTGTGTCTCTTCATTTTGCTGGATAATAGAAATGAAGGGCTGGCTGTTTGGGGTGGACGTAGCCCAAACTAGGTGAACCACGTATATCTGTGTCTCTCTGGTTTTATGTGTTTTGTGTGCTTTTATTTTCTGCATATTTTATGTGTTGCATTGCTTTGTATTATATAATTTTATAACAGTCATCAGGGTTTAACGAGTCTAACAAAGGAAGTACTCGACATCTTTTCATGTTTAGAGAGTTTGAAAAGAAAACTCCAACAGACCCCTTTTTGTAAGTAGTCCCTCAGATCTGAAAGGGTAGAAAACAATATCCGAGAGAACCTCTTAGTCGCGATAGGCTAAGGTATTCTTTTTTGTAAAAAATCCATCCCAGCCCGAAAAAGGGGTAAACGTATATTGGGTAGATATCGTTTCGCAAACATTAAACGAGTTCAAAATGACAAGAGTCTCGACAATCTTTTCAATATTAGAGAGTCAGAAAATAGCTCAAAGATGACTCCAACAATGACTTTTTGTGTTTTTAATGAGCCCAAAAAAGTATAAAATACAACTCGGTACTTCATCATCGTTACGTTAAAAACTTGTTGCTGCACAAGAGACACACATAAAACCCATTTCTCGAAATAACATAGTGAAATAATCGAAAAATATGTCTTAAAACCTAATTAGGGTTTTGAAAGTTATAAAATGCCAAAAATGGTAAAAAATAATCACTTTTCACTTTTACCTCTTATGAGCAATAGTTACCCTTTTTACACTATGATTTTGCGGCGGCGATAGCGGGCAATCCGGAATACCAATATCGAATCCGTCAGTTCCAGGTAAGAGCTAACATCCTTTCCTGTATTTTGATTCCTTTTTCATTACCTGCAAACCCAATTTTACGTGTTTATGGGGGGATTTGGAAAAATATAGGGCACGGAGGTTGGCGCGAGTATGAGGCACGGACTCACGCCAACCGACCAAAATTTTGAACTAGGGCGCGCCCATTGGCACGACTGTTTCTAAAACAGTCGCGCCAATCGCAGCGCACAATTTTAGCATGTAAATGTAGACAACCACACCCATTTTAACCAACCAAGAGCTTTGAATTTATCTAACCACAATCATATGAATGTTTTTTCAGGTGTGACACGGCAAAATGGTGATTGAATGGAAAGAACGAGAACACGGTGAAGAAGATGAACTTGCCATGGAAAATGAAAGATGCATGGAAGATCTCAGAGACTGTGGGCTCAATAAATTCTTCATGACACCATGCCTCAAAGCTGAACCATAGTTATTACAGTACTTGATCAATGTCTGGGACGTTGATCAGGAAAAGTTCATTATTCATGACCAAGAACTCGAGATTGAAGTCTTGGACGTTTATTTCATAACAGGGTTGTCGCAGAGGGGGGTAGTTCCAATCCTTACTAGCACCCGGCCCTCAATGGAAAACATGAGTATGGTGATTGACAGGGTGTGCCCAAGGGCAAGGAAAGGATCGGGAAGTGAAAAAGTGGATATCTAGACTATTTCGGACTTGGCACTAAAGGTAGTGTTGCACACCATCACACGAGCTGCAGGATCGCAGGCACCGCACGAAGCCACAAAGACACAGCTACTTATTGTTGTAGATTGCATGACATCGATCCTCTATAACTGGGCAGAGGCAGTGACAATCAACATGAAGTGTCAACTGACAAAGTGCAAGAAAGGAAAACTGAAGCAGTTTGGTTACGGGTCTATTCTGGTATCGTACATCTTGGAATGACTACCAATCTTTTAGCATCAGGAGGTGATAGTCCTGACATAACCAGCACAGGAGCCATGGATGGCCCATTGGGCAGTTCTGATGCCAAGGTCAGGGGGCGGTCAACGGATGTCCTAGAGACCGGAGTTCTTTGAGTGGCTCCGCCGATAGCTAATTATCATGGAGGATTGGCCCTAATCTGGCACATATTTCACTGGTGATGTAGATCTCCCACTCCCATAAGGAGAGAATTGGGATGAAGTACTTGGTAAGACTCATTTTTTTATTTTTATGAGTATTATGATATTTTTTTGTTATGCATGTTCTGACATTAAATGCATGTAATTGCAGATGTTCGCCCAGAGAGACCTACAGTTATGTCCCCGATAGCGAGACGTATCCCTCGCGACTTCGATATTTCCCCTCATGGTGAGGGAGGCGAAGAGGAGGAAATCATACGCAACCTGAAGGGAATTTCCCGTGGGATCCCGGACCATGCGGGATTTGATGATGTTCCTCATGCATACCAGAGACACACTACAGGGGTGTCAAACCGAGTTCACAGCTTGTTGAGGTGGCTTGTATGGGCAATGACATGCTATCATGAGCGTCATGCTGAGTAGACACCTAGGTTTTATTTCCGCATATTTTTGAGAGACGTGTTGTCTCAGGATGTAATCGAAACACACATATGTTTTGAACTTATGATGCACACCGATGCAAACATTATATCTATATATATATATATATATATATATATATATATATATATATATATATATATACATCTATTTTCCTATATTGATCTTTTCATGTGATGATGATTTTTACAAACTACGCAAATATCTATCTAATACAATGTTAGCTACTGTATCAGTTAATGCATTCATTCACCTAGGAATATGTTGATATGTAATGTAATCAAAATGTCTTTCTAGCAAACGAACACGTAAATACAACCTTAAGATGTGAGGGTTTCTAACTGAATAATGTCCATTAAGTTGAAGAATGACAAGCTGTGAGTATAGGTCAACAATCAATTCACAAATGTCGAGGTTAATCACCTCGGTTAATAGTTCAATAACATCACCATATTCAGTGACATTGTTTGTATTTTTTCCTAAACAGATACCTTGAAGATCTATCAACTCACCAGCAAGATCATAAATCACCCAGGCTGCTAAAGACAGGTTTCGGGTACTGCAGGAAGCACCATCTATGAAATCGACATAAGGGGTAATAGACATCTACACAATGAGAAACGATCCACTAAGCAGGAAAACGCTCGCAAAGCACACCAAGCCAAAAATGTACAAAAATTAAAATAACACCTATGTACACAAAAACATGCACGAATGACTCATGCATAGTATTTTTTAAGATACAACCCATTTATGGGTTGATCCAAAGGATGACCTTCATAATCAATAAGCTCATAGGCCCCATTCCTCAAAACATGTTTAACAATGTAGGGCCCATGCCACATGGGTTGAAATTTTCCTGCCCCCAGCTTATCGTGAGCTTGGTCATACAGGAGGACGAGTTCTCCTTCTACGAAGGAGCGAGGGAAAACCGACTGGTCAAAATGAGCTTTGACCCACTTATTCTATGCTTCAATGACTAGATCAGCAAAGCGGCGAGTTTCATCCAGCCTTTCTAAGTAGAGAAGATGCTCTTCTTCTGGTGAATTATTCGGCAGCAATTCAACAGCCAACTTGAGTGAAGGTATCTCACATTCAATCAAAAGGGTAGTTTCCAGACCATAAACAAGCTGAAATGGAGTGAATCCAGTCGCATCCTTCACTGAGGTTCGGTACGCCCAAAGAGCTGAAAATAACATGAGATGGCAGTTTGATTTGTGCATCCCAATCGTACGTTGAAGCATAGTGACAAGAACTTTATTCACAGCTTCAACCTGGCCATTGGCTTGAGGATAGTACGATGTTGAGCTGTCGTGACGTAGACCCAACTTTGAAGTCAACTCCGCCACCATATAATGTTGAAAATGGGAACCATGTTCGATAACAATGGCTTGAGGGACACTAAACCTAGAAATGATATGATTGAATATGAACTGAGTTGTTGTCCTACCATCAGCCATAAGTGTAGGCATTGCTTCAGCCCATTTGGTGAAGTAGTCAACGACTATGATGATATAAGCATGCCTGCCGGCCGAGTGAGGGTTACACATCATAAAATCGATGCCCCACTTTGCAAAAGGGACCAACGGTAATGATAGGGTGGAGATGAGAAGGTGGCGCACGCATCTTGCACTAATAGATCTGGCAATCATGGCACTTACGAACAACAACAATGTAGTCTTTAAATATGGTGGGCCAAAAATACCCAGCATGAAGAATTTTTTGTGCAGTAGCATAACCAGACATGTGACCGCCACAGGTGCCACTGTGACAGTCATTCAAGGCTTTCTCAGCCTCCTCGAGAGTCAAACACTGGCGGAGAATGGAATCAACTCCGATGCGGTAGAGTGTACCTCCGACTATACGATAGGGTTGCGATTGATGACGAATGCATCGGCGGGCATCCTTCATCAACTCAGATCGGAAGGTATAAGTCTGAATATATACGATGATATCATCATACCAAGGATCAAGGGTGTTGATCAGAAAAAGCGTGTCGTCTGGAATGCATTCCTTGGAACTAGACGGAGCAGATTCGGAAGGGCTAAGACTAATGATTTCTTCAACTTGGCATTAGTGAAGTCCAAATTGAACTCTTGGAGGATGAAAATCCACTTCGAGTACTTGCCCCCCAAAAATTAACGAGACAATATGTAGGTCATAGGGTTGCATTCATAAATCACAGTCACTGTACGCAACAGAATATAGTGACGAAAATGTTGAACAGCTTGAACAGCAGCCAACGTCAATTTCTTGACATGTGCATATCATGTTTCAGTATCGAGAAGGTTACGAGACAGGTAATAAATGACATGTTTGTCACCAACATCATCATCTTGTACCAAAACCATGGCAATCGTGCTGAAAGTGGCAGCCAAATAGAAGGAATAATCGCGATGAAAATTTGGAGGACGCAACAGAGGAGTGTTGACAAGCAACATCTTCAACGCATCGAAAGACTTCTGAGCAATCTCATCCCAAAGGAATGAGATGCCCTACTTCAGTAATCGCGTAAATCCTTTAGCCACTTCAGCATAGTTAGGTATAAAACGACGTAGGAAGTTAGCCTTCCCCTGCAGACTCTGCAGCTGATGTAATGAGGATGGAGAGGGGAGATTAATGATAGCCTCAACTTTGAGTGGATCGAGGTGAATTCCTTCTTTGGAAACGATAAATCCTAAGAGTCTACCGGATTCAATGTAGAAGATGAACTTATGCGGGTTCAGCCGGATGTTATAGCGTCGATAGCGAAGAAAAATCTGACAGAGATGGTCAGGATGGTCCTTACGTTTAGCTGAATGAGCCGAAAGGTCATCCAAATAAGGCTGAATGATATGCTTAATATCGTGGAAAGCATAGGACATCGCTCACTAAAATGTAGCCCCAGCATTTTTCAGACCAAAAGGGAGCCTTTTATAAGCTAAAGTACCCCAAGGACAGATAAAGGCAGCTTTATGTTGATCGGTCGGGAGAATGTTAATATGATTGTAGCTAGAAAAGCCATCCATAAGGGAAAAAATCTCACTCCCCGCACAGTCATTAATGATTTGATCAATAAATGGAGTAGGATCATTATCCTTAGGGCAGGCCCGGTTAATATCACGATAATCAACACAGACCCGAATGGTACCTTGTTTCTTATCTACAGGGACAATATTGGAAACCCATTCTGTCAAGGGAATCGGATAGATAAAACCAACTTTTAGAATTTTTTCAACTTCACCCTTAATAGCGGCAGCCTTTCTAGGGTGCACAGGACGAAAACGCTGACGACAGGCTTCGCACCAGGATAGGTAGAAATCTCATGCACCACTATACTAGGATCGATGTCGGGCATCTCTTCGTAAGACCATGCAAATACATCGCGGAATTCGCGAAAAAGGCTAGTATAAACCTGGACTTCATATGAAGAACAGGTGACCCCAATATGGATGTTCTCGACAATTCCCGGTTTAACGGAAATGTCAATAGGCATCATTTGTGTGATATTACTCAAGTTACCCTCCGTAAAAACTTCATGTGTCAAAATAGGCATTTGAAGCAGAGGAGAAGGAACTTGAGAAGCAAAACTCTCAAGACACGTAGACATGGCCCCAAGGCCAGGCATTACTGAGGAACAATGATGGCTATCGTCCCAAGGAGGCTCCTCAAGATACATAATTTCCACGATGTCTTCATTGGAGGGAAATATCTCTTTCAATGGATCGGGCGAATCCGAATTGCCAAGCCAAGGAGATTGAGAATAAGTATCAAGAGACATGCCCAAAGGAGCATGATCAGTGGGCGGAGGCTCCAAAGCCAAAATAAGTTCACAATATTCAATCTCAATCGAACTTAACGGCATCGAATCTCCAAAGGAATCGATCTTCTCAGGCGAAGGGATGATCCACGGATCGTTAGACCGAGAGATCATATTAATCTAAACATTTTTGGGTGGAGGAAGAGGAAAGATACCCATGAGGGCAGGATCTTTGAAAATACCCAGCCCTACGGTCTCTTAAGGCGTAGGAATTTGATCCACATACGGAACGTTGTTCTCAGAAGAATAAGTGAAGAACAACAACTAATCAACAATAATGATCTTTCCTCCGTGCGGAAATCACAAAACACGAAAGGGAGTGGACGGAACACACAAAATGGCATGGGTCCAACTGCGACCGAGGAGAATATTGTAATTGAGCTTGGCTTCAACTACTTCAACCTCGACATTGATTGTCTTCCCTTCTAGAGTAATCGGTAAACTAGCGAGAACACCAAGAGGTTTAGATTCCCTTCCATCAAACGCTTCTAGAGCATTTGGAGATGAATTTAAAGTTGGAGAACCAACGGCTTTTTAGCAGGCAGATGACATGACGCACGTATATGCACCCTTGTCCACAACCACTCATGGATATTTAGTCCATTAATTCCAACTTGGATGATAAGCGCAAGCTGGTGCGGGAGACGTGGGACAAAATTCTCCAAGTCGAAAGTGACAAGGCTAGAATCAGTAGGATCAACCCCGCCGATCGCAGATACAAAAGCCTTCCATTGAAACAAACAACTCTGAAGTACTTCTAATGTAGACATCGCAGATGGCACCTGAACCAAATCCTCAACAATACTGTAATGTTGAGAAGCACAGGTGTTAGGATTATAAGACGACTTATGAAGTACACCTTTGGAGAGTGGTCGTACAATGGGCTCAGTACTAGACCTTTCAATCTAAAGAGGACCAGAAGCAGGTGGAGGAGGAGGACCATCAGCGATCTCCTTCCCCGCTACCTGACACTGTTCGGTATAATCTTTCGACCGGGTAGTGATAGAAACGGATGCAGAACCGTTCATCATGAAAACCTGAGAGCCAAATGGGGCAGAGGATTGAGGTTGCTCTACCATCTAAGTCTATTGTGATGGAAATGGTTCCTTGAGAACAGCCAGAGTTCCTTGGGTGCCTTTGAGCAATCAACTCACTTCGGCCCATCGAGGATAGTCCTTGGTGTAGTGCTCTTCATCACATATCAAGCAAGGGCACTTCGGTTTACGCTATGAACCATCATCAGCATGATATTTCTGAGAATCCTATTTTGGGGTATCGGCTTTGGCCTTACGTTTACCCTTCTATTTTCCCTTGGAAGTTTTATCCGCTGGATTGGCCTGAACAACATTGACTTTCATGGTCTTACCAGAATTAGGGGTTGGCTAAGAAGCAGTATCATTAGAAGGAGTAGATTTTTTCTTCCCAGGGTTTGGAGGAGAAAACTTTCGAGAAGTCTGAGACACAGAACCGATGATACTGTCGACGGATGGCATCGTTGGTGCTTTGGAAGTTCTAGGTCAAGGAGCGTCAGGAAAGATATCATACAGCGTGCCAGACTGGGAGTACACAAGATCAAGGTACTGGGCACGAGTAATGGCCTGTTCTTCAATTACACATTCCCCCATAACTATGTCCAAAGCAATTTGATTGAAAAACGAGGCAGTGAACCAATCAGTTAGAATTTGATCAGGAATCTCAAACTTGATCAAGCGGTCGCAACGCCTCCATTCATGAATATTATCCAAGATATGAGTAGCTCGATCTTGCTTCAAGGATGTGAGGAGGTGTGTCCCGGTCTCATACCGAACCGGTAACTGAAAATGGATGAGAAATTCCATGGATAAAGAGTTGAAATCTTGGAAGATACATTGAGACAATTCGATGTACCACTTGGCAGCGGCACTAGTAAGAGTCTGTTGGAAAAGACGAAGTCAGATAGAATCGTCAACCCAAGAGTTAGAGGAACACCAAAGCTGGTATGTCATAACGTGTGCTTGGGGGTCTTCTCCGGACTTGCCCTCAAACTTAGGACAATCGCCAAGAATTTTGGTTGGAACTGGAGGCCAATATGGGTTATGAAGGATCGGATCGTTCATCAACTTTGACACATCAGGCAGTTCCAACGTCGCGAGAAACGACAGTTGAGGATTAAAAGGCATTGGAGGTCATTGATAAGGACCAATGTTAACATTCCACCCAGGCTGAGAGAAATTCAGCCCCCATATGTTTTCTCCCGAAGGATTCTATCCATAGGGGTTATAAACTGGATATTTCTACCCATACTGGGGTTAAGGACCGGGATATTGATTTTGAGCATACCATTGAGGTCCTTGTTGAGCAACATATGGATTTTGCTGTGGAATGTAAGCATTGCCTTGAGGTGGATTATACACCATCTGGGATTTATTTTTAGGGTAATAAGTGAAACCTTGGGGCGCACTATATACAGCCTGAAATTGACCTTGAGGATGGTAAGTAGCGCCTTGCATTTGAGCAGGTGGTACCTGTGGAGCAGGTTGCACACTGCTAAGCTGGTTGAACAGGTTGAACCAGCTGCTGAGCAGGTTGAATAGGTTGAACCGGCTGCTGAGTGGGTTGAGAAATTTGGATCTTCTACTGAGGTTGGGCAGGTTGTCCCTGCAGAGTAGGTTGGCTTGGATACTGAGGGCCACTGGGTTTCCCTTGTGAAAAAGGTTGGCTCGATGGTTGAGATGGACTAGGTTGTCCCTGAAAACCAGGTTGACCTGGAGCAAGACCGTAGGGTTGTCCTTGTTGTACAAAATCTTGGCCTTGCAGAACGTAAGGTTGCTGTTGTTGCACAAAAGGTTGTCCCTATGGTGGATACATTTTCCCCCCAAGAACATAATATGCTCATGGTTGAAACTGAGGTTGACTAGACGGACTGTAGGGTTGTCCTTGTTGGAACGAAGGTTGTCCCTATAAGGGTTATCCTTGCGGACCGTAAGTTTGTCCCTGAGGACCAAAGGGTCGTCCCTGCTGGACCAAAGGTTTTCCCTCTAAGGGTTGTCCTTGTAGACCCGAGGGTTTTCCCTGTATTAATGGCCCTTAATGAGAAACGGTCTGATAAGGATTTTCCAGAGGAAAATAAATAGCTTGATTAGGATCGATGGGAGGAAAATAAACGGGGTTACCATAGACATCATAGTGATGGGGAGGATTGATATGAGCTTGTGGCTGTTGAGAACCCTGAGGTACAGAATTCTATGGCTGAGAATCCGGAGAGGGAGCATACCATTGCTGAATATCCAACAATTATTCATCGAATGTATAACTAGAAACCATAGGTGTGGCAGAAGTAGACGGGGTTTCCACAGCGCGAGGTTGCGATCCACTCAAGGCAGGCCTAACAGGCAATGTGGGATTGTTGAAGATAAACCTGCGAACAGCAGTAGACCCTGATGACGGAGTCGTTCTGACAACCGGTGCAGATGACGCCACACAAACGGTAGGTCAGACCAGGATAGATGTAACAGTGGCCGAAGAGATAGGTGTCGAAGGTGACATTCGTAATGTAGGAAAAATCGAGCTTCTAGTGGGAGCCACGGTACTGGACCGGGCCGCGGAAGCCACACCATAAATTATCTGACCCAAAGTACGATAACCGAGTGGAAGAGATACCAATTGGGGGGAAGGTTGACTGGAGAAATACAGGAACTCTTCTGGGAAAAGATGATATTCTCCTATAGAAACATGCAGCTCTTCACTACCAACAGGACTGGAATAATCCATATCTGACGAGGTCATAAGATCGTCGAAAAGGCGATGAGGACTAGGGGGTATAGCAGTAGCTACTAATGGTGATCTCGAAGTGAGAGGAGGGAATTCTTCCTCGCTCCCAAAGCCAGACCAAGCACCCTGAGGTGGCCAATTGAATTCAACCGACCCTTCAGGAGGAGACCGGGTAGTGAGAGGTAAGACACTCGGGAGAATAGGCTGCGCAAACTCGGAAAACCTAGTGGACTGAGGTGTTTCCAAAGAAACGTCAGGAAAAGGACTACCACTAGTAGGAAGTGAAAAAGATGACGAAACTGGTGGTTCCACCACTGTGATAGTATTTAAACACAAGAAGGAAAACGAGTTAGCCAATTGAAGGCTTCAAGATCAAACTCTAAGGAACTACAAAAACAAGCCAAGAAGAAACTTTTAATGGGTATGTGATCGTAGGCAATTAATTTAATGACATTGAAATGAAACTTTGTTGTTTCATGTTTTAAGAGTCGAGAAACAGGAAAAATATGACTCTAGTCACTTTTAATATTGAACGAGCGTGAAAGGACAAGTGCTCGATGATCTTTTCACTTTTAAGGAGTCACGAAAAGATAAAAATGACTACTCATGTAATCTAAGAAAGAGGGTGTACCATGTTTCCATGAACTGCCATATACACCTTGGTGATCAAATGAAAGAGAAATGACCAAGGAATTAACGTACCTGCAGGTAGTCTCCCCGAATGTTGTGTTTGGTGTATCACGATTATAGGGCGTAGACTCGTGATCCAGGTGGATATCGGTGGCCTCCCACCTATTCCATTTGGACCCGCAGCATCAATTCTTTCAGTTTTTCAGCTTCATCACAGCTTACTATTTATAGCAGGTTTTTGGGACCTGCACACTCGGAGCCGTTTTGGGGCATTAATAATCTAGGTGGATATTGGTGGCCACCCATCGAGTCCATTTGAACCCCCACCATCAGTTATTTCATTTTGTAAGTTTCGGCACAACTTACTATTTTTAGCAGTTTTTCGGGTCTTAAACTTCCGGAGCCGTTTTGAGGCCCTAAACGACGTTTTTTGGGAAAACGGAGAGCAACATGAGTCCATGGACCAATGTTGCTCGTTCAAAAGTTGTACTCCTCGGACAGATCTTTCTAACGAGCTATTAAGCGCATCAAACGGAGATCGAATGCCAAAGTTACGTCCCCGGGAAGTTGAACCAACAATTTACGCAAACGGGGCCCACAGTTTTGGCGCTTCATCTCCTACGGTTAGGGTTTTGGACGTTTCGGATTCTACATTGTTTCTCAACAATAAATAGGCCCTCGAGCCTCATTGTAACACAGTTCAGGGGGCTGGGAGCCGATACATCTCTTCTCAGAGATAAGCGCTACCAGTGCCCTAGCTCACCACATCTCCATCATGTCTGCATTGTAACACAGTTCAGGGGCTGGTAGCCGCCACATCTCTTCTCAGGGATACGCTGCCAGTACCTAGCTCATCTATTTCCATCATGTCTGTAATAGGCCTGCGAGCCTCAATGTAACACAGTTTAGAGGCCTGCGTACGCTACATCTCTTCTCAGAGATACGCTACCAGCGCCCTAGCTTGTTTCCATTATTTTTGTAAGCTTATTGCAGTCATTCTTTTATTAATAAAATGAAGCATTATTTCCGCTGCATCTCTGTATCTATGGTTATATTTGTATTCTGTTGCGTTCCTGCATAAAATCCGGATCAACTCGGCTTCCTATGGATAAAGAATTTGAACCTATGAGGGTCTCCCTTTATATACAGCATGGTACAGGGAGCACAAGTCTGTACTAGTGTTGTCTAAAGCCAGGTGGTGAACGACAGCTACTAGGTTTAACAACGTCGGAACACGTCACTATCCTAGACCTCTAAAATTTTTGCGTTAGGTTCCAATGCTTCCTTAGATTGATTGAATTAATTTTAAAGTTGATCTTGAATTAATGTTTGAGTTTCAAGGCCCTATCAAATGGGATCTCAAATTCCTAAATGCACACTACATGCAAAAGAACACCATTTACATTCAATGAATGCTAACTAAGAGAAGGATAGAGATCTTTAACAAAGTGAAAATCAACGAAAACACAAGAAGGAGTTCACTAATGCACCTAATACAACCAAATGAGAAACGAAAAACTCTTTCCTAGTTCACTAAGAGATAGTTATGCAAAATAACTTTTCATTTTCAATACAAATGAAAGAATGCAATTTTTTTGTGTTTTTTAAATGAATGAAGCACACAGTGCACTAAAAAACAAAGAGAACACTAGTTTTGAGCACTACGAATGTAAAGATCTAAAATGAATAATTCAAAAGCAGTACAGACTTAAAAACGCACTCAAACCAATGATGCACTCTTTCAAGAAAATAGAAGACTTTCAAAATGACCCAAACAAGCAATGTGATCTATGCCCGGAGTGACGAAATGGAGAGTCAAACAAAAACGAAGGTAATCATTCAACAAACCGAAAACACAAAGGATCAAGAAATACCAACACAATTGATCAGGGAATCGAAATGATGAAAATCAAAATGACGCGAACTACAATCAGAAGGCTCAGTGAGCAAAAGACACCTAGAAACCCTAGTGCCACGAACCTCAGCGATGAGACAATGGAAAAACAGTTGATAATAACAAGCCTACAAAGTAAAAAACAATCCCAAAATACCAATTGCAAATAAAAGAAACAACCCAGAGCCAAGAACTACTGACCTAAGACTTAGAAAGAAGGTCAAACCAAATCCTACAGGATTTGGCGTGACTGTCAGGCGGTAATCCGCGCCAAACAGGGGTTGGCGCAACTTCAACAAAAGCAACAAGCACCAATTGGTGCAACTGTTCAAACAGAAAACGCACCAAGTTGGAAAACTATGGGAAAGGGAGAAAGCCAATGAACAGAGGTCAATCTTGACATTTTGGAGCTGAACGGGAGGATTCCAAATAGTCAAGCAAGCCAAGCAAGGCAGAAAATAAATCAAATGACCGAAGTCGATTCGAACTCCACGAACAATGAGATGAAAAACTCACACTGATTCCTGAGTGGATTCGCTAACTTGTTGTGCAGGTAAATCCTCTCTGCGGACAAAGACGATCCCTCTAGCCCTAGGGTGGGTCTAGAAACAAGGGAACAAGCTAATGTGTTGGTTCCTAGTTAATGAACGAAATAGGTTGGGATAAATTGTTCTACCTGTAGTCCAACGCAATTGTCGCAGCTGTAGCAGTGGCGGCCTCTTGATCTCTGCCTTGACAGGTCGAGGTCCTTCAGCAATGGTACTCGGGTGCTTGCACACATATCAAAGGACAAAAGCAGCATACAAGACAATAATATCATTCATAACTAGCTAATCAGTTAAGGAAGATTAAAAATATTGCGTAAAATAAACCATATTAACACAAGATGGGAACCAAACATTAGTCATGTATATATTAATAGAAAGAAATAGATTACAACCGAGCCTTGACATCACAGCCTCCTTCAATGGGTTCAGTCAAAGCGCATCTCGAAGGTTTGTCGGGGAATTGGGACGAGGCGAGGACACAAGCCTAAGCTCTCTCTCAACAAAGGTTTCTTTATCTGTTATATCTCACCAACTATCACAATGTTTATCAATTCCTCTTCAGCTATTCAGTTGTTCAGCTAGTGTATCAATGGGAGATAGGTTTACTTATAGAGGGATAGGAGGAGGTTGGGATCCCTCAAATGGTGGAAGGGAGGCCTTATCCTTTGGGAGGTTCCCCCAAAAGGTGGAAACAAGAGGCCAAAGGAAGGTGTTCATGGTTATGTAGGTGAACAACCCAAGCTGACTCGCTCACGAAGTTGTTAGCATAGAAACTTCGCCTCTATATCAAAAAAAAAATTCTAAAAACAGCTTGGCGCGGGTAGCTCTCTGGGATAGAGCGCCAATGGGCGCGGGGCCCAGTGTTAATATCCTTCATCGGCGCGAGGGTATAACGGTCTACCAGCGCCAACCCAAAAACATGTGTTTCTGATGGTCTGCTCAGGGAAAATTCAACAGAGGGAATGTTGTCTTCATGTCAAGGGATGCAATGATGGTCTTTGTAAGGCATGACACTTCATATTAGTCATAGAAATGGTCCTCCAATGGCGGGATGGGGATTGCAGGGACGGTGACAAAATGATGTGTAACATGATGAAATTAGATGCTAGGGAAACTTTAATGTTAAGCTGGTTGGGAAAGCGCTTTGAGAAAATTTAAAGACGGTAACAGCTTCCAATCATAAGAAAAATAAAGTAAAAGGTAACGGAATTGCAATGGAATTAAACATCAGACAAAGTAAAGATTAAAGTAATGAAATTAGATGCAAGGGAAACGTAATTGTAATGTAACTTAGTATTTGATTTTATTATAGGATTAAGATTAACTTTGCTAGAGATAGTTTTAAAAAACATATAAAAGTCAACCTTAGTATAAATGAAATTCTACATAAAATATTTTATGTTTCCATAAATGTAAATATTTGAAATGCTATTAAACAAAAAAGAGGTAATATGATATGAGATTATCCCATATCTTTAAATGACAAGTTAAAATACTAAGTTAATAAAATAAATTAAGTAATACATAAATTATTGTGCATTTTTAAATAAATTTATTATTATTTTTAATTCTATTTCTTGTTTTTTAAATTTTATGTTTATAAAATATTAATTTAAAAGTATTTTATAAATTTATATAAATATTAAGAAAAAAAACAATGTTAATAGTAATAATATATTTTTTTCAAATAATAATATTATAATTTTAAGATCACAATTAAGTTAAAAGTGATGTATAGGACTTTTTTTTTTTTTTTTTTTTGGGTGGGATAAGGGGTACATCTTAAATCTGCAATCTCTTTTGAGAAAATATATGAAGATTTTAAAATTAATTAATAATTATTTATCATTCATTATTTATAATTTGTTTTATGAAAATCAATTTCTCCACTTATTGTATTGAGTGTATGGTTCATGTCATTAAAATGATGTTTATGAGTATAATTTGTTGTCAAATCAATATTGTAATAATATGATTCTCTTATTATGACTTTTGTGAAGATTTTAAAGAAAAAATACAAAATTAGTGGTTAATATGAAAACTATAAAATGTTTACGGATATTTTTGTAAAAATATTTAAATTTGTAATAATTTTATATAGTCTTTATAAAAAATTATTTATTTCTAAAGTAAAATAATTTTGTCTTATAATTTTGAGCTAATCATTTCTAAAGAAAAATAAAGTTAGCAAATCTTCTTTGGGATAAAAATACAAAAGATTAACCCATTTGTGAAATTTAGCCCCTAAAATTTTCCTTGTATAATTCATTATTATTTTACCATATCAATTGGTCATATGAATATTTGCCTAAAATATGGGATTAGAGTTTAAATAAGGAGGTGGCTGTGTGAGTGATTTAGTTTCTGAAGCTCGTGTGGGAAGGATTAAATCCAAATATCTCCAACAAAGGGGAAATTTTTTGTATGAGAGCCCGATAAAAAGAGGACATCACATCAAAAATGAAATTATTCCAAAACAATTGTTGATACTTAGTACATTAAATAATTATCTTGCATTCCAACTTAATTTGGTCTCCAAATCAAAAGCATATATTGTACTTAATGTTAATCTACTCAAGTTATATGAAGATTCTTCCTTAAAGATTAAGGTTCAACGCCTCGATGATAGCATACTAAATATTCAACAACCCTTTAATGTAGTGAGGTAAAACCCCCTACAAACATCAACGTAAAAAAAAAGTGAAAGCTACAGCTAAACATGTGCTTGTATATATTTATTCACTATATGCAATCCATTTTCAAAGCATTTTCAAAGTGGTGCAAATAGTTTCTATCTATAAATTTGATAAAATCTAAGTGACTTACTATTTATCATGTACCTTTTTTTGTTTGTTTGGAGTAGATCACCTTCCCTTTTGTCACCATCTTGTTGGGTATCCCAAACTACTGCTCCTAGTTTGCCATCAATTTTCTTGATGTACTCACTAGCCCAATAGAATGAGTAGTATAGCATGTATCCCTCCACCATAAAGCCTTATGGTTTTTCTCTTTTTCGAACAAAGCTATTTAATGTTTCAATGTACCTCTCTAGGAAGAACATCGAATGATATGAGAAAACCATAACTAATTCAAATTCATTAGGTAGGAAAATAGAAAATGTATCTACAAGTCCATTAAACTTGTGGGTAGTTTCTTATCAAATATAAAAACAATCTCAACTATCGCTCGATGTCATCATGAAATTATATCCATATGAATCTCCTTTAATTTGATCCAAAATAAAAATGAAGATAATTTTGAATATGTCATGTCACAGGTGATGGTATAACTCATGATTCACACAACCATGTTTGAGCAAAATATAATGACACTATAAAATAGATACACAAACAATTAATTTCCATAAAACTATGAGTGCGTAGTATATTTTAACACACACTACAAAAAATTAATCATGTCTTTGACATACATACCCTTGGAAGTTTCATATGGTCATGTGATTTCAACCCTTGAAAATGTCCTTCTATAGTGAAGCATCATCACAGACTCTATTGTTGCCCTTCATCACTTATGTAAGAAAGCTAAGAGGTCAAAATAAATACTCCTAGCTTAAAAATCAATTGAAATTTTTCCATAGAATGTAAAGACATTTGTCTAAATGATAAATATTTGATATTACATTGTTCTTGAAAATTTTCCCTATTGTCATAATATAAGGAGGGTTCATCATTTTCTATTGAATTTAAAATTTGATCCTCCTCACTTGTTTGTGCAATAGTGAAAATAGGTTGTATATCATTATCACCATCTATCCAATCTTCACTTTCTATATCTATTGTTGTTTTTTCAGGCGGATATAATGTAAATTTATTTGTTGAACTGCCATCTGAGATAAACATGTCTCCTGATCTACAACTGATCAATGCATCAGTTGTAGCTAACCAAGGTCTTCCTAGGATTAATGGATGTCCTCCTAAATTATTCTTGGGTGTTAAGACCATAAAATTGACAGGATATTCCCAAGAATCTAAGGATACAAAAATATCTTCTAACCCACCATCAGGTTTAGTTACTTGCCAGTCTGATAATTGTAATAATGTTGGTGTGTTTAAGGTTAGGAAGTTTTAGTTGATCCATAATTTGTTTACTCATTATGTTTATGGCTACTCCCAAATCAATCAGTGTGTTTGGTATTTCAATTCCATTGATGTCAATTTTCACAATAGGGCTCCCTGGATCTAAATATTTTTGCATTGTTGCCTTCCCCATCATGATGTCTGCAATTCTCCCAACTAATTGGATTATTTTTATGTCCTTTATTTTTCTTTGAGTACTCAATTCCTTGATTGTTTTTTTCAAAAATTGGTATTTATTTTATCGCTTGTAATAAAGGAATTTTTATACAAATATTTTTCAATTCATCCATCATATCATAATCAGGAAATGTGATTTGTTTTTCTACTCCTTTATCAAATTTCAACCTTTCAGGAAAAGGTGGTCTTGTAATAGATACTGAAGGTTGTTCTATAATAGGAGCATCGATAGAAATTATGGGAATATTTTCTATTTGATCACGTTCTTTCTGAGGAAGAGAAATTTTTTCTTCTTCAGGTTTATTGCTATTTTTTCGAGAATTTTTCTTTGTTTCCTGAATAACAACAGAGGGTTTATTTTTTTCTAATACTCTACCAGGCCTTAATTGAACATTATTTATATCTAGTGTAGTTATTATATAAGTTTGAGAATTCTGCCCTCCCATGTTGTAAATAGGTTTATTATTTGGATTCAGAAGTAGTTGAACGGGTAATTGGTTTGGTTTTTGTGCAAATGGTAGAGAGAGTTGTGGATTTTTATTTTGAACTTGAGCTTGAGGTAATTGATTATTCTAAGGAAAGAATTGTGGTGAGAAATTTTGATAGGGTGGTGGATATTGTTGATATTGAGCATATCTTCCATATGGATTTTTCCATCCTTGATTCCAAGATTGTAGTTGTGGTTGAGACCAAGGCTGCCATGGCATATGCGAATTCCAATTACCTTGTGAAGATTGTGCAAATTGTTGAGGATTAAAATTTTGATTTTTATTTTGAAGATTTTTCCATGGTCTTCTAGCAATAGAGTAAAGAGGGTCTACCTGATTTGGCATTCCTTCTTCACTATATACAGCCCTAAGACCTGGTATAGAGGGGAATGTTTTAGTATCATTATTTTTTGTACATATTACACATGTTTCTATGGTTTTTAAGTCTAAAAGACATTCTATTAGAGCATGTTTCTTTCTACATCTAGGATAGAAGATAGATAATGCTGCATTTTCAGCTTTTTGCTTATTCTGTATTTTAAGGGTATCAATTTTCTCACTAAGACTCCCTAAAATATTTGTTTTGAAATTATCAAACAAATTACCTAATTCTGCCCTACTACATATCCTAGCTGCAGATTTATTTATTCCTGATAAGGGAGGATATCTTGGAATTTTCCCAGTTCGTGATTTACCCCTTGAAATATGTACACACAATTCACACATTTCTCTAAATGGTAACTAAGAAATGTCTCCTTCCCCCATTACATTTAGGAGATCAATCCACTCATCTCTGATGGATTTGAGGAGGAGAGATTTCAAATTTTCCTCATCCAGATTATCCATTTTTTCCTTCTTAATATTATAAACAAATCTTTCTGTTAGCACTCAAATCTACCTCAGGCTGAAATGAAGTAAAACTCAAGGCTACATCAAACCACGCTCAGCCTCGTAGCTAGCCCTACGAGGACAGGAGAGGGCTCTCTCCGTCAATCTCGAGAAAATAAGCAATAGGATGCGAGATGACTTACAATAAGAACTAATTTTAGGCTAGTAAAGAGATAGGTATGTTTGGTTTTTGGTTTTTTGAGTTTTCGCTGGAGTAATGGGAAAACAAATTTTGGGTCCGGGGATAAGGTCAGACCTTTGCAGAGTTCAAGCTGGGGCGAGATAGGTGATGATCTTGATGCTTTAAATTGGATATATGGATAGATTAGACCGACGAGGAGCTGAAGAGGGCAAAGAAGAACTTGGATCCTCTCCAAACATCTGAAAACATATAGAACTAACTGAATTCAAAGGCTAAGCACTGTAAACAATGGATTCAACCTTAATCACTCATTCAATTTAGTTCAGAAGCATATGAAAGGATGGCATACATTAAACATGAAGAAAATTACAGTAAACAAAGAAGAAACACCATCAAGAACAGAACACCACAAGGATACCAACAAGTGCCGCAAAACCCCTGATCTTTCCTTAGCCAAAATATGAAAAGTATGTACAATGATATCAAAAGTATCCCAAGAGTCCAACCTGTAGAATGCCTCAGAAATTACAATATATAGATCACTCTAACCCCTTTCCCTACCTCTAGGGGTCGAATTCTTTCTTCAGGGATCAGTTTCAACCAATTCTAATCATGGAACTACAATCTAGGCAGCTAACAACTTGCCTCTAAAAAAGTGGAAACTGATCCATTACATGATTTTTTACTCATTTGAGAGTGAATCTTCTAGAAGAGATAAAAACAAGCCAAAGTTACATTCCAAACATGAATTTACATCATAACAACCCAAAAATTCTATCCATAGGCAAAACTGGTCCAAAATAGGCGAAATACTGAGCTGGCAGCTGAAAACTCAAAAAAAAAATCTCTAGGTGGGTCGCTCCTGAACTGCGTGGGTCGCTCATGTTCCAGGCTGATTTTGAGGTAGCTCCCGACATCCAAATTGAGCTCATGATAGCTCGTTGGAAATCCCTGGATGTCTAATTTCCAACCCAAGTGGAATTTCTGAATTTGGAGTTGATTTGACCCTCCAAAACCTCATTCTCCGAGAGGTACTTCCTGCTGGTGCAAAAGGTGGCAGCAAGGTGATTTTCATGGTGTTTTTGAGCTGTTTGACCATCCAGATTTTGTTGAAATGCTAAGTTGACTTCAGAGGATGCATATTTAACCATGAAAAATCCAAAAATGTAAAAATCTCCTCCAGAAAGTGCCTCAAAAAAATGCGAGCGCAAGAGCGCGCGACCCACCTAGCTACAAAACCTGTTTTTAAGACCAAAAATTTGGAAATGACAAAATTTTCTCCGAATTTGCCCAAATTCGGAGCGGAGGTTCTCCATCATGTGTCCTGCCCAGTAAATGAAGCCTCAGCCAAAATCCGAAGTGGATTAGGCCTTTTCCGCCGTCGAAGTGCCTTGCGCAACCTCCTCTTCATGATCTTCATCCTCGCTTTGCAAACATGCATGCGAGCCCAGTAATGGCCTTTCATGTGGCGAAGCATGTCTTTGTCTCGATTGGCCTTCGCCAACAACTTCTCCAGATGGATGTTCACATGTATGAGTACAGTATCTCTGTCAGTCGGTGTCATGTCACCGGGCCTCTTTCGATTCCACTGTCTGTCCTCACGGATTCGACGCAACTCATAATATGTGAGCTCATCCTCAAGCTGTTTGTTGCGCTGCTCCAAATAGTTAATCACCCACTGAGCCTTCTGCAATTGGTCTTTCAGCTGCTCATTCTCGGCCCTTTGCTCCTGGATGACTTCCCTCAGCTTCGAGCTAGGAGAGCCCGTATCAACATCAATGACTGTCATATCGGTGTCCCGGCCTCCTGATGGGCCCTCATCATGCATGGGCCTCTTGCCCCTGTCTTGTACCTGTACCTGCACTGAAGAAGAAAGTGAGACCCTTTCCACACCACGTGGAGATAGTACTCGCCGTGTCGATGAAGTCGGCAGGACCCCTTCCACCTCACGTGGAGATAGTACCCGCCGTGTCGCTGCAAATAAGGCCCTGTGGCCTCGCTGATATGTCCGAACCAAAGGAGTAATGATATGCCCAACCTCAAGCATGTCCGGCTGGTGTGAGGGCTCTCCTGCATCATAAACTGCCTCAGGAGGCTGCTGTGGCACTCTGAAAAAGTCTCTAGAAATGAAATCCTCCCAAGTGATGCCCTGCTCTGCCAACTGATGTGACACCAAGATTTTAATCAAAGCGTAATGATATATACTCCTGTACTGCTGCACTGGGTTTGTCTTCTTCTGCACAAAGGTAACCATCTTCTCTATGTTGCGGTATATGAAATAAGGAATATTCATCATACGCACCCTTGTGAAGTGCATCAGCAAACGAACATGATATGAGAAAAGACGAGCATACCTGCCCTCACAACTAAAATACTGAATGATAAGCCTCATGAGTGATGCATACTCATCTCTCAAGAATCTGATTGGAAAAACTCTGCTCAAGTAAGCCACATATCCAGTTTTAATGTATGGCTCATAGTGAAATTTCTCTAACTGCTTACCCTTGCTCCATTCCTCGCCTATGTTCGGTATGCCAGTGGCTTGAGCAATAGTCAAAGGCGAAACAATGAAATCAACCCCGGCAAGGTTTACCCGATTACCCCGTAAATGAAGAACAAACAAACGTGCTAATTCACGATGAGGTCGGGTTTGCACAACCATCTCACAAAATCTGAAACATGACAAGAATCGAAAACAATCCATAGCTAATGGACATGCCTGCAACCCAGCCAAAGAGGTAGGCTCCTCTCTGCGATGATCACCACTTCTGTTTTCTCTGCGGGAACTTCGTGGCACATTACCTTCAGCCACTGAATCACTGCCTGACCCTGGCTCATATTCTGACTCTGTCTCTGACATATCTCTGATCAGACTTTGGCAATGTGTATGCTGATATGAAGGCAGTGAAAGCAAGATTAGGACGTATGTTTAACATTCAATCAATATCCCACCGCCAAAACACCATCAAGGAATCAAATTATGGATAAAATCTCTGCTTCAAATGGGCTGAAAGGCAGCATCTCTATTTTGAATGCAAATGAAATTTTGACAAAATAGGAGTAGGCAACCTTCAAAAGTTTGGACACATCTAGTCAAAGGAGAGTATGGTATAATCAGTGATAGGTTTTCCTACGAGTTTATGACCATAAAGGTTTCAATAGGTCATTTGAAACAATGCTAACATTGGGCAAACAAAAACATGAGCAAATGCTAACATTGGGCAATGTGACTCATTACACACATGAGAAATGTGACTCAAAGGGTTTAATCATGGGATAACAATAACAATGGTGACAGTGGTATTATGGGTATGAGAGCAGAGTGATTTTCATGTTTTATGAAAGGCTGACCATATCACTGTTTCAGACATCAAACCCATTTTTTACACCATTGATTTTCATTTTAACCCCGAAAACAATAATCTCATAACAGTGGGGTTTTAAATCCTTCATTTGCATATTAGAATCATGTATGATGACACAAATACGTTTGCAAACCCCAAGTGATTGAAGAAAACCTGCTTTGAAGGCAACTGGAGTCAATTCCGAGCCAATCTGGGCGCTCAAGCACAATTCCGGAATGCTGTCTCTGCGTGGGTCGCGCAGGCTCAGTTTGGGTCGCGCAGCCCAGGTGGGTCGCGTAGGTGCAAACCCACTGTGCTAAACCAACTCTGTTTGGGTCACGTAGCCCAGGTGGGTCGCTCGGCCTCAACTTGGGTCGCGCAGCCCTAAAACCCTGTCCACGCCCTCCAAAAGTCTGAAATCGGCTTTCAATTTTGCAAATACGTTTTGGGAGCAAATGAAATCGGTTCAAATGAACTTGTTTGGCCTTTATACACTTCACAAATATCTTCACCATCATACTTTATTCCAAATCTAACTTCAAACCCACATTACAAATGTTCTTGTAATTTTCACTTTGGCTTTTTCAAATACAAACTTGCTTTGGTTTCTCTGAGGTCGATACTGATGATTTTATTGTCTTTTTGCAGGGATATGGCTGTCTTGGCTAGAGAAAAGACCAGGGGTCTGCTTTTACAGTGTCTTCATGGCGGAATAATTAAAATTTATTACAAAATGATAATGACAAATTTCTAGTTCCAAAACAGAGTTTTGGACTAGAAATGTATTTTTTTTTTTAAAATGCTGATGATAATAAAAATAGAAATCCAAGTACTGGACTCTCCTCACCTTGCAGGCTTTATGACTAGTATATAAATGACTCAAAAAAACCCTAGACACCAAGACCTAGGACACTTATTGACATTTTAATGACCTCATACATAATGACAATGACTATAAATAATTTTTTTTTTTTTTTAAGAAAATATTTTTTAAAATAGCGCTGCAGGTATAACATGAGGAAACACAAAATGACACAACCCTTCGTCAGTTCATGGCATGATCCTAGTGATATGCAAAGAAGTGAAACAAGTGAGACACCTAATAATGAAAATGCAAAAGACGAAATGATCACTGACGGAGGGCAGCAAGGGCTGACTCTAACACTTTCGACAATATCTTCAAGATTTTCATCTTCTTTTTGTACCATCTTAAAAACTTCATATTTCATGCTATGAGGCATACATTAATTCCTATATTTCTCTAAGAATTCTTCTTTCATTTCTGCCCATGTTCCTATAGAATTCGTCCCTAAACTCATAAACCATTTTAATGTTGAATCCTTTAAGGTAGCAGGGAACAGTTTTAATTTTTGAGCATCATGTAGATAATAAAATGATCTACATAATACTCAAAATTCAAAGAGAAATGTTTATGGATCTTCACTTCTTATTCCATGAAAGTTAGGGAGTAGGTGAAATATTTTTCATTGTATATGTTGTATCCTCATCGTGGATATGGATCCAAAAGGTTCTGGATCTCCTCTACCTCTTCCACCTCCTCTATTTCCTCCTCTTCCTCCTCCAATCCTAGGTTGTTCACCCTTGAGATTGTGTACTTCTCCTTCTCCTTCTCCTTCTTCAACCATGATGGATTCCTCAAAACTAACATAAGTATCTGGTTCTACAACAAGACTTTCTACTTCTTATGGTTCCTCTATCAATGGAGAATTTTAGTGACTTTCTTCTTCTTCTTCTTCACTGAGGACTTCTAATTCTTGTTCTAGAAGTTGTTCTCCTGTTGAAGATAAGAAAATTACTCGTGTAGTTGGAGATGGGGGGTTTTATTCTTCAATTAAGGCTTCAGTAGATGAATTAGGTGAAGTAGGTTAGATTTCATCTCTTAGGATTTCAGGAAGTCTATGTGGACCACCTACGTATGGAATTTAAGTTTGAGTGGCTGGTGTAGAACTTCGAGGTCGGGGTGGAGTGAGTGATGATGTAGGAATCAAAATTATTCCTCGCCCTATAAACCTACCTTTATAATCTCTCTCTCTATGCATATCATGTTTTATTTCTAAGACTTCTATTTACACTTCCCCGGCAACAGCACCAAAGTTTTTAGTCAATTTAATGATTTAAATTGCAAGCATAAATTATCGATCGGAGTCAGTAAATTGATGAAGTGAAAGTGAACTATATGTGCTAGAAGCATTTGTCATTAGAGTGAGGATTGAATTAAGAGTTTTGTTAATTTTTGAAATTATGGATAAGTGTTAAATTCCTATGGACCAGTGATGTTTTTAGAGAAATTTATCATCTGTGTTAGATGTTATTTCTATGGTTACTTTCAATTGAATTGAGTTTAAAAATAGTTTGTGAGATGAATTTTTTCAAAAGAACTGATTAAATTAATTATTACTGTGTTTTTATCAATTTGATTTTGGAATTTTTATGTTGCAGCGAATAATAAACTAATTCTAAATGACTAAAACATGAGATATGATACAGTTCTGGTTTTATGAAAATTGAGAGCTAACTAGGGACTTAAATCGAAATTATATGAAAACAAAGTTTTTATCTACTACAAATTCTAATCTGGAATGTAAATGAAAAGGAAATAAACTAAACTATATAAAATGTGCAGAATGAATTCAAGAAATTAATCTATGAAATAAACATAATCAAAGCACTAAACAATTTAAACTAAGCTTTAAAATGAAGCATAAATCAAAGAATTATCCAAATTTGAACTACCAAATAGCAATGCGTTTGAGATGAATTAAAAACTGAAAGCAAAATGACATGATCTTCTTGCAGGGGCCCTCTTCAACGCAGTAGGTTCTTAACACTATCAACGCATCAAATGCACGAAAGAGGAACTTCAAATGAACATAAAAGTTTTCAAACAAAAATTTCAGGAAATAAAAGATGGCGCGACCTGAATACACAGAGTTTCTATGGTTTTATATAGTGTGTTCAACAATACACGAGTTCTAAGCCTATAGTTATCTATTAGAATCCTTATACAATTTAAAAAACTAAAATGAAATATCTCTATCTGTCGATTTGCTATTAGAAAAGAAAACCGACACAGTCGTGACATTCTTGGACTCTGTTCCTGAGCGCTGCTACGTGTTGACTGCTATCTTTGACCGTGTAAATGCATGATCTCCTTGGTGAATTGGCTCGGATAAGAAGGAGTAAATCCATGAGGGGATCATCTTGTATCTACCCATATATTTATTTGTTGAGCTGGTGCACCGGAACCCTGTTATCAATGAAGGTAGTTGTGGATCTATGGAATAGCTGTGGAATTGTGTCAATTTTGTAGTTGAATGTAATATTTAACAAAACAATAGGTAATATTAACAAGTATTAAAAATAGGACACATAAGTATTTTACCTTGTCAAAATCATGTGATTGTTGCCTTATTAGTTTACTAGTGATGGGAAAAGAAGGAAAATATGGATGCAAAAAGGATGTCAAAACAAAACAATTTTGGGAATCTACACATGTGTTATTGTGGTACTTTTTATGGTGATGTTCATGTATGTTAGATGTTGTTGTTCAATGTTTTTTTTATGTTAATTTTCTCATGAAATTCTAATGTAGAAAAACAAATTCCCATTCTAATGTTTAGTATAGCAAAATCATTAAATTTTACTAAGTCCAAAATAGGTTCACTCTCCACATATGATGGAACTTATTCATTCCTTATCTCTTAGTGTTCAACTCTGATTTCCATGCCATTATAAAACGTAGAAACAATGATCCTTATTGCAAGCTCTACAAGTTACGATTTCCTTTATAACTTCATTATTTAACTATGCAAATATCATTCCATTACAAAAGTCGATGTAATCCTTAAGATATCATTGATATATGTAACAACGTGAAGACAAAAAAGTTTGCTACGTTATGGACGCATTACCAAATATGGAACATCACATAAGGAAAAAAATGCTGCAGTATTTCAGTCGCTGCCAACACAAGCCATTCACACAGGAATATCAAAACAAATGCAACCAAACATGACTTCAAAGCTGACTGTGTATATATATCGAAATGGCATTGCATATATATATATATATATATATATATATATATATATATATATATATATATATTAACATAAAACCAAACATTGGCCTTACACCATAATCCACGGAGATTGCATTTAATATTTTATGCAGTCTCACAGGAGATTGAAGCATACCAGAACGCAGTGTCCCGATTGTGCTAGCTGCACAGTGACTGCATCATAAACATATCTACGGTCTTTAAATTTGGCAACCATGCCAGCTTACCATGACAGCCTTTCACCTACGCTGTCGCCTGCGATCTTCGATTCAAACAAGTTTGTGCTTCTATTCTCTGGGCGCACTCCACTGTAAAGTGTTAAGTCTGCAATTTCATGGCTATTAAGACCACACTCCACGGAAATGCATTAAGGTTGCACACTTATGCATACACTATGACTATGGTTTAAAAATAAATTGAACCATAAATTTCAACTGCTAACACAATATTGAATCCCATTCATGCTGGCCGCATATCACATCTCCATAATGAACTCGTCTCCTGTAATTTACATACTAATCTATGGCATATCAATATATTGCTACCAGGTTAAACAAAAACAACAAAATTAAACATGGGATTATCGAAAACATAGATATGTTGATTCGCAAGGTAAATATTTCTTTAGTTGCCCTTTGAGTTTGCAGACTTCATACTGGCACTCTTGGATTTTTCTCCCTAATTCCCTATTATTTATACTTGAAATATGAAATTGTTCCTCTTAGAATAGACTTCTTCTCGAATTTTATCCAACAGATCAATACCTCCCTATTTTTAAGTGCTTATCCCTATTTTGGCTCTATTTCCACGCAGGGAAAGAAACCAATTCTTAATTTTATTCCTAATTAATTAAAAATACAAAACTAACTAACTATTCTCATAAATAAATAATAATAATAATAAAATACTATTACTAATGTTTATTCTTTTTGGCTTAGCCACAACATGTGAACAAAACATCACATTGCTGGCTAAGTCCAAATGCTCCTGCATCAGACTCCCGGGGAAGAAAATTGATCTTGTAATGCTTTGGAATCTACTCCCAACTTCTGTCGCTCTGCTGCAGTCATCCAACTAGCGTCTTCCACTAGCTGTCCTTTCCATTTTACTAAATACTGATAATAGGTTTGGCTTCTGGTTTTCTTGGATATTGTCTTCTCCAAAATGGCTTCGACTTCCCTCTTTCCTGTTTTGGGCATTTGCTCTTCCCAATTTACTATCGGGTTTTCTTCTGCTGTGGAGTCCCCTTATGGTTCTTCTTCTGGTTCGCGGTATAGATACAAATCTGTAACATTGAGGATTGGCGATATTCCAATCCCTGTTGGAAATTTAACTTCATATGCATTTGAAGAAAATTTCCTTACAATTTTACATGGCCCTATCTTCTTCAGTTTTAATTTTTTATAAGTTTTAATAGGAAATCTTTCTTTTCTTAAATATACCATGACCAAGTCACCCACTTGGAATTCCTTTTCTCGCCTCCTCATATCTGCTCTCTTCTTGTATTTGCTATTGCTTTCCTGCAATCTGTTTTTGACATCTTCCTGTAGTTCCTGTATCTTTTCTGCAAATTCTTCAGCCTTTGCGCTCCTTACCTCCTGTTTTCACATATCTCTGAGTTCAGACACACCTCTTGGATGCATTCCAAAAACAATCTGGAATGGACTCATACTAGTACTTCGATTTGGGGTATCATTGTAAACAAACTCAGCCTGAGCAAGGGCTAAATCCCAATGTTTAGGATTTTTATACACTAAGCTTCTCAATATGTTTCCCAGACTTCTATTCACTACCTCGGTATGTCCATCCGTTTGAGGATGATATGCTGAACTGAAACTAAGGTTGGTACCTAGTTTCTTACATATAGTTCTCCAGAAATGTCCCAAAAACTTGGTATCCCTGTCAGACACAATGCTTACAGGTAATCCATGTAATCTTACAACTTCTGAAAAAAAACAGATTAGCAATATGTGTTGCATCACTTGTTTTCTTGCATGCAATAAAATTAGCCATTTTAGAAAATCTATCCACAACAACATAAATGGAGTCATTCCCGCTTTGATTTTTTGGCAAACCCAAAACAAAATCCATACTAACTGCATCCCATGGTCGGTCGGGTATTGGTAATGGCTGATACAATCCTGTATTCTGACTTTTCCCCTTAGCATGCTGACAAATCCTGCATTTTTCCACAAACCGTTTAACATCAGTTTGCATCTTTGGCCAGTAATAAAAATTATTTACCTGAGCAAAGGTTTTTTCCTATCCAAAATGTCTGGATAGGCCTCCACTATGCTTCTCCTTAATTATGTTTTCCCTCATAGAACATTTAGGAATGCATAATTTATTACTTCATAATAGTAATCCCCCTCGGATAAGATAATCCAACCACTGGCTTCTGTTATGGATTGTTGGATTTTCTACAGCTGCATAAATTTCTTTAAACTTTGCATCATCTTTGTACATGTCAACCATCTCCTCGAATCCTACAACACCAACTTGTAATTCCTGCATAATTAAGTTCACCCTGCTTAAAGCACCAACAACTTTGTTCAATTTTCCACGCGTATGTTTGATTACAAAAGTGAAACTCTGCAAATATTCTACCCATTTGGCATGTTTCTGATTTAATTTTGGTTTATTGTTTATAAACTGTAATGCATGATTATCAAAATATAACACAAACTCTTTTGGCAACAAATAATGTCTCCATTTTTTTAAAGCCTGTACAACAGCATAAAATTCCTTGTCATAAGATGAATATTTCTTCTTTGCTTCATTTAGTTTTTCACTGAAGTATGCTATTGGTTTCTGATCTTGACTCAAAACTGCTCCAATCACAATTCCACTAGCATCAGTTTCAACCTGGAAAACTTTCTCAAAATTTGGTAAAGCTAGAACTGGTTTTTTAGTCATTTTTCTCTTCAACAATTTAAAGTTTCGGTCTGTTGCTTCTGTCCATTTGAATGGCCGATTAGTTTCTCTGATTGTTTCAATAATGGGTGCACAAATCTGACTAAAACTTCGGATAAATTTTTGGTAGAAACTTTCAAGACCATGGAAGCTTCTTACCTCAAATATGCTTCTAGGAGTTGGCCAATTCACAATTGCTTGTATTTTCTCCGGATCCATTTTCAACCCTTCCTTAGAGACTACAAATCCCAAATAAATTAGTTCTTCCTTCATAAAGATGCACTTCTTCAAATTTATTAGCATTTTTTGCTTTTGCAAAGTTTTTAGAACTAATTTAAGGTGTTCTATATGCTCCTCTTTACTTCGACTAAAAATGAGAATATCATCAAGATAAACAATTACAAACTTGCCTGCATATTCCTTCAAAACTTCATTCATTAACCTCATGAAGGTATTGGGTGGATTAGTAAGCCCAAAAGGCATTACTAACCATTCATACAAACCATTGTTTGTTTTGAATGCGGTTTTCCACTCATCCCCTTCTCAAATCCTTATCTGATGATACCCACTCTTCAAATCTATCTTAGAAATATAATTCGATCCACTCAAACGTTCCATTAAATCACCCATTCGTGGTAAAGGAAAACGATACCTGATGGTGATTTTATCTATGGCTCTAGAATCTGTGCACATGCGCCATTCACCCCCTTTCTTTGGACTGAGTACTTTTGGTACAACACATGGACTGAGGCTTTCTCTAATTAATCCTTTATCAATTAACTCTTGCACTTGTCTTCCAACTTCGGCATTTTCCTGCGGCATTAACCTGTAGGCTGCTTTATTCGGCAAACTGGCTCCAGGGACTAATACTCCTGATGGGTGGTAACTCATTTGGAAACTCATCCACAATAATATCAGCAAAATAATTCAACAGATTTCTAATTTCTTCAGGTAAATCTTCTAAATTTGTAGAAGTTAAAATAACCTTGGGTCTCCCTACAATAACAAAATGCATCTCCTCACCTTTCTCGACTTCTTGCAACAGGGTTTTCCCACTCATCAACATAACATTGTTTCCAGGCACCTCTTCATCAGCTTTAGCTTTCAATGGAAGCAGTGTATGCTTGTTCCCATCTTTCTCAAGAGTATAAGTATTTCTTCTACCATCATGTATGGCTTTCCGATCAAATTGCCAGGGCCTTCCTAACAATATGTGACATACATCCATCGCCATTACATCACATAAAATAACATCCTTATAAGTATCAATCTGGATTTCGACTTTACATTGTTCAGTTACAATAATTTGATGGCCTTTTTAGAGCCACGATACTTTATAAGGAGTGGGGTGTGCTATCTTCTCTAACTTCAATGTCCACCATTTCTGTAGAAATAAGGTTATTAGTACTTCCGCTATCAATTACCAATTTGCAACACTTACCTTTTGACTTACACATAGTTCTGAATAGATTCTTCCTTTGAGCTGGTTCTCTGGCTTCCATAGCTGCTTTAAGCAATATCCTTTTCAACAATAAGGATTCTCCGGCTTCAGGTGGTTCCTCTTTGGCTACAGTCTAAGGAATTTCTTCTTTTGTTTCAGAAACATTCACATTTCATTGAGTTGTTGGTCTATTGTGAGGACAATCCCATGACACATGTCCCCACTCACCACATGTAAAGCACCGAATATCTCTTCCTCGGCCTCTACCTCTGGGCACAAACCTTTCGCGACCAGAATATCCTCTCTGTGGTGATCTATTACTTGAACTCTGATCCAGGTGGATATTGGTGGTCACCCGCCTATTCCACTTGGGGCTCCACCATTGTCTATTTCAGTTTTTCAGTTTCGGCACAGTTTACTATTTTTAGCAGTTTTTCGGGTCCTAAACTTCCGGAGCCGTTTTTAGGCCCTAAACGATGTTTTTTGGGAAAATGGAGAGCAACGTGGGTCCATGGACCAATGTTTCTTGTTCCAAATTTGCAGTCCTCGGATACATCTTTCTAACAAGGTATGGTACGCGTCAAACGGAGATCGTATGCCAAAGTTACGCCCCTGGGAAGTTGAAACACCAATTTACCCAAACGGGGCCCATAGTTTTGGCGCTTCATCTCCTAGGGTTAGGGTTTTGGCTGTTTAGGATTTCCCATTGTTTCTAAATGATAAATAGGCCCTCGAGCCTCATTGTAACTCGGTTCAGAGGCCTGTAGCCGCCACATCTCTTCTCAGAGATAGCTACCAGCGCCCTAGCTAGTTTTATTTCCATTCTGTCTGTAAGCAAATTTCAGTTCTTTGATATTAATGAAATGAAGTGTTATTTCCGCTGCATCTCTGTATTTATGGTTATGTTTTTATTCTGTTGCGTTCCTGCATAAATCCGGATCAGTGGTATCAGAGGGGTCTGCTTTTTCTCGATCCTTCTTTGCATGTCCCCAACGAGGTCGGGGTATAAGGAGCTAGGGCTTGATCTGGTGGAACCTTTGCAAGATCAGCCTCGCAAACCTCGACGGATGCCCATGGGGGACGAAAAGAAAGATGAGGGAGCAGGAGATCCCATCAAAATATTGCTCGAGGAGGCCCTCGAAAAACAAAGGAACGCGATGATGGATAGCTTTGCTCAGATCCTTCAACGGCTGCCCACCGGCGGCGCATCTGCATCCAGTAGCCACTCTGGAGTTGCGACTCCCTTTAAGGTACAAGTAAATTTTGACATTCCCATATTTGAGGGTCAAATAAACGCAGATGCCGTAGATAGATGGTTGAATCTATTAGAAGGATATTTCTCTGTTCATGACTTTTCAGACCGGGAGAAGATTATTTTTGCACTCCTCAAAGCTACCCCCCATGTTAAGGGCTGGTGGGAAACCTACTGTGAGAACAAGGACCAGACAGAACCCTCTCTGTTCTCGGCCGTACCAACTTGGAATTCTTTCCGAGACGCCGTCAAGGAACAGTACTATCCCGTGGGGAGCTATGAGGACAAGTACATACAATGGACCACGATGCGACAACAAAGGGATCAAGATGTGCACGAGCTGACGAATCTGTTCCATACCCTGCGCACAAAGTTGGGTATCAAAGATTCAGAGAAACATTTGGTGCTAAAGTATCGCAGTTGTCTGCACAGATACATTCGGGAGGAAATGGAGTTCCTCGACATCTCCTCGCTTGGTACGGCATACCGGTATGCTGCCAAGATTGAGCAGAAATTCAAACAGAAGAAGCGAGACTTTGGATCTGTGAATCAAAAGCAAGGAAAAGGTGCTTCCAAACCGTAGAACAAAGGACAGAGCCAAGGCATGGCGGCTAAAGACAACCCGTCAAAGCCACAAGAAAAGAACAACACCGTAAAGCCAAAGAAGGACACGGGAAAGTGGTGTGAGTTCCATAAGAGCTCCACTCACAACACGAGTGAGTGTCGGGCCAAGCAGTCGCTAGTGGCCGAGATGAGGGCTTCTGAGTCAGATGCATGCTCTGACTCCGAATCAGAACCTGAAAAGGGGAATGAAAAAGGGAAACAAATTATTGATGCGGAGCCCAACGCCACTGTTGCCACTACAAAGGTCCAGAAGGAGGAACCGGAAGATCCAGAGGAGGAGGAATGTCTCTTCCACTCCCAGATGTGGGTAAAGGGCTCCCCTGTACAGTTCATTGTCGACAATGGGAGCCAAAAGAACCTCATTTCAGCAGACGCCGTGAAGCGGTTGGGCTTGCCGACCACGGCTCACCCACATCCATACACCATCGGGTGGCTTCACCAAGGACGAGATCTCCGCGTCAGCCGGCAGTGTCGCCTTCCCTATAGCATCAAGCCCTTCACGGATGAGGTATTATGTGACGTTGCTCCTATTGATGTTTCTGATGTATTATTAGGACAACCATACTTGTGGAAGTGTCATGTTGTGTATGAGTCTCGGCCTTGTGCTGTTATTGTTACTTTGGGAAATAAGTTGTACAGGATACCAGAGGTACCACCTCCTGCCGCTATCTCTTTGGTTACTGCAAAACAATGCAGTAAGCTCATTTCCCAAACCAGGAAGTTCGTTTTCCTGATGATCCGCCCCCAGGGCAAGAAGAAGACTGTGGCCACGACCTCCAGACAGGGCTCCTCTGCACAACAACAAAAAATGGATAAGGTTGTGGAGGAGTACGGGGACATATTCACCTCACCCACAGGGGTTCCTCTGCACTGTCAGGTCAATCACCCGATTGATCTGACCTCCGGTGCGCCGCTACCTAATGGACCAATCTATCGGCGCTCTATTCTAGAGAATGATGAAATAAAGAGGCAGATTCAGGAGCTGTTGCAGAAAGGTCACATCAGACCAAGTTCATCGCCCTGTGGGAGCCCGATCGTGTTGGTACAGAAGAAGGATGGGACGTGGAGACTCTGTATTGACTATCGGGCGCTGAACAAGATCACTGTCCGGAATAGGTACCCAATCCCACGGATTGATGACCTTCTGGACCAGCTCAAAGGTGCAAAATATTTCAGCAAGATCGACCTGAAGTCTGGGTATCACCAGGTACCAATTGAACTCTCCGATGTGTGGAAGACTGCCTTCAAAGCCAAGGAAGGCCTTTTCGAATGGCTGGTCATGCCTTTCGGGTTGACGAATGCTCCCGCCACCTTCATGAGGATGATGGATGACATCTTGCGGCCATTCACCAGCTCATTTGTAGTGGTGTACTTGGATGATATTCTGATCTTCAGCCAGACTTGGGAAGAGCACCTTCACCACATCTGACAAGTCCTCCAAACACTGCGGCAACACAAGTTGTGTGCCAATTTGGAGAAGTGCACTTTTTGCATGACCCAGGTTCAATATCTGGGATACATTATTGATGAAAGGGGGGTGCATGTGGATCCAGCCAAGATCCAAGTCATTCGGGATTGACCAGCCCCAACCACTATAACAGAGCTTCGCAGCTTTCTGGGTCTTGCTAATTTCTATCGGAGGTTCGTGTTGGGATTCTCTCATATCACTTGGCCCTTGAGTCAAGTCACCAAGGGAGGAGCGAGAGCAAAAAATTTTTGGTCGGAACCTCAACAGAAGGTGTTCACAGAACTGAAAAACCGCCTCTGTTCTGCCCCAGTGCTCACTTTACCAGACTTGCAACAGCCATTTGAGATCGAGACAGATGCCTCTGACTATGCTATTGGGGCAGTTCTTACTCAACAGGGACATCCAGTGGCATTTCACGGTGAGACATTGTCTGACACAGTTCGCAAGTACCCCACATATGAAAAAGAAATGTACTCCATTGTGCAAACTTGTCGACAATGGAAGCATTACATTTTGGGGAAGGAAACAATCATCCATACAGACCACAGGCCCCTGCAGTTCATACAGACACAAGGGAAGTTGCAGAATGATCGCCATCAGAAGTGGTCTACATATATGCAACAGTTTCATTTGAACATCAAGTATAAGAAGGGTAGCACCAATCATGTTGCAGACTGCCTCAGCCGACCACCGATCGTGGCGCTCACCACTATGCTCAACTCTTGTGGGCACGAGACTTCTGATTGGCCGCTTCTCTATGAGAGTGACCCAGAATTCGGCCACACTTACAAGGCACTCTTGGGGGGTATGCAAGTTCAAAATTTTCACCTCCAAGATGCACTTTTATGTCACCTGGGACACCTTTGTGTTCCTTCAAGCGAGCGTGCCAAGATGATATGGGAAGCACACTACAGTCGAGTCGCTGGGCATTTCGAGGTCGAGAAAACAGTAGCAATACTACAGAAGTATTTCTATTGGTCGAACCTTCGAAAGGATGTCGAGAAGCACATCAGATCCTGCACTGCTTGTGCCATTGCCAAACCGACCATCAAGAAGCAAGGCCTATATACTCCACTACCTACCCCTAGTCGACCGTGGGAATCCACCTCCATGGATTACATGTCGGGCCTGCCTTCTACTAAGAATGGAAATGACTGTGTTTTCGTGGTCGTTGACAGATTCTCGAAGATGGCCATCATGGCGGCCTGTAAGAAGAATATCACAGCAGAAGCCACTGCTAAACTCTTCTTTGAACGAGTGTGGGTGCACTTTTGGATCCCACAGTCTATCATATCAGATCGGGATAGCAGGTTCCTCAGCACATTTTGGTCCAGCCTCTGGTCGATGTTGGATACCAAGCTCACCAAGTCCACAGCTTTCCATCCCCAAACAGATGGCCAGACAGAGGTCGTCAACAGAATGATTGTACACATTCTGCGCATGTACAATTCCAAGCATCCACGCACATGGGACGAGAGCCTCCCCTATGTACAACATAGTTATAATCGGGCTCTCCACAGTTCAATCGGCCATAGCCCCTTTCAGGTGGGCTTGGGATTCCAGCCATTATGTCCCATTGACGTAGCCATGCCATTTGCAGCTGCTCAGGCCAATTCAGCTCATGTCCAGTCTGAAGTTGACAAAGCCAGTAGCTTCATCGAGCGCATTCAACACATCCGCCAACAGGTTCATGATATATTGGACAGAGCCAATGCCAAGTACAAGCAACGCCATGATCAACACCGGGTGCCACACAACTTCCGGGTGGGTGACAAAGTATGGCTACATTTGCAGAAGGAGCGCCTCACTGGACCCCACCGCAAGCTTCGCCCGCTCCGATACGGGCCGTACACCATCACCAAGGCTGTAGGGAACAATGCATTCGAGCTCAGTATTCCACCATTCCTTGGTCTGCACCGAGTCTTCAATGTGGATCGCCTTCGTCCTTACTTCCCACCTCTACTGGACACCTCGGACATTGCAGAACAACTCACACCAACTGAGTTAAATCCAGACTGCATGGAACAGGCCACCACAGATTGCATCATGGACATGCAAATCAAGAACACTCGCCGGCAGAAGATCCAACTATATCGGGTTGTCAAAGCTGGCCAACTCCTGCACCAAGGAAAGTGGTTCACCAGGGACCAAGTTCAGCAGAAATTTCCTCATCTCATGGAGGAACTTAACGCAATGGGGACCATTGCTTCCTAAGGGGGGAGGAATGATCCAGGTGGATATTGGTGGTCACCGCCTATTCCACTTGGGGCCCCACCATTGTCTATTTCAGTTTTTCAGTTTCGGCACAGTTTACTATTTTTAGCAGTTTTTCGGGTCCTAAACTTCCGGAGCCGTTTTGAGGCCCTAAACGACGTTTTTTGGGAAAACGGAGGGCAACATGGGTCCATGGACCGATGTTGCTTGTTCCAAATTTGTATTCCTCGGATAGATCTTTCTAACGAGGTATGGTACGCGTCAAACGGAGATCGTATGCCAAAGTTACGCCCCTAGGAAGTTGAAACACCAATTTACCCAAACGGGGCCCATAGTTTTGGCGCTTCATCTTCTAGGGTTAGGGTTTTGGCTGTTTAGGATTTCCCATTGTTTCTAAATAATAAATAGGCCCTCGAGCCTCATTGTAACTCAGTTCAGAGGCCTGTAGCCACCACATCTCTTCTCAGAGATAGATACCAGCGCCCTAGCTAGTTTTATTTCCATTCTGTCTGTAAGCAAATTTCAGTTCTTTGATATTAATGAAATGAAGTGTTATTTCCGCTGCATCTCTGTATTTATGTTTATATGTTTATTCTGTTGCGTTCCTGCATAAATCCGGATCAAACTCCCTGCTTCATTCTGGGAGTGTTGAAATCTGGACATAAATGTTCCTCTTCCTTTTACCGGACTCTTGCCTCTATTCCTTTGATTTTATTTGCGCGACATTTTCTCCTCTACCCTCAAAGCTGCTTGATAGGCATCCTCAATCGTCTTCAAATTTAATAAGTTGATTTCATCTTGTATTTCATATCTTAAACCTTTTACATATCTAGCTACTTTTTCTATGTCATCTTCAACATGTCCCGCTCTAATACTCAGCTTATAAAATTCTTCAGTATATTCTTTGATAGTCACCCCTTTTTGCTTTAAGTTTTGCAATTGTCAAAAAGATTTAATTGGTAATCTTTCGGCATGAATTTACCTTTCAGTTTACTCACCATCTTATCCCATTGCTTGATTTTGGGTTTTCCTTTTCGTTCTCTGGACAACTGCAATTCATCCCACCACAGGGTTGCATGACCTTTCAATCTCGTGGCTGCAAACTTCACTTTCTTCTTATCATCAACTTCTTTGTAGTCGAAATATTTATCTAATGAACTGATCCAGTCCATTAGTAATTCCACTCTAAGATTTCCATCGTATAAAGGTACTTCTACCTTTGGTTTGCTACTGGCCTTTACTAGCATCTTCATAACTTTCACTGTCTCATTTTCTTCCTCTATTTCTTCTTTAGTAGGTTCTTCTTCATTTGCATTGGCAATTCCATCATTTGTTGCCCTCCTCTGAGTAGTTTCTATTGTGGCCATCCTTGTACGCAGGTGTCGGATTTCTTCTAGCATAACTGTGTTTTCTATAGGTCTCCCTCGACCTATTCCAACTCCCCTTCTAGGCAGCATTTTCTGCAATGTTCAAGAACAACTCAATGGCTCTGATACCAAAAATTGAAGTAGAAAAACAAATTCCCACTTTAATGTTTAGTATAGAAAAATAATTAAATTTTAATAAGTCCCAAATAGGTTCACTCTCCACATATGATGGAACTTATTCATTCCTTATCTCTTAGTGTGCAACTTTGATTTCCATGCCAATATAAAATGTAAAAACAATGATCCTTATTGCAAGCTCTACAAGTTACGATTTCCTTTGTAACTTCATTATTTAACTATGCAAATATCATTCCATTACAAAAGTCGATGTAATCCTTAAGGTATCATCGATATATGTAACAATGTGAAGACAACAAAGTTTGCTACGTTATGGACGCATTACCAAATATGGAACATGGCATAAGGAAGAAAATGTTGCAGTATTTCAGTCACTGCCAACACAAGCCATTCACACAGGAATATCAAAAAAAATGCAACCAAACACGACTTCAAAGTTGACTGTGTATATATTGGAATGGAACTACATATATATATCTTTATTAACATAAAACCGAACGCTGGCCCTACACCATAATCCATGGAGATTGCGTTTAATATTTTATGCAGTCTCGCAGGAGATTGAAGCATACCATAACACAGTGTCCCAATCGTGCTAGCTGCGCGGTGACTGCATCATAAACATATCTACGGTCTTTACATTTGGCAACCATGACATCCTTTCACCTACGCTGTTGTCTGCAATCTTCGATTCAAACAACTCTGTGCTTCTATTCTCTGGGCGCACTCCACTGTAAAGTGTTAAGTCTGCAATTTCATTGTTGTTAAGACTGCACTCCATGGCAATGCATTAAGGCTGCACACTTATGCATGCATGGGTGACTATGGTTTAAAAATAAATTGAACCATACATTTCAACAGCTAACGCAGTATTGAATCCCATTCATGATGGCCGCATATCACATCTCTGCAATGAACTCGTCTCCTGTAATTTCCATACTAATCTATGGCATATCAATATATTGCTACCAGGTTAAACAAAAACAACAAAATGAAACATGGGATTATCGAAAACATAGATATATTGATTCACAAGGAAAATATGTCTTTAGTTTCCCTTTGCGTTTGCAAACTTCATACTGGCACTCTTGGCTTTTTCTCCCTACTTCCCTATTATTTATACTTGAAATATGAAACTGTTCCTCTTAGAATAGACTTCTTCTCGAATTTTCCCAACAACTCAATACCTCCCTATTTTAAGGTGTTTATCCCTATTTTGGCTCTATTTCCACGTAGGGAGAGAAACCAATTCCTAATTAATTAAAAATACAAAACAAACTAACTATTCTCATAAATAAATAATAAAAATAATAATAATAATAAAATACTAGTACTAATGTTTATTCTTTTTGGATTAGCCACAACATGTGAACAAAACATCACATTGTTGGCTAAGTCCAGATGCTCCTGCATCAAATTCACATAAAAACTCATATTAAACTTGCAATTTACCCCTCAACCCTCAAGCACTTTTTTATATTCTGAATTGGATCTTAGCACAGTAAAAGTAATATTCCCATTGAGACCACCAACCTAGTAAAATTCTTTGCATCTTTCAATTGATCAAGTAAATCATCAATTCTAGGAAGTGGGTAACGGTTCTTTACCATAATTTTGTTCAATGCGCAGAGTCCACACACATGCGCGATGTTCCATCCTTCTTTGTCACCAAAACAATAGGTGACTCGCATGGTGAAGTACTTGGTTTGATGATCCCTTTGTCCAACAACTCTTGAATCTTGTTTTTAATTTTTGCACTTTCCCTCACTGACTTCTTGTACACGCCATTGTTAGGAAGAGGACAATCTTGTTGCAATTTTACTTCATGTTGAATTCCCATATTGGGAGGAAATCCTTTTGGCTCCTGAAACATCTCATCATATTGGTTAACGACCTCAACCAAATCATATTTTAATCTTGAGTCACAACCTTGAAAAGCTTCATTTTCAACATCATTCTTTTTTTTTTTACCATTAAAAGCACAAAATTCTTGCTAGAGTTAATGATTCTATTCATTTGTCTTGTGTTTACAAGTGATATATTTAGTTTCTGTCAATGTGCACTACAATGTACTCTATACCATCTTTGAACAAGTGATACTTGTTTTCATGGCGATGAAAAATATCTTTTCTATCATACAAATATGGGCTTCCCAAAACAGTTTCGAAAATATCAAGTGGAACTACATCAAGTTCAACTTCATCAAGAAAGTTTGTTTTAATTGCAAATCTAAGCCTCGCATTTCCTCGTAACTTGTAAGTTTTCATTCTTGCATATCCAACCTAAAGGATAAGGTCTTGGATGAAGAATGGTATCTAAATTTAATTTCTTGACTAAGCCTTCCGAAATCAAATTTTCTTGTGACCCACTATGAAAGAGGGTATCAATTTTGGTGTGCTTTGAAATAACCCAAATATGGAAAAGTTCAATTCTAGTTTTCTCATCTTGAGTATCATTAGGACAACTTGAAGAGCTAGTGTTTTCTATGTCCTTACCTTTCATTCCCATTGTTGTGATCTTTGTTTCATCTCCCGAATTGGAGCCTAAGCCATGCTCTGTAGCTGCAGATGTATTTTGCTTCCCTTTGTTGTTAAACTTCTTTGGTTTCATCTCAAGATGAAGCTTCCAACAATGAGCTTCATCATGACCCTCTTTGGAACAATGTTTGCATGTTAATTTTTATCCTTCCTTTTTGACGGATGCATTTTTCTTTCCTTTCCCTTTGAAATTAATCTTATCCTTTTCTCCACTTGTGAATAGCTTCTTGCTACCCTCTTGTGAAATGTTTTTCCCTCTTGCTTCAAGATGTGTTGCTTGAACACAAATCTTGTCTAAACTTGTAGGATTGAACATAAGGATAATATGCCTTAAATAACTGTGTAAACCCCCAATATATTTCAACAAAGTGTCTTGTGAATTCAAGTCTACACCTAATATCAAGCACCTTCTTCTAAAATCTTGAGTGTAGCTTTGCACACTTTGACCCTGTAGTTGCCTAAAATTATGCCAATGCATAATAGCCTTTTGCATATAAGCTAATGGATAAAATTTTCTTCTAATTGCAGCAATAAAATCTATCCAAGAGGTGGAGACCTTGCCGTGATTTTTCATATCCTCTTGTGTTTTGGCTTCCCACCAAATCAAAGCAGCAATTTCCAACCTTAATGAAGCCAATTGAATCTTTGTTTCATCATCTTTGATGTTTTGTATCCTGCAATAAACTTCAAGTTGAAAAATCCAATTATCAAGTCTTTTAGCATTAACTTCACCATTATACATAGGCAATTCAAATTTGATATCGATTTTTAATAAGGGAGTTTTACCATGCACCCTTGGGGGATGTGGATGTGTTTGAGTAACAGTGGTTGTGGAAGAGGAAGAAGATGAAGGCGAGGATGGAGGTGAATATGATGGCGGAGAAGAGGGTGGGTTTTTCCCATTTCCCTTTCAAGGCTTGTCATCATCTCCTCATTTTCCTCCAGAAGAAACCTCTCCTTTCGAAGGCTTGGAACTTTCACCCTGCAATCTTGAAATTATCTCTTCATAGAGAACATTCATCATTTTAGTCATGTCAAAGAAATATTTTCTAAAAGTCTTTTCATCTTCTGGCATGTTAACAGCTCCTCCTTCATGTGACATGCTTGTTGAAGCTTCAACTGCAATTTGAGGAAGAATTTGTGGTGGAGATTGTGAAAAATTTTCTCTCCTTGTCCTTGACCTAACTTGATGACTTGCAACCACAAGATTTCCTTCTCCTCTCTTGAGCTTCAACCTTGTAAGCATCAGAAACACTTGCAAACAATTAAATCCTCACAACAACAAAGAAAACCAATTTAAGCTTTGATACCAAACTTGATATGTATGTGATCTTAATGTAAATGTGCTTGAGGGTTTGTAAATTGCAAGTGTTAAAATTGAGTTTTTGAGAGCTTTTATGTTAATTTTTAAACACATAAAGCATGAAAATAAACTCTGAAATATATAGAAACAGCAGCCAATTACACCACAAAAATGACCACAACACAACAAATGATGAAGGAGTTCACCCATCCTGGGCTACGTCTCCTTGGTCCAACTTTGTAATATTCCTAAATTAGCCTACAACTAATTGGAATATTAAAGTTTTGTTTTGTCACTTAGATAGGTGAATAAGTGGGTAGGGAGACCCATAAATCTTTTTATTGTGAATAAAACCACTTCTCATGTGAAAGTGGAGAATTTTTTCAGCTTAATAAAGCGCCCTAAGGTGTGAACATGGGCTAAGACATGAGGACTGGGTCAACTTTGACCAAATCAACAGCGTTGTCATGGAGGAGTGGACATTAATGGAGGGACAATGCAGTTTTAGATGGAGACACAATGCAAGGAATTAGTGTCATTAATGGATGGGGCTTAGGGTTTGGAAGCTCATATCTTATAAAAGGAAGAGGATGGCATCCATATTATTCATCTTGGTATATTTTATATTGTGATATATGGTTTGTTTAGACATATAGCTCTCTTCAGCTATTTAGCTAAGATTTCATGTGTTGTTTAGCACAAGGTGTTCCTGATCAGGAATCCCACCTCTTCCATTGAGGAGCTCTTGGAGGATTTTGCACTATACTTCCACATTCAGGCTTTTGGCCAAGCTTCAGTCTCATGTACAACGCATTTCTGTTTAGAGTTGGGTTGTGTTGCAGGGGTGTAGCAGTGGAGGAAAGAAATCTCCAATTTCTGAGCTAGTTTTCCATTAGAGGGATCATCCTTTCATCCAGAGACTTGTGAGGATGACTTCAGGGATTCATTACAAATTATGGCATTAGGCCAAGTAGCAGTCATCATCTACGGCACAGTTTCCTACAGAAACTGCGTTATTTTGGAGAGCAGCTGCAACAGTGGATTTATTGCCCTATTTGGAGTGTTTGGGTTTCCTGTGTGGGGATCAACCCTTCATTTAGGAGATCTGTGGGAGGAGGATCATCCATCTCCCATTAGTGATTTATTTGGAGAGATTATTTAGCCCTAGAGCCAAATCTGCTATATTTTGTATATTGTGTTTTTCTGGAAACCTTTTTTGGGTTGTCCTGGAATTATGTTTTGGAGCATGGATATTTAGCCTTGTCATTTTTGGAGCATTATATCAGTATCAATATATTTTCATATCTTTCAGCTATTATTCTCTCTTAGACAACGTATTTTTCTGGGTTCATGTATTTCATATGTTAACAACATTATAGATCTAGGTGTATGTTTTCATGAGAGGCTTATTCAACCAAATTGAGTGATCTTTTCCTCAAGTTATTGTACCTATTTTGTTGTTATAATCACAATGGAATGGATCCATTGTTGTCTCATGCTTTGATCTATTATATTTCTGCATATTTCCATTTATATGCATTCTATTCCTGCTTTTCCCATTTGGGAATATTACAGTGGTATCAGAGCATAATATTTGTACTTCAGCCATTATGTCATCTAAGGAGGCTTCTCATAGAAAGGAGAATATTTTCAGAAGAGATGAAGGCAAAACCTCATTTTCAAGAGGGAAGGAGTTCTAAAAACTTCTTCTTCAAACTATGCAGTGCATTAACAAATAAATCAAAGAGATGAGAATGGAGAGATGTAGAGATTCTCCAAGAGGGCTTGTACATGAAGAAAGCTCCAGATTTTCACATTATGGGTGTGAGCATTCAGCTACACCATCAAATCTACAACGTGGTACTATGCCTAGGATCATAGCAAGAAGGAGATGTACCAAAGGAGGAGACTCTTGGTGACTATCTTCTAGAGTATGAATCTCAAACTCAAAGATTTAGAGATCATCTAAACTTCCAAGGGTTTTGCAAGATCAAGGAGGATAGAAGACCTAGCAACCATGATAGAATCACAAGGTGCAAGCAGCATGATGCGGGTAGATTATTTCTATCTACTTTTTATGGGTCACCTAAATGTCTAGCTAGGGCTTGGGTGGAGGAGCTAGACACATATTTGTAGCAACACCAAGTTTCAGAAGATGAAGCCATTAGAGTAGCAGCGCTGCACCTTGAAGGTAAGGTTTATGCCTGGTGGTTTTATGAATCTTCTTCATTAAAAGATGCAAATATGTCTACTTATGCAAGGTTCACTAGGAGGTTAGTAAAGATATTTAATGAAAAACATTCTGAAACTTCCTTGGTTGAGCTAGCCAAGCATAAACAAACAAGACATTTGTATGAATTGGAAGGATCTATAAATCCAACTCCATTTCAAAAAACTATTAAGGGGATTAAAAAATTGCATAATACCTTGCTAGAGGAAATATCCCCATTTCAGAAAGAGCTCTCTTCTCAAAGGGAAGACATGGAGGAACTAAACAAAGAACCTCTTAATGATTATGAGGCAACCTCCATTCATGATGAAGGAGAACTGAAGAAAAGAGGTAGCAGTGTTGTCACAGTAGTAGTAGATCTATTACCTCATGAAGAGGAAGATGGAGCATTTTCTCTAAAGAGAGTAAATTTTTCACTCTTGCAAGGAGTTCCAAAGAATCTCACATATGGAGATCAGGGCACAATCCATGTGCAACATGTGCCATCATTGACATATTGTGAGATCTTGAAGATAGAAGGAGATAAAGGGGAGGACAAGCATCATATGATGAGGAGCACACACACGTCTCTATTTCAGAAGGTTGATGCACGGAAGAGACAGGAGGATTTGTGCAGTGAGGACAAGGAAAAATCAGTCCACTCACATATACAGCCTGCACTATGCCTTGATGTTTCATTACATGGAGGCATTCCACCAGGGAGACCCCCTGATTGGAAGATGAATAAAGAGTTCTCTCAACATGGTGCGGCATTTATCTATTTGGCTAGAGAAGGAGCCTTGGGAGGAGCTAGCACAGCGTGGAGAACCTTTGATGGGTTCAAAGGAGGAGTGATAAATTTTATGATATGGACATTGCTATCTCCCACTCAACTATTTTCGCTGAAAGATGATCCAAAAATATATGATGACATGAGCATGGTGTCAAATGACCACTCCATAGCCTTGGAGCAGCAAATGATACTTCCACACCTAAGGAAGATTCCTGAATATGACAAGAGGTTATTAACACTCTTGAATGCATTGGCAAAATTATGGAAGTTTTGGATGGGAAATGCCTTCCAAGAGGAGGTTGACCTCCATGTATTTCAATCTTGTCTTAGGAAAGATCAGTTGTAAGGGAGGCAGCAAAGGTGGGGTAACAGTACTCCAACATATGGCTTTGGCACTGAGCATGTCAAAGAGGAGAGTTATGATGTGACAGGAGCTTAATTTCAGATTTCTACAATGTTGCCATTATTGGGAAACCTAGATCCATATTGGGAGTCCCATCTATTGGTGGAATATTCCAAGAACCTCTTCACATGTAAGGTTCTTGATGGGAAAATGATAGATTGGAGATATAGAGTGGTTGATGGAGTCATTTATTTCCATGATCGTATTTACTTAACTAGAGACTCCAAGCTCAAGAAGGAGATTCTACATGCAACATATGAGGCACTCCCTTCAGGACATGTAGACTTCATTGAGTCTTATCACACCATCATGGAGGGATTCTATTGGGAGGATCTCAAAGACTATGTGCACCAACATATCAGGAGATATGTAGCTTGGTTGATGTATGAGGAGGAGAACAACCACCTTGCAAGGTTGTTTAAATCACTTCCCCTTTTGATGGAGAGATGGGAAGGCTCATCTATGGACCTCTTCACCAACTTGTATACAATATATGGTAAAGATTGTGTTTTGATGCTTATTTATCAACTAACAATGTATGTGCACTCCTTTACCATGCATTTGCAGCACATTGCTCCACAAGAGAGCAAACCTCTTTGTGGATTTCATGGTCCTTTTGGGACTATATTTAGTGATGGGGATGACCACTTTATGGAGGACTTTGGGCAAGATATGTTTTTCTTGGATCATATTCAGCTGACATCTAATTTCCTTTACTATTTTCAAGATTTTGAGAAGCTTATGATAGCAAGAAGGTGGTTGGATGGTGTTGTCCACGTAAATCCCCTCTGCGGACAGAAGCGATCCCTCTAGCCCTAGGGTGGGTCTAGCAACTACGGGAACATACTAACATCTACCTTCCTAGATTGTAAATGAAATTGATAGCAAGGAAGATGTCCTACCTTGTTCTGATGCTATATTATTGTCTTTCGTCGAAGATTCTTGATCTGTCGCTCTTCTCAAGCTCGATCCATGCTACTTCCAACGTTCGATTACCTGTACAGACAATCAAGACACCACAACAAGCGTAAAATCATGACAAACATAAAATAATTACAATTTATCTAACTGATCAAGGAATGCTAGAAATCTCATTATCGATTTAAACAAGAGTGGAAGATAAACATTAGATGCATTTTATTATGATAAAGACAAGGGGATTTTACAACCAAGCCTTGATGTTGAGGCTCTCCTTCGGCAGGTCCGTATCCAAGCACATTTGTAACACCCTCACACACAAAGGTCTAAGATATCACTATGTTCCCAACACACAAAAACAATCACACTCTACACTATTCTCCCGAAGCTATAATTGCTTCTCCTTTCTATCATCACTAACCAACCAACCCCAGGTTGTAGAGCTGAAGGAGGTCTCCTTATATAACAATGGAGGAGGAGGCTATGGGCCCTCAAATGATGGGAAAAGAGCTTATCCTTTGGAATAGTTCCTATTTCTTGGCAACAAGAAGCCCAAAGGGGAATTTCTCAGCCATATCCTCAAAACAAACTTCCAACTCGCCACCTCACGAAGCTTCTAGTCACAGAAGCTTCCTTTCTATTTTAAAAAACTTTCCAAAACAGGATCAGCGTGGGTTCAAAATTAATACAAAGCGCTGATCAGCACAGGCTTTAGTGTAAATTTTTCTATCGGCGCGGGTCAGACACTGAGTGAAAGCGCCAACCTTGAAAACCAGGTTTTTACAAGGAACTTTCAGAAAAGTTGTAAAGGGAAATGATTTGGCAGACAAAATGTGATTCAGGGGTATGTATTCCATGTTTGGAAAGTAAAAAAGGGTCACTGTATGGGTCCTCCAGGATCAAGGAACAGGGAGTACATGGACAATGACAAATTACTGTGTAACAGATGCCCCCTAAAGTATCAAGTCCAAACATGAGTGAGGGGTGAAATGCTTTACAAGTACGTGCAAGGAACCAGACGTTGTTGTCGGGAGACCTGCAAATCAATCATAGATACATATACATAATTGAAAACTCTAATGAAAATACAGGAATCAAGGTATGGATGCAGCCATCCGTAAAAAGAGACCATGGTATGGTCGCAGCCATCCATCTGAGAAAGATCTCATATAGACTCATGGTATGGTCACAACAATCCATCTAAAAGAAACATGTATCCAATCATGGAAAAATCATATTTCCTTGCAACCTGGACTCTAGAGAATAAAATCTAGGGTCATGCGCTCCGTCACGACCCGATTGTTGAGATTCAACAAGATGATGAGCTTAGTGAAAAGAGTCGCCTTCACTAAGTGGGCCTGCAGGCTATTTTTGGTGCAAAGTCTATTTTTAGACTATGTATATTTTTAGACATGTCGATCATATTCTATGAGTTGCAGGATGCTATTTGTGGATGGTTGGTCAAGTTGGAAAAATATATGGACTTCTAGTTTTAGACATATTGGGCGGAATCTATTTTTAGATTGCCAGTCTAAAAATAGATATGTCGAATATTATTAGCTCTTAATAATATTTGGACTCTAAACATTATCTTATCCTCTTGGAGCACTTCAGTTAAGTGCACGGATGTGGCACATGCAGCTGACAGAAGGAATTACGCTATTCCTAGGGTTTAGTGGAGCTATTGCATGGTTGACTTCAGTTAGAACTCATGTGACAGAGTTTGGTGGAGTTGATGAGATAGTTAATGGAGTTGTGTTCAGTTTAACTTGGTTGAGCTAGTTGTATCTAGTCTAACTGATTGATACAATTAGTGAGAGTGGTGTGAATTAATTATTAATTAATTCACTAATTATTAACTCATAAATCAACTAAAGAATACATCGGTTAACTGCAGTGCATGGACAGTTTCAGTGGAGACCAGTGAAGAGGTAGGTGAAAGAGCAAGTGTGACTATCAGTTGTGACTATACTGGTGCATTGATTGCATCCAACACTCAATGGAGATTCCAACGAGAATTGCGTAGTGCAAGCTTGGTGAATATGATTTCATTCAAAGCCATTCTTGACGAAGTTGCGTAGTAGAAAGCGGTATTGGTGGCGAGAGATCGGTGCATGGATTCGCAAGATCTGCTTTGATTAGTGTGTAGCGATTTTATTGTCTTGAGCTTGATATAATCAGCTTTGTATAAGGATTTTATGATCCATATGACATATATTATATACAAATATTTTGGGTTTTCAGCTTTAGGCTTTCCCGTTAAACAACCGTGTTAATGTGTGTGAATTTTTATTGTTTCATGTGTGCATTGCAATCTTGATTTAATTTCCGCAAATGATCAATGGTGGAATAGATTCTGTATTTTGCATGAAGTTAAAATAGTGTGAGATCAGGAGAATATTGGACATATAACACATAATTTATATAATTTCTACATGGTATTAGAGGAGTTGATCATTGGAGCAAATTGCAATTATTGAAAAGGTTGATTTTGAGCTGGTGGAATTAAGATTTCTTTGCGGTGTTTTCTTGGTGTTGAAGTTGAGCATTCATTGAAATGTCTTTCAACGGATTGCGATTGGAGTATGCCCTTGAGGGTAGCTCAAATTACATTGCATGGAAGGACGAGGATGGAGGTGGTGCTAGATGATAGTGGGTTGAAGGGAGTTCATAGAGGAGTTCATAGATCGAGAAATTCCAAAACTGCTTCTAGCAATGCTGCCGCACTGGACGCATGGCAAAAGAAGACAACAAAATGTCGAAGGATTCTGTTGGAAGGTGTGAAGGATCATATAGTGTCTAGCCTTCATGGTAAAGCTATTCCATTCTTTATGTGGAAATCTTTGACAGACTTGTTCCAAAGCAAAAGCGACCAGAGGAAGTTTTCACTTAAAGACAAGCTCAGGAAAATGAAAATGGAGAAGGGTGAAAGTATACCCAAGTACCTCACGAAGTTTTTCCAGTGCAGGGATGAGCTGGGAAGTGTGGGGGTTGTTGTATATGAAGAGGACTTGGTGAGCTTGGCTCTCCTTAGGCTTTCGAAGAGTTGGAATTCCTACGAGAACTCTGTCAATGGTCGGGAGAAACTATTGGGATGGGAGCGACTTTGGTCAGATCTTATGCAGGAGGAGATAAGGCAGAGTACCAGGGATGGATCTTCATCGAAGAATGAATATGAAGAAAATTGTGCTTTTGTTTCCAAAGCAAGGAAAGGGAAGGAAAAGAAAAATCCTTCTCAATCCAGTGCGAAAGGCAAGATGCAGGACATGTCCAAGGTGAAGTGCTTTCACTGTCACCAACACGGACATGGACATTCGCCACTAATTGTCCCGAGAAGAAGAAGAATAAGCAGGTTGCTGGATCTGTAGCTAGAGAGGTCTTAGCCTCGCAGTTTGAGCTGGATTTTTTTTTTATCGCATGCTTGGTTTCAAGTGTGATGGGATCGATGTGGTTTCTTGATAGTGGTGCGTCTTTCCATATGATCGGAGACAAAGATTTGTTTAGTGATTTGGAGGAAAAGGATCTTGGAGTGCACATCGAGATGGGCGATGATGGTAGATACAATGCGACTGGTATCGGGACCATTTCCTTTGAGAGGGAGTCCGGTAAACCTTTCATATTGAAGGATGTCATGCATGTTCCAAGATTGAAGAAGAATCGAAGCGGCGATGTTGGAAGACAAGGGTTATGATGTTGTCTTTAGCGAGGGGAAAGGCTTTCCTGCATGATAAAAACTGAGCGGTAGAAACACGAGAGGATAGGGGTTCGAGGTTAGGGCAACATCAGTGTAGGTAGATGGCTACGCGTGATAGCAATCAAAGTAGAAGGTAGGTGAACCTAAGTGAGGGGGAATTGTGGCACAGGATATTGGGCCATCTTCACCATGGCGCTTTGAAAATTTTGCAGTAGATTTCTACCGGGCTGCCCAAGGGTACACTTGCGCAGTCAGATCAGTGCAAGGGATGTACTTTGGGAAAAATTTTGAAGACCACTTTTCATGAGAACGATAGTCGCGCCACGACGATCCTTGAGAAAATTCACACAGAGCACCTTTCTCAGTAGCTTCGACAACAAAGCACAGGTATTATGTGATATTTGTTGATGAATTTTCTCGTAAGTGCTGGATCTTCTTCATGCAGAAGAAGAGCGAGACATACTCAAAGTTCTGTGAGTTCAAGGCGCTGGTTGAGAAAGAGTTGGGGAAGCAGGTGAAAGCTCTAAGGAGCGATAATGGTGGTGAATACATCTTTGGCGAATTCAAAGACTTTTGCAGCGCAAAAGGAATTCGAAGAGAACTCATAGCGCCTCATAACCCACAGCAGAATGGGGTCGTGGAGAGAAAGAACAGAATGATCGTGGGTGCTGCACGGGTGATGCTGCATGATCAGGGCCTTCCCATACACTTGTGGGCTGAAGCATGCAACACTACGGTTTATGTGCAAAACCGTTGTCCTCATAGAGTACTTGGCATGAGTACACCCGAAGAGGCATTTTCTGGTAAGAAGCCTGATATTTCTCATTTGAAGATTTTTGGCTCACTTGTTTACATTCATGTGAAGAAGGATGCCAGAAAGAAGCTAGAGCCGACCACAGAGGTTGGGATATTTTTGGGGTACACAGAAACACCCCACAATTATCATGTGTATTTTCCAGACAGTCGGATGACTGTTGTGCGACGGGATATCAAATTTCATGAGGAGAAAGCCATGAAGTTGTCGCTTGAGAGGGAGCTACACTTGCATGCAGATGAGGAGCTACTTGTTCCTAAATATGAGCCTCAGGATGTGGATCAGCCACAAGAGGAGGTTCATGGAGTGGAATAAACCACTCATGCAGTGCCAAACATCATAGGGCAGAAGCGCACTACAGAAGCTAAGCGACTGAATCTTGATGCGGCGCGATAGCAAAGACACCATCACGGCGCGGACGAAGGCAGGTCACGACCGATTTACTAGATACATGGCTGCGATGAGCAAGTGTATCGTGAAGCAGAACCATCTTCTTTCGGTGATGGGAGTTCCCATGTTTTGGCCCAGTTGGCAAGACCAAAAGATGAGACAACATCGGAGCCAATTTCAAACCTTAGGATCTAGCCATCCTAGGTCCAGAGAGGGATCTCTTTATATGATTCAAAGTGTAAGTGTCTTTGAAGCTCTGAGTTATGATATTAGGCTAGTTATAGGCATAGGATTTGTTTGTTTGATTGTAGGTTTGGTTGTTGGGAATCAGGAAGGAAGGGTTCAGCATGAGACAAGGCTGGGCAAAGAGGAATTTAGGCAAAGGAGAAATAATCCAGGAGAACATCAAGACCATTGGGAAATGGAGTCAGGAAAGGGTTTACTTGTTGTCAACAGGAAATATTTCAATTGGGCTAGTCATCTAAAGCCTTGGATCCTAAATATGATGGGTGAAACGGAACAATAAGGAAAGGAAGTGAAGGGAGGGGAGAAAACCAATATTCTGTCTATAGATCAGGTCATAGGTCATTTAACTCCAGACCTGCTTGGACATACTCAAAGGCCACTCCCGAAGATGTAACTTAAGGGATCATAGAAAGGTAACTAGAGTGAAAAAGATCCTAGTGAGGTAGAGACTAAGTTCAGTCCTCCCAGTGTTCTCAATTCATCCAGTTAAATCCTAACAAGAACATCTAAGAACCAAATTCATTAATTCATACATCAGAGAGCAGGCAACAACATCCACTACACTGGTTAAATTAATTGAAACTAATCCTTAGATAACACATATAGCAGAAAACATAAAAGGCATGGAGAGCAGAAGCATAGGGCACCTAACAAGGGTGAATCCTATACCAGATTTTTGATGCAAGCCAGAAGAACTGAAATGAAATGAAATGAAATAACACAGAGATAGGAAAACATCACCGCAGCTTTAGATCAGGATCCAAAGAAATGTGCTTGTCATATTAAAAACAACACCAATCAAGTACAACATAGCTTACAACTTGATATCCAGCCTGATGAATCTTCCTTAGTCTATCTTACAATTTACACAGAGAACTTGTCTCAAGAGAAATAGCTTGCAATACACTGAAAACCAATCAACAACCATTACAATATTTTCTCATGAGTTTTATAGCTGAAGAGAAGTAGAAGAGGTAGGTGAAGAACTAAATGTAGCATTAAAACTTCTGAAAAGAAAGGGGGCCGAAGCCCCAAGTTGTGCATCTTGAGTATTTAATTTTTGTCACCCCTTTGGATGGAAGAATGGTCTTCTTCAGGTTCCATTTACTTCTGATATGACTTTGATGCATTTCTGCTACAATACTCTTTGTACTTCTGGTGGGTAAACAAATGATAAACAAACTGCTAAGAAGTCTACTACATAAATGTTCTGGTAATTTCGACCTGCTGTCATGGTGGAAATTCCTTCAGGGACATGGTGTTGAATAAAAACTATATGGGCACCACCATGCCTTATGAAAGTACATTTTGTTGGGAAAAATGCGAGAAGGGGGGGGGGTGAATGGTGAAATTTACTACATATTCAAAACTTTTACTTTTTCTTGCTTCTAAAACCCATACGCTACTTTCCTGATACAGACTCGCGTATATACGCGGTTACCCTTTATGAAACTCGCGTATGCACGGAGATATTAATAAATAATCAATTCTTTACTAAGATCCTTACATGTATTCATTGATCAGATGTTTATATAGCAGTAGACATGTGCAGTAATAACAGAATGAAACATCACACAAAAGCATCACATATGAACACCATGATTTTTAGGTGGAAACCCAAGTCGGGAAAACCACCGCTGGTTTTTCTCGGCCCAATACAATATTTTATTATAGAGAAAAACTTCTTACAATCATGTACTGGTGCAGACTTATACCAGCACGCAGGCACCCACCTGCAGAAGGCTACAACCTTCTCTCGTTTACCAGCCTCTCCTGGAAGGGAGCTTCAACCCCCTACTCTCGTTTACTAGTCTCACCTGGAAGGGAGCTACTACCCCCTGATATTAGCACCAGCCTCTGCTGATATTATCAGACTGAAGGCTTCAACCCTCAGATCCACTGTAGACCATGTTTCATCAATTTTCAAATTGGATCCAACAGCTCCAACACAACCCTTCACTCTTCAATAAACATACTTTGCTCAATGCTACCAACAGAACAGTGAACTCACTGTAACCAGAATATCAGAATTAACCCAGACTTCAGATCAGATTCCATACGCGCTTTTAGTACAACAGACCCGCGTATGTACGTGTGTTTCAAAAGACGAACCCGCGTATACTTCAGTAAATTTTTTTCAAATAAATTCTAACTACACATACGTGCCTTTCCCTGAACAGAGCCGCGTATACACGCGCTTTTCACGAAACCAACCTGCGTATAGATCTTAAAAGATAAACTTTGCACAACAGATCAGATCTATGAACTTACCCAGATTCCTTAGACTTCTTCAACTGATTTGCACCAGGTATTCATTACTTCTTTTCAGATCATCCAAGAGATTCACCATTTAAAGATCTAGAGATCTTGAACCTTCATTATGTTCATAGATGCCTCATAGATTCAAGTCTATTAATTAAGAGCAGAATTTACCCATACAGATATTCTTCAGAGAGGTATTCATTTAATTTCAGACTCATGCTCCACTCTCCCTTTTGCACAATGAATTTCTTCTCTTTATATAGGTTTACCCTTTTTCAATACCATGAGCTAAAACCACCATACCTCCGATGGTATTCCTGGACGGGGTCACATAGACGAATCATTACTCAATACAATGGGTCAATACCATGGTGGTTACCCCTGGTTTTATACTTTATGAGCGCTTTTACCCATACGCGACTTGGCACGTTGTTTCCCGCGTGCATACGCGACTTCTCCTAGACAAATCCGCGTATGCCTTGAGACATACTCTTTTCATCATAGATCTAGCACATACTGAATTCCTTTCTTCATTATCTTCTGTACTCACTGCAGATACATCATATTTAAATTATTTAACAGGTTCATCAAGTCAAGAATAACTTCATCAGGTGGATTGCCATCAAGGACAACACACTGCATCATATTGCCAACAATCTCCCCCTTTGGACTTGATGGCAACCACGATGGTGTTTGATCACTATAATAGAATGACTCCATGTCACTCTCCCCATTCTTTTCTTTTATTCAAACACCATTCAAACAATAATAGAATGACTCCAGGTCACTCTCCCCATTCTTTTCTTTTATTCAAACACCATTCAAACACCATGTCACTCTCCCCCTTTGACATCAAGGGCAAAGGGCGGATCAAAACCAACACACTCTCCCTGTAGAAGAAGCGTTTTGCAGATCGGATGTATCCTAAAGTGACCAAGCTCCCCCTGAGTTCATGCTGAATCTTTAAACATATTTTTCAATGAAGTACATGACTCTATGAACTTCCTATCACCAAAGACTCATACTTACATCAAATATCCAACCAAGTGGATTTGCATATTTGACTCAGCTACCCAACCAAGTGGGTTTACAAATGTTTGACAAGTCCTTACATGACTGAATATTACACATTTACACTATGGGTCTCAACAAGACCTTCTCATGAAATTACAAATATGACTTTTTATCAACAAGACCTTTTCATGACCAACACCAGAAAAACTTTAAGAAGACAAGAACATATTTCGGAACCATCATGATGCCAACAATGCATTATAGTCAGTAAGGCTAATGCTCCCCCTAAAAGTGTGCATCCAAGCAGCTTTTCTATATGACCAAGGCTCCCCCTTTGCTTGTGCATCCTGAACACTTGCAACAAATCATCAAGGCATCTTCACCCAAAATCAGAGAAAGAAACAGAATAGAAGAGCTGAAATACCAACAGTGACTCCAAACAGCATCAGATATACCAAACAACACTACAGCTGAGCTGAAAAATGCTGACCCCAAACAAAAATGCCATCAATCAATCATACGCGTCTTTATGTGATGCAACTCGCATATATACGCGACTGTCTTGAATGAAACCCGCGTATACCATTTAATCTTCTGAATTTAATCAGATCTGATCTTCTGAGAGGCAGAGACAACACCCAAATTTTGTCTGAGATATTCGAATGCTTCCCTGGGCAGTGGTTTGGTGAAGATATCATCAGCTTGTTCTTTGGAGGGAACATAATCCAACTTCACCTTTTGTTCAAGCACTTGTTCACGTAAGAAGTGATACTTGATGGGAATGTGCTTGGTCTTCGAATGCATAACAGGATTCTTTGAGATACTGATGGCACTTGTATTATCACACATAATGGAGATAGGAGAAGTACATTTGATTTGAAAATCTCCCAAGGTTTGCATCATCCAAAGGAGTTGAGTGCAACAAGATGCGGCAGCCACATATTCTGCTTCAGCAGTAGATAAGGCAATAGAACTTTGCTTCTTACTGAACCAAGATACCAACCGAGGCCCCATATAAAATGCACCACCACTTGTGCTTTTTCGATCATCAACATTTCCGGCCCAATCTGCATCAGAGTAAGCATGAAGAGTAAGATCAGCATCCTTTGGATACCATAGTCCAAAGTCTTGAGTTCCTTGCAGATATTTGAATATTCTTTTGACAGCCTGAAGATGAGACTCTTTTGGATTAGCTTGGAATCGTCCAACAATCCCAACAGCATGCATAATGTCTGGTCTAGTCCCGGTGAGATAAAGTAGACTTCCTATCAATGATCTGTATTCTGGTTGATTCACCATGGGAGAATCATCATGAGAACTGAGATTGCATCCGGTTATCATTGGTGTACTTACAGGCTTGCATTGTTCCATGCCATACTTCTTCAAAATTTGCTTAAGATATTTTGCTTGAGATAGGAATATGCCATCTGTAGTTTGATGCACTTGCAAGCCAAGAAAGAATGTTAGTTCCCCAAGTAAAGACATTTCAAATTCTTGCTGCATAACAGAAGAAAATTTTTGACTCAAGGATTCTTCATTACTCCCAAAAATGATATCATCAACATATACAATTACAATCAAAAGTTTGTCATGTTCGATTTTTGTTTATAAGTTACTATCAGCAGACCCCTTTGAAAATCCTTGTTGATGGAGATATTTGTCAAGACGATAGTACCATGCCCTTGGAGCTTGTTTGAGACCATATAGAGCCTTTTTGAGTTTACAAACAAGATTCTTATCATTTCCCAAAATGAATCCCTCTGGTTGTTCTATATAAACTTCTTCTTCAAGATCACCATTGAGGAAGGCAGATTTGACATCCATTTGACAGACTTTGATTTGTTGAGAACTTGAAAAAGCTAGAAACATTCTTATGGCTTCAAGTCTAGCAACAGGAGCAAAAGTTTCTTCAAAGTCTATACCTTCTTGTTGAGTGTACCCTTTGCAAACCAATCTGGCTTTGTTTCTTATAACATCCCCATTTTCATTTAACTTGTTCTTGAATATCCATTTAGTTCCAATGACATTTTTATCATGTGGCCTTGGTACCAAATCCCAAGTGTGATTCTTTTCAATTTGATCAAGCTCTTCATTCATGGCTTGAATCCAACATTCGTCCTTGCTAGCTTGATTGACATTTTGGGGTTCAATTGTGGATAGGAATGCCAAATAGCTAGAAGATCCCACAAGAGTCCTTCTTGTTTGTACACCCGATTCCTTGTTTCCCAAAATTTGAGATTCAGGATGATTCTTTTGAACATATCTGGATGGAGCTTTTTCTGACAAATCATCTTCAGGTTCTTCATTGGATCCACTGCCTATATTATTTCCATTTGATGTAGAAGGACAAAAATCATCATCATCTTCTTCTGTTGCTTGTTTTTTTTCTTTAGGAGCTGTAGGAGATTCATCAATGACAACATCAATACATTCAACAATCTTTCAAAGCCTTTTATTGTAACATTTGTATGCTTTGCTTGAAGATGAGTAACCAAGAAGTATCCCTTCATCTGATCTAGGTTCAAACTTGCCAAGCTTTTCATCATTATTTTTTATAAAGCATTTACTTCCAAAAATTTTGAAATGCTTTACAGAGGGAGAATTACCATACCAGAGTTCATATGGAGTTTTGTCACTATTTACCCGAACATGTGCCTTGTTGAGAATATTTGCTGCTGTATGTGATGCTTCTCCCCAGAACATGTCAGGAGTTCCAGAATCATCAAGCATAGCTCTAGCCATTTGTTGAATTGTTCTATTCATTCTTTCTGCTACGCCATTTTGTTGTGGAGTGCCTGCTACAGAGAATTGTCTCTTTATGCCATGTTGTTCACAAAATTCAAAGAATTCATTTGATGTATATTCTCCTCCTCGATCAGATCTAAGGCATTTGATTTTTAGATCTAATTCATTTTCAACCAGAGCTTTGAAGATCTGAAATTTCTCAAATGCTTCATCTTTGTGTTTAAGCAACCCAATCCAACACATTCTAGAGAAATCATCAATAAATAAGATATAGTATTCTTCTCCACGTGGTGACTTTTTCCTCATGGGTCCACAAATGTCAGTATGAACAAGTTCAAGAGGCCTACTTGATGATCCTTCTTTGGCATTAAATTGTACTCTGGTCTGCTTACCAAATTGGCAGGATTTGCATATGATATTCTCTGGTAGAGTAATATTGGGAAGACCACGAACAGCTTGAAGTCTGCTTGCTTTGTTGATTTGAGAGAAGCTTAGATGCCCCAGCCTTCTATGCCATAGCCAATTTTCTGAAGATTTGCTCAAGTAACATTGATCTTTGCAGTTCTTTAGTACATATAGGTTGCTTGGAGTTCTTTTCCCTTTTATAATAGTTCTACCTGTATCCAGATCACGAACCACACATTCTTTTGAACTGAAGACAACTTTTGTACCTTGATCACACATTTGACTTACACTTAACAGGTTATGCCTTAATCCATCCACATACATGACATCATTAGCCTTCACCTTTTCTTTTAGAAACACGGACCCTTTTCCTTTAATTACAACAGGATTATCATTTCCAAATGTAACTTTCTTTTCCTTTTCTAGAGAATTATATGAAAGAAGTTTGCTTTTGTCACCTGTCATGTGTCTAGAGCACCCACTATCAATGTACCATTGATTTTCTTCACCTTCTGCGAATAACGCTATCCCACAATTTTCAACCTGTAATTCCTTCTTTTTCCATACTTTGGAACTTGAAGGAAAATGTTGTTTTGGTTGGACTTTGCTCCTGCATTCAGATTCTTCATGCCCAAAATTATTGCAACAAGCACATTCAACTTCATTTTGAAGAGGAGAAAAGTTGTTATAAGTGTTCCTTTTTGATTCAGTATCCATCTTTTTCTTTCTTGCTTCTCTTGTCATGATGGTTTTATATGCAACACATTGAACAGCTTTATGACCAAAATTGTGACATGAGAAACATTGTCCATTGAAATAGAAATTTCTGCGATCATGAAATCTTCTATTTGAATTTACCTGTTGATTGTTGCTTCTTTGAGAGATATCCCTGTTAGTGTTCCTTGTATTGTGATGATCATGCTTTACCTGTGAAGAATCTTTATTCCCTTGTTGTGAGGCTGAATGAAGTAAACCAGTTGCAGCTGCTTTTAGATAGTTTGGTGCTGAAGCCTGTGAGGATTCTCCAGTATATCCAAGACCTGTTTTAATCAGAGGAGATCGTTGAACCTTGATAATCTCATCTAAGGTTTCAGATCCTTTAGCAAATCTAAGATTCAGAGTCTTTACTTTCTCAAGTTCTTTTCTTAGACTTACAACTTCACATTCTAATTTTTCATTATGTTTCTTTGCTTCTTCGTTCTGTCTTTTCAGAGTCTCTATGATTATCTTACTTTCTTCCAAGAATATTTTGAGTTGATTGTTTTGATCAAGAAAATCATTGTCATCTAGAGCATCCATAAAAGCATCCTTATCATCTCTAGAGTTATTTTCAAATGCCATGAGAAGTCTAAGATCTTGTTCACATTCTTCCTCACTGTCAGATAACTCATCACTGTCTTCATTTGTATAGTATCTTTTCTTAGTGCTAGACTGGTGTTTATTTCTTCTTGCTACTACTTTCTCCCTAGCAAATGTTTCTTTATAAGGACATTTTGCAGCATAATGACCAACTCTTCCACAATTAAAACATTTAAAAGGAAGCTTACCTTTGAATCTTCCGGTTCCTAGTTGGAGTTTTCTCACAAAGTTTGCCTCATCTTCTTCCGAGATATATCCTGACCCTTCCGGTTTTTGAACTTCTTTCCCTTTTGTAGAAGCTTTGAAAACAGCTTCTTTGACTTCAGATGGTCCTCCTCTCCTCATTTCGTATGCAGTCAATATGCCATGAAGTTGCACCATAGTAAGATTTTGAAGGTCTTGTTTTTCTTCAAGTGCAGAAACTTTTGACTCAAACTTGGCCGTTAGTGATCTCAAAATTTTCTCAACCAAAGTGGATTCGGTTATTGTTTCTCTCAGATTTCTCATACGGTTTACAACATCATCAACACGTAAAAAGAAACCAGCAATATTCTCATCACTATGCATTTTTAAATTTTCATACTCAATTCTGAGAGATTGAAGTTTTGCACTTTTTACCTTTGCATCACCTTCATAGCTTAGGATGATTTTGTCCCATATCTCCTTTGTTGTATTTAGCTGCATGACTTTGACAAATTCTGCTTCAGTTAGACTTCTAGTTATAGCATTGACCGCTTTTGCATTTGATTCATAATTCTTTCTTTCAGTTGGATCTGTTGGTGTAGCAGCTGGATATTGATATCCTTGTTCAACAATGGCCCATATATCTGCTCCCATAGACTGAAGATAGGATCTCATCCTTATTTTCCAGAAGATTGAATTGCTTCCGTTGAAGAGCGGAGGTTTGATAGATGTTGTTCCCTCGTGATTGCTCATCCTGCTTGATCTTCCTTCTAGCGGTTAAGCTTTTTCAGAAGGACCTAATTTGATACCAATTGTTGGGAAAAATACTGAGAGGGGGGGTGAATCAGTATTTACTGCATATTCAAAACTTTTACTTTTTCTTGCTTCTAAAACCCATACGCTACTTTCCTGATACAGACTTGCGTATATACGCGGATACCCTTTATGAAACTCGCGTATGCATAGAAATATTAATAAATAATAAATTCTTTACTAAGATCCTTACATGTATTCATTCATCAGATGTTTATATAGCAGTAGACATGTGCAGTAATAACAGAATGAAACATCACACAAAAGCATCACATATGAACACCATGATTTTTAGGTGGAAACCCAAGTCGGGAGAAAACCACCGCTGCCATTGTCTCAGCCTTCAATATTTTATTATAGAGAAAAACTTCTTACAATCATGTACTGGTGCAGACTTATACCAGCACGCAGGCACCCACCTGCAGAAGGCTACAACCTTCTCTCGTTTACCAGCCTCTCCTGGAAGGGATCTTCAACCCCCTGCTCTCGTTTACCAGTCTCACCTGGAAGGGAGCTACTACCCCCTGATATTAGCACCAGCCTCTGCTGATATTATCAAACCGAAGGCTTTAACCCTCAGATCCATTGCAGACCACGTTTCATCAATTTTCAAACTGGATCCAACAGCTCCAACACAACCCTTCACTCTTCAATAAACATACTTTGCTCAATGCTACCAACAGAACAGTGAACTCACTGTAACCAGAATATCAGAATTAACCCAGACTTCAGATCAGACATTCAGAAACACTTTCAACTTTGAGACCCCATTAATTAGATTCCATACGCGCTTTTAGTACAACAGACCCGCGTATGTACGCATGTTTCAGAAGACGAACCCGCGTATACTTCAGTAAATTTTTTTCAAATAAATTCTAACTACACATACGCGCCTTTCCCTGAACAGAGCCGCGTATACACGCGCTTTTCACGAAACCAACCTGCGTATAGATCTTAAAAGATAAACTTTGCACAACAGATCAGATCTATGAAATTACCCAGATTCCTTAGACTTCTTCAACTGATTTGCGCCAGGTCTTCATTACTTCTTTTCAGATCATCCAAGAGATTCACCATTTAAAGATCTAGAGATCTTGAACCTTCATTATGTTCATAGATGCCTCATAGATTCAAGTATATTAATTAAGAGCAGAATTTACCCATACAGATATTATTCAAAGAGGTATTCATTCAAGTTCAGACTCATGCTCCACTCTTCCTTTTGCACAATGAATTTCTTCTCTTTATATAGGTTTACCCTTTTTCAATACCATGAGCTAAAACCACCATACCTCCGATGGTATTCCTGGATGGGGTCACATAGACGAATCATTACTCAATACAATGGGTCAATACCATGGTGGTTACCCCTGGTTTTATATTTTATGAGCGCTTTTACCCATACGCGACTTGGCACGTTGTTTCCCGCGTGCATACGCGACTTCTCCTAGACAAATCCGCGTATGCCTTGAGACATACTCTTTTCATCATAGATCTAGCACATACTGAATTCCTTTCTTCATTATCTTCTGTACTCACTGCAGATACATCATATTTACATTATTTAACAGGTTCATCAAGTCAAGAATAACTTCATCAGGTGGATTGCCATCAAGGACAACACACTGCATCATATTGCCAACACATTTTGCTAATGAATAAACCCTGATGTTATCTCTTACTGTGCACATGACCGTCTGTTCGGTCCTCGGGGTCTTCAATCTGGTAGTTTTCTTCTTAGACCTTTGCATAGGACTCAAAAAACCTTCATTGGCGTGCCCTAAGCGCTTTGCTGTTCCATTTATATCTCTGCTGGAGGAAACTGTGCCTTTAATGGCCCTGGGAAGATTGTACAGGTTTCTTAGCCTCATTCTTTAAATGCAATCATGTCCATAACCTTCCTGGGCTTTGTTTTATTACAATCTTTGCGTCTGATCCTTCCTACAACCTCTGTTATTGTACCAGAGACTGAAAAACACGGCGGTTTTCACCACCACATAACCCTACAAAACACGAAAATGGTTACGAAAAAACACTTATGGAAAGGGCGGTATGGATGAATGTGACAGTGGCGGTGTGGCGTGGACGAGGATGGTGACTACAGAGGCAACTATGGAGGAAAGCATCGCACAGTGAAGAATGCATGAGAAGACGTCGAGGCGGACGTTTTAACGTGAAAACAATAAACTTTTGACCTTGGAACAAACACATATAACCGGGGCGGGTGATTGTACAGCGGAGAAATGTGGTATGATGACGTGGAGGGATCGGGCGGTGGCGGAATATTCGACAGTGGGAAAACAAGTTTGGACCGTCCGATATCAGGGAAGATTGACGGTGGAAAACACATCGGAGGCGATGGATGGTGGGCCAGGGGGTGCGATGGCCATAGGTTAATGACAGCGCAACTCCGAGAAGCGACAGTCGTTGGATGGGCTGCTCCAGATCTAACGGTCGACGACAATATCGCTCAGCATCCTGTACCGAACGATAACGTTCGATGAGCAGGCAGTTTTGAAATCATACAGGAGCCACGCATCGGGAGTTGTATGGAATTTTTGGCCGATCGGAGAATACCACCCTCCTCCCAATGGCGCTGTGATAGAAACCGATGGTTTACGAATAGTGCGTGGCGGGGACCACAGGGCGGATGCGTTTTGGACCGTCGGATCTTAGTTAAATGGACGGCGATGGCGCTATCGAGGGTTATAATGGGAAAACACAGGTGCTATCGATTTAACGATCACCGTCCGATCAACCCAGATCAACGGTTGATGTCGCGCCTGATAAACATATGGAATAGGTGCCTTTGGAGCTGGCGGATGGTTCCGGTGCGGGGTCACATGGAGGAAAAGGGGTGCGGGGCTAGGCCGAAAGGGGCTAAGGCCCAATATGTGAAATACATGACTTTTTACCCAATTTTGATGCATTTTCGGCCAGGGAAAGGGTAACGATAGGGGGAATAAGAGGGGTAATGGCCAAACCAAGGAGTAAGGGTAGGATTTTAAGAGGGATTATGGGAATTTAGGGGGACCAAGGGAGGAATTTTGAAAGGGAAAGAGGGGTGAGAATAGGGTAATTTGCAGGGGTATAAGGGGCAAAAGAAGGCCCTTAGGAAATTTTTCACAAACAGAGGGGCTTAATGATGGGAAAACAACAAAGGGAATTTCATTAAAAGGCAAAGGCATGTAGAAGACTTCAAGGATGATGTGTCTTCATGGGAGATGCATTCCTTGAGGGCTTCCAAAACAACCTAGCCCCCTGCTTGCTTGCCAAGAATTTCATAGGGGGGCTAACAGTGGCTCCACATGGGGATGGCTTCTTCTTGAAGGAGGCAAGAATCCAGAAATGATCTTTGGAGTAGGCCAGATGCCTGCTGCTTGGCACATCCCTTTCTTTAATTTCAGCTGCCACAATATGACAGAAATATCAGCAGAAAAACATTCCCCAACCAATCTACCTAACCAAACTATAGTCCTAACATTTCCCTTTGGGTGCATTTGAATTAGCAGACCCTTTACATCGTTTATTTTAAAACAGAAAGCAAACCTATTCTAAATCTACCCTTATTGCTCCATGAGACCAGATTAGACTGTTGGTCTCATTTGTTTCTCTACCTAATCTAATATCGGCTGGGATTAAGTTGTCCAGCAGATTTATTCTCTATATTCTAAGACAGAAATTGAAAAACAGTCAAGCGAGGATTGGATTGTCTAACTTGTTGTTGATCCAAGGCATAAAGACAGTTGCACATGGACAGAAAATGCTGAAATTTGAAACAAAACTTTGAAGGCTTGAAATCTGAAATCTTGAAGCATCCTTCTTTCTTTGTGTGACTCAGGTTTTGAGCATATTAGAGTCACCTTTTCCTTCGTTTCAGCTCTGGTTTTGGGCATGTTAGCGCTGATTTCTCTTCTCTTTGCTGGTCTAGATTTTGAGCATGTTAGGACTAGCTACTTTATACTTCTAAGGTTCATGTTTTGAGCATGTCTGAACCTTTCCTGTTTTTTTTGTTTTTTTAAGATCACAAACACTGCAATGATATGTACACCGAAAATGGAAACTGGAAACTGGAAATTAGCAAAAGTAGTGTTTGAGCATCCTGCCATTGACAAGACCCCCAAACAGCTCTGTACCATCTAATTCTTGTAGAATAAAGGCATTAGGACCCATAGTGGCTTGGATGATGTATGGACCCTGCCACAAACTGTCAAACTTACCATGCTTTCCTTTGTCCTCTCTCCTTGAGTCCCAGTTCAGAACGTTGTCTCCAATTTTGAAATCAGAGGCTTTGGTTCTTTTGTCAAATAATTTCTTTATATTTTCCTGAACTTTGACAGCTCTGTTGTAGACCTCTTCTCTTGTTTGCTGAAGATGAATTGTCTGATGTATTCTCCTCACCATATTGTCTTCTTCTGTTTTTATCTCTTGAACAAGCTTGATCACTGGTACTCCAAGACTTGTAGGAACATTGCTTCTGTTCCATAAACTAGATGGAATGGTGACATGCCAATATATTTCTTTGTTGTAAGCCTATCAGCCCACAAAGCATGTACCAACTTGTTATGCCATGACTTTTTGTTCTCTTCCAACAGCTTTTTGATGATGATCACCAGGCTTTTGTTTGATGATTCAGCTAAGCCATTACCTTGTGGGTAATAGGCAGTTGAATGACCAAGTGCTATTCCATACCTGTGACAGAAATCAACCATTGTCTTGGATCCAAACGCAGCTGCATTATCGGTGATTATTTTTCTTGGGAAACCAAACCAAGAGAGGATATGACCTTCTAGGAACCTAATGATGACCGAATCTATGGCATTTCTAGTGGGTACGGCCTCTATCCACTTAGTGAAGTAATCTGTGGCAGTCAGGATCCATTTGTGTTGTGCAGAAGAAGAAGGGTGGATTTATCCTATGAAATCAAGGCCCCATTGCATAAAAGGACCTTCAACAGTGATGGGTTGGAGAGGAAGGGGGAGGAGTTTTCTTTTGCCTTCAAAAATCTGGCATTTGTGGCAGGCAATTATCATCTTATGGACATCATTGAAGAGTGTAGGCCAACATTAGCCAGCCCTGAGTATTTTGTTTGCAGTGGCTTTCCAGTTCAGGTGGCCACCACACTCTCCAGCATGGAATTCTTGTTTAATTCTTTCAGCTTCAGTTTCTGGCAAACATTTAAGCAATAGGCCATTTGGATTTTTCCAGTATAAGTTTTCATTCAGAATGCAGTAATTTCTGGCTTTTAGCTTTAAGAACCTGGCCTTGGTCTTTGACAGTTCAGGTGGAGCATTGAGGTTGGTGAGCACATAAAGGATATCAAAGTACCAAGAAGAGTTCTGAAACTTCTCCTCAATAGTGGGATCAGGCAATCCTTCTTTCTCATCCAAGGCAGCTATCATGTTTATGTCAAGGACTTACAGATTTGATTCAGCCATTAGCTTAGCTAAGCCCTGACCTTTGATCAATTTGGTGGGTCTTATCTCAAGGTCATATTCTAAGATTGTAGCAATCCATTTGCCCCTTTTCCCATCTGGGTCTTGGGACAAGATATCTTTGACCACTATATTTGGTACATAGGCTATGGTGTGGGAATGCAGTATGTACACCCTAAAGTATTTTAAGGCCTTAACCAGAGCATAGGCCTATTTTTCCATTATGTTGTATTTCAAGGGTGCATCTCTTAGTGCTTTGCTAAAGAAGGCTATTGGCTGTTCCATTCCCTCGGGATTTTTCTGCAGTAAAACTGCAGCTATTGTGTGTTCAAAGGCGAATGAAAAGATTAGGAAGTCTTTTGAGAAATCAGGGATAATCAGAACAGGAGCTTGGGTGAGTGCAAGTTTTATTGATTCAAAAGATTGTTTAGCTCCAATAGTCCCTTTAACTCCTACACCTTTATTCAGCATGTTAGTCATATTCCTAAGGTGTTCAGCTAGGTTGGGAATAAATCTCCTGAGGAAATTGATTTTCCCAATGAAGCACTGTAACTCCTTGATGTTTCTTGGGTGTGTGATTTGTAGTATTCCCTCAACTCTCTGAGGGTCTATCCTAATTCCCTTTTCAGATATAATGTGGCCAAGAAGCTTGCCTTCTTGCAGCCCAAACACAGTTTTTTTAGGGTTCAAGGACAAACCAAACCTTCTACATTTCTCAAACACTTTCCTTAGATGTTTTAGGTGTTCTTCATCAGTCTTGGAGTAAAATGTAATGTCATCTAAGTAAATAACAATGAAGTGTCCTATATCATCTGAAAAAGCTATATCCATTGCTCTTTGGAAGGTTGCTCCAGTGTTCATCAGTCCAAGGCATTTTTACATACATAAAGGTGCCCCATGGAGTGGTAAAAGCTGTTTTGAGTTGATCTTCTGGGAGTACTAGCACTTGGTTATAACCTGAAAAGCCATCTAACAGGGAGATTCTTCTTGAGCCTGCTACTTTCTGAAGGATGTGTTCCATTCTTGGCAAAGGGTAATTATCTTTGAGTGAGGCTCTATTAAGGTTTCTGAATTCTTTGCATAGTCTGATCTCCCCTGTTTTCTTTCTCACAGCCACTAGGTTTGATACCCAATCAAAAAACCTTACTGGAACTATTATGCCTACATCGTACATCTTTTCTATCTCCTTTTTAATTGCAGGCAATTGTTTTGGATTGATTCTGCGAAGTTTTTGTCTAAAGGGCTTCTGATTTTCTTTCAAGGGCATTTTGTGTTGGATGATATTTGTGTCATAAGCCTTTAAGTCTTCATAACTCCAAGCAAACACATCAATGAATTCTTTGAATAGATCAATGTATTTTTCTTCATGTCTGCAGGTAAAGACTTAGCCAGTTTAATCTTTTTGGGTTTCTCTTCAGTACTTATGTTGCATTCTTCCACATCAGAGTCTGCATGTTCTATAGTGGGCTTTTTTGCTACATCATCAAAGTCAAAAAGGTCCTCTAAGGGTGCTAGGCCTCTGGGTATATTCTTATCTTTGGCCTGCAACACCTCTACTTCCTCACTATCTGTGTTTTCACATTCTATGGCTGAATTTCCAGTTTATTCAGTCAGAGCGTTTATTTCTATGTTACAGGGTGTTTCTTGTTCATCTGGGGGATCCTCACTTGAGCAGTTGTCATCATATTTTGAGTCTGAATCAGAGAATTCAAACTCGTTTCTGCCCACCAGGAAATCTTCAATCTGTTTGTCTCCTTCAAAGACCTGCCAATATTTTTCATTGTCTAGCACTGCAGGTCTAAATTTGGTCTGAATGATGATCTGTTGATCAATGGGGGTCTTAGGATATGAACTAGCTAAACAAGCTAATCCGTTTGCAATTATATTCTGGCCCCTAGGGAAAAACACCAAATCGTATTCTACAAAAGTTTTCAAAAGATCCATTGCGTCATTCCTGTATTCCCTAAGCCTAGGGTGTTTTGCTGCGTATTCACCATTCACTTGTTTTATAACCAACTCTGAGTCCCCTTGCACAGCTATCCTACGGGCTCCTAACTTCTTCAACATATTCAAACCCAGGATAAGAGCCTCATATTCTGCAATATTGTTTGTGCATTTGAAATGCAGATTGACAGCGTGACTCTCTGCGTAGTCACTCTTTGTGTTACGTACCCACACCCCTGCCCCAGTAGTTTTTCTTGTACAGGACCCATCAAAATTCATTTCCCACAGGGGTTCGTTTTTTGTTTCCTTATCATTTCCTTCCCTACAGCTGGGTTTGCCATTGTGTTGTGTTATAGGGTCTGCACTAGGCCGTGGGTTGCTTTGTTCTTCATGTGGTGTATTAGTTTGAGAAGGGTGACTAATCAGCTGACTGCGTTCTGTCTCTATTTCCTGATGCTGGTTCTCCTAAGGATTGGTCATTGTAAAGAATGAAAGAATCCAGGTTTGTGTGTACAGAGTATAATGGTGAATTCTCAGGTTTTCGGGGCTACTGACTAGGAATTTCATCTGGGCCTCTCTATACAGTCTTCTAAGTTGGCCAAATATAGGGATAGTGGCATATGAGCCATCTATCTGCATTGTGCCTTGCAGCTTGGCTCCCCATCATCTAGATAGTAACATGCCATACTTGGGTGGCACATCTACCACCACCACATCCATGGCCATACATTTAGTAGGAATCTGGGTAAGGTTCACACATAAGTATTTGATCAGGCCCAGGCATTTTACTCTGCTAGAATCGAATGAATACAAATCTTTATAGGGTCGTGTTATCTCTAGGCCTAATTTTTCCATCACTACTGTTGGGTATGTGTTATATTCTTTCCACGACTAGTCCCACGTGCTGTACGTTGCGCCGGGCGCAGCAGGGGGGTCACAGGGGGGGCAGCAGCCCCCCCTGTCAAGGTCCAGGGCAGCGCCCCGGTGAAAAAAAATTTTGGTATGCAGTCCCACTCATATGCGGACCCACCCATGTTTTGTGCATAAGTTTGCACATGGTTTTGGGGTACGATGGTTTTCGACCCCTGGTATTTTGTAGATCCAGTCAAGGGAACTACGGTTATGTTCTAATCTAGGGTTAATAGATTGGGGTTTATGTATGCTTCGGCATGTATATATATGTGTTGTAACACTAAAAGGAATATAATGAAAAATCAAGCTAGTCGTCCCAATTTGGGATCCAGGGAAAAATATCTGTGTTTATCTGTTTTATGTTTTATGCTCTCGCTATTGTTTATTTTCTGTTATAAGATTCGTGTGTAGATAATTTTTGTTCAGGTTTAAAACCTACATTTGGTATCGGAGCTGTTTCGGCTTCAAGGGGACGCCTTTGCTGCTGAGGGTTTTTTGCTCGGGCCTAAGGTAGACCCTGTTCAGTGGGAGATCTACGGGATCGATTCTTGCTGTGAAAGAAGATGGCGAGCGGCGGGAAGATAGAGATCGAGAAATTTAATGGTCAGAATTTTGAGTTGTGGAAGCTCAAGACGGAGGATTTGCTGGTGGATAAAGATCAGTGGATCGTAGTATATCCAGGTACTAAACCAACGGCAATGTTAGATGAACACTGAAAGAAACGGGATCGGAAGGCTAAGAGCACAATACGGTTGTGTGTGTCAGATTCAGTATTGTTGAATGTATCTGGGGAAGCTACGGCGAAGAATTTGTAGGAAAAACTTGGGACTTTGTACCAATCTAAGTCTTTGGTGAATAAGTTGTTCCTGCGGAAAAAGCTGTATAACTTGAGGATGAAGGATGGAGACTCGGTGACAGAGCATATGAACGCCTTCAATACTGTGGTAAGTCAGCTATCATCTATTGATATTAAAATCTCAGATGCAGATAAGTGCATCAGTTTGTTGTGCTCTCTACCAAACTCGTGGGACAGTCTGGTTATTGCAATAGGTAGCAATACAACTACCTTGAATTTTGATGACATTGTCTCAGCCTTGCTGTCGAAGGAAATGAGACGGAGAAATATGCAGGGTCAAAATGGATATGCCTTATCTGTACGAGGAAGGTCCCAAAATAGAAACAAGAATAAGGTTTCGAGTTGGGAGATCTAAATCTCCTGGAAAGTTTGTAAAGGTGTGCTGGAAATGCAGAAAGGAAGGACACTACAAAAAGGAATGCAGATCTAAAGCTCCTGAGAAAGGAAAGGGATCTGATGAAGCTCCTTCTGCAAATGCAAAAACCACCTCGGATGAAGGTGGGGATGTGTATTTGGCTTCTTCTTCAAATACACATGTAGATCATGTGTCAGGTGCATCCTTTCACTTCACTCCCCATAGGGAGTGGTTCTGCGAGTATGAGAAATATGATGGTGGTGATGTCTTCCTAGGGGATGATAGGAAGGCCAGAATCGTCGGACGTGGAAAGGTCAAGCTGAAGCTGCAAGGTGGGAGGATTAGAACACTTCCTGGTGTTTTGCATATTCCTACATTGGCCAGAAATCTGATTTCTGTAAGCAAGATGGATGATGCAGGTGTAAAAACAGTGTTCGAGAAAGATGCCTGCAAGATGGTTCGGGGAGCACTGGTATTAATGCGGGGAGTTCAGACTGGAACTCTATACAAGCTACAAGGTAGCATTGTTATTGATGGGTGTAACAGTTCTGTGGTTCTTGAAAGAGGAGCGGAAAGCCTAGCTGTCTCTGGAGAAAAGACCATGCTATGGCATCAAAGGCTTGGACATATTGGAGAGAAGGGCCTTCGGATACTACATAGAAATGGTATGGTAGAAGGTGTCTAATTGTTCTCTGGATTTCGATTTCTCTGAACATTGTGTATATGGGAAGCAGAATCGGGTGAGTTTTCCTTCTGGTGCTAAGAGGGCGAACAAGATATTAGAACTTGTGCACAATGATGTGTTTGGACCTGTGTCAGTTCCATCACTGGGAAAGTCTGTGTACTATGTTTTATTCATAGATGACTTCTCAAGGAATACATGGATATATTTATTGAGGAAGAAATCTGAAGTCTTTGACAAATTTAAAGAATTTAAGGCTCTGGTGGAAAACCAGACAGAGAAGAAGATAAAGGCGTTGAGGACAGATAATGGTGGGGAGTTCTGCAAGAAGGAATTTGAAGAGTTCTATAAGAAGTGTGGTATATCACGACAGAAGACTACTCCATACACACCTCAGCAAAATGGAGTTGCAGAAAGAATGAATAGAACACTGATGGAAAAGGCAAGAAGCATGCTCAGTGGTACTGGGTTAGGACAAGAATTCTGGGCAGAGGCAGTGGAGACTGCATGTTACTTAGTTAACGGATCACCTTCATCAGCGTTGGAGGATAAGACCCCACATGAGGTATGGACTGGTAAGAAACCCTCTCTTTCACATCTAAGGGTATTTGGATGTGATGCATATGTACATGTTCCAAAGGAGAAAAGGACCAAGTTGGATAATAAATCTGAAAGGTGCATCTTTATTGGGTATAAGGATGGTTTAAAGGGTTACAAACTTTGGAACCCAGAAACAAGGAAGGTTGTGTACAGTTGAGATGTGGTGTTTAGAGAGGTGAAAGATGTTGTTACACATGAATTCCTACCAAAGGAACCTGAGAAGATAGAGTTTGAGCTAAAGGAGGATGAATCAGACTCTACAACAGAAGAAGACTCAGAAGAGGAAGAACCACAAACCCCAGCTTTGAGAAGATCAGTTCGGGAAAGAAGGCAACCAGAAAGGTATAGTCCATCTACTTTTTGTTCAGGTTTTGCCTTAACTATAACTGATGATGATCCCAGAACTGTCAGGGAGGCAGTAGATTCAGAGGATGGAAAACTCTGGAAGGAGGCCATGGTTGATGAAATGGCATCCTTGCATAAAAATGAGGCATGGGATTTGGTGGAGTTGTCGGCTGGAAGGAAGCCCATCGGGAGCAAATGGGTGTTTAAAAGAAGATGAATGTAGAAGGAAAGGTGGAGAAATACAAAGCTCGGTTGGTAGCAAAAGGTTATTCCCAGGTGCCGGGAATTGATTTTGGTGATATTTTTTCTCCTGTTGCCAAGGTTACTTCTATTAGATTACTTTTATCTGTTGCTGCTGCATTTGATTTTGAGATAGAACAGATGGACGTGAAGACAACATTTCTTCACGGGGATCTAGAAGAGGAGATCTACATGAAGCAACCTGAAGGCTTTATGGTGAAGGGTAAGAAAGAACTAGTATGCAGGTTGAAGAAGTCTTTGTATGGGTTAAAACAATCACCAAGGATGTGGTATCAGAAATTTGATACCTATATACGGGGACTTGGCTTCACCAGAAGCAAGGAGGATCACTGTGTTTATTTTAAATTAATTGGTGACCATGTTATTTATTTGGTCTTATATGTGGATGATATGTTCTTGATTGGAAATGACAAAGAAATTATCCAAGATTTGAAGACCCAACTGTTCTCCAAATTCGACATGAAGGATCTTGGTGCTGCAAACTATATTTTGGGCATGGAAATTAAGAGAGATCTGGCAAAGAGGAAGCTCTGGTTAAACAAGAGGAAGTATGTCAAGACTATATTGCAGAGGTTCAATATGCAGGATAGTAAACCGGTGAGTGTTCCTATTCCTGTAGGTGCAAAGCTATCTACTAAACAGTGTCCCAAGACACAAGAAGAAGAGGAGGATATGTCTCGTGTTCCATAAGCAAGTGCAGTGGGTAGCTTGATGTATGCAATGGTATGTACTAGACCATACATTGCACATGCAGTGGGAGTATTGAGCAGGTTTATGTCAAACCCAGGGAAGGAGCATTGGACAACAGTGAAGCGGGTTTTCAGATATTTACGTGGCACTAGTGATTATGGTTCGTGCTACCAGGGAAGACCAGGATTGGAAAGAATGTTGGACATTCGTGGTTTTGTTGATGCATACTGGGCTGGAGATCTGGACCAAAGAAGATCTACAAGTGGGTATGTGTTTAGCCTATTTGGAGGTGCAGTCAGTTGGATGAGTAAAAGACAGTTTGTAGTGGCGCTTTCAACTACAGAGGCAGAATACATAGCAGCCACTCATGCAAGCAAGGAAGCAATTTGGTTGCAGAGATTATGTTCAAGTATGGGGTTGGTACAGCAAGCTATAAGGATAGACTGTGATAGCCAAAGTGCAATTTTCTTGGCTAAGAACCCTGCTTATCATTCAAAGACAAAGCACATTGATGTTAAATATCACTTTGTTAGAGATATGGTTGAGGCTAAAAGGGTGTTGCTGGTAAAGGTGGACACTTTGAAGAATGTTGCAGATGCATTGACGAAGTCTGTGAGCACTCAGAAGTTCTCTTGGTGTAGAGAAACAATGGGTGTTGAAGAATTGGCCCAATGATTAAGCTCTCCTGTGGCCCCCTGTGGAAAGAAAACAACAAGTGGGAGAATGTTGGGTATGTGTTATATTCTTTCCACGACTAGTCCCATGCGCTGTACGTTGCGCCGGGCGCAATAGGGGGGTCACAGGGGGGGCGGCAGCCCCCCCTGTCGAGGTCCAGGGCAGCGCCCCGGTGAAAAAAAATTTTGGTATGCGGTCCCACTCATATGCGGACCCACCCATGTTTTGTGCATAAGTTTGCACATGGTTTTGGGGTACGATGATTTTCGACCCCTGGTATTTTGTAGATCCGGGCAAGGGAACTACGGTTATGTTCTAATCCAGGGTTAATGGATTGGGGTTTATGTATGCTTCGGCATGTATATATATGTGTTGTAACACTAAAAGGAATATAATGAAAAATCAAGCTGGTCGTCCCAATTTGGGATCCAGGGGAAAATCTCTGTGTTTATCTGTTTTATGTTTTATGCTCTCGCTATTGTTTATTTTTTGTTATAAGATTCGTGTATAGATAATTTCTATTCAGGGTTAAAACCTACAACTACCTTAGGCATTAAATTGTGTGATGCTCCAAATTCGTGCATGGCATTGTGGAGTATCTTGTCATGAATGTTGAGACTGATATAAAAAGGTGGAACTACCCCTTCCTGAAACTTTCCCTCGATCTTTGGACCAAATAGGAGGGCAGGTTGATCATCATTCAGGTTTACAGTATCATTGTTTTCCCCTAAATTCAAGGCTTTCAAAATTTGGCCTTTATATACATCTTGGGTGGCCAGCTCAGAAAGTGGGATAGAGATCTTAATTTTTGCAATCTCACTCTCCAAATTGAAAGTGGACTGACTCCTTGGAATGTTCAACTATGTTTTGTTAGCCACAGACTTAGTGGCTGAATCAGTTTGTGATTTCTCACTATGTACAGGGTTAGGAGCAGTTTTATCAGGAGCACTAACTGTAGTGCTAGTGCTGCTAGTGGGTTGGTTTTGTTTTTCAGTGTTTTGGTTGTCCCTCTCTTTACCCTTCCCAGAACTTTCAGCTGCTGATTTGTTACTTTCAGCAGTTACTTTAGAAGTTTTTTCAGGCCTTTTCTGGATGGTAACCTCAGAAGGCTTAGCTTCGGAATTGTCTTGGCTCTTCTTGCTTCTGAGTTCATATTGCTCCCTGACCTGCATCATGGCATTTTCAAATCCTAATCTGTAATCCTCAGATTCAAACCACTCCCCATCCCAATGGGAGGGTGGGGGCTGATCTTCCTCTGAGTCACAGTTATGGATTGAGTTCTCGGTTTCGAACATGTTTATTGTATTCCCTTCAGACTCTTCTATGATTCCCTCATCTTCATCTAGAAATTTTTGGAATGGGGGAATAACTTGTTGATCTGATTCTTTTTGTCTGTTGGGAGGGTTGTTGTTTCTTCTAAAGTTTTGGTTCTGGTTTTGGTTTATATTTTGGTTACCCACTGTGACAACCATATTTTCTATCATTTGTTGTAGTCTGTCCACATTTTTAGATAATCTATCATAATTTGGATCAGATGTGGAGGCTACATTGTCATCTCTGTATGTTACTCTCTTCTCAGCTCTCAATCTTGCTCTTTTCTCAATCAAATTTGCCTCAACACTTATCGCTCCCTTTTGCATATCTTCCAGCGTGGTGTAATCTTTCTCCCTTAGTTGGTAGGCCATATCAGCATCAAAGCCTTCAGGGTATTTCATTAGGGCCATACCTTGGGGAGGTTTCATATGTGGAGGAAGTGCATTGTAAATTCTATTGAATCTTGTAGATTAATCATGGACACTTTCTCCTACATTTCTTTTGATGTTCATGTATTCTACTAGGAGTTGGTGAGGGTTAGACCTAACTTCCCATTTGTTGATAAAGGTTTGATATAAAGCAGGAAGATCTTGGATACTACCAGGAGGCAAGATTTTAAACCATTTCTTCACCTCACCTCCTAGGCTCTGGGCAAAAATCCTCATTTTGACTGTTTCATCATCAATTTCCATGTAGTCAAAAGAGTCTTCCATTTTATCTATATGTTGCTGAGTTGTGATGGATTCTTTAGCAATGAAGTGTGGGATTTTTGATTGATAATCATTTGGTAGGGGTACCAGAGGCTGAGGTAACATCAAAGGTGCATACCAGGCTGCCATTATGATGTGCTGATGAGGTAAAGGGTTAACTTGAGCAGCTGGTATATGGATGGCAGGGATATTAGGACCAGCAGAGACTTGTTGAGCAGACCTAGGATGTGAGAGCCCCAAGTTTAGAATGAAGTGAATGTCTGGAGGTGTAAATGGAGGGGTATTTATGTTCCTAGTGTGTATATCACCCTGAGGCAGTGAACTAAGAGGCTCAAGTTCTGGCTGATCTAGATCTCTGAATGACCTAGCTCTTGGAAATCTATTAGGTAGGTCTAGGTCGAGGAGCAGATGTGATAGAGCTGTAAGATCTTCCGGTACGGAGTTAGCTCTATAGATGTGGCTTGAAATAGTTGATCTTCTAGGTGTAAGTGATCTCTTGAGGATTCTCTCAGGGTTATCAACTATTTCAGGTGGTTTTGGGTTAGGGTAAGCTCTTGTATAAATGTTCCTTGAAGCCAGAATGTTGTTTTCCAACAAAGATCTTAACCCTACTGGTTGCTTCGCTGATGTTGTTTGAAGGCTGGTCTTCCAGTGGAGTCTTATGTGAAACCAAGATAATCAGCAGGCCTACTGATCACCAGTGGAGTCTTTAATCGTTTAGGAGCTATGGAGTCGCCATTATGTTGGGGTTCCCATGTTTTGGCTAGATTGGCAAGACCAAAAGATGAGAGAACATCAGAACCACTTTTGGACCTTAGGATCTAGCCCTCCTAGGTCCAGAGAGGGATCTCTCTATGTGAGTCAAAGGTGTATGTCTTTGAAGCTCAAATGTTAAGATGTTAGGCTAGTTATAGGCACAAGGTGTGTTTGTTTGATTGGGAGTTTGGTTGTTGGGAATCAGGAAAGAAGGGTTCAGCATAAGACAAGGATGAGCAAAGTGGAATTTAGGCAAAGGAGGGATAAATCAGGAGAACAGCAAGACCATTGGGCAATGGAGTCAGGAAAGGATTTACTTGCTATCAACATGCAAGCTTTCAGTTGGGCTAGTCATCTAAAGCCTTGGATCCTAAAAGATGAGGGTGAAATGGGACAATAAGGATAGAAAGTCAAAGGAGGAGAGAAAACCAATATCCTGTCTATAGATCAGGTCAGAGGTCATTTAACTCCAGACCTGCTTGGACATACTCAGAGGCAACTCTCAAAGGTATAACTTAAGGGATCTTAGAAAGGTAGCTGAAGTGAAAAGATCCTAGTGAGGTAGATACTAAGTTCAGTCCTCCCAATGTATCCAATTCATCCAGTTAAATCCTAACAAGAACATCTAAGAACCAGATTCATTAATTCATACATCAGAGAGCAGGCAACAACATCCACTACACTGGTTAAATTAATTGAAACTAATCCTTAGATAACACATATAGAAGAAAACATAAAAGGCATGGAGAGCAGAAGCATAGGGCACCTAACAAGGGTGAATCCTATACCATATTTCTGATGCAAGCCAGAAGAACTGAAATGGAATGAAATGAAATAACACAGAGATAGAAAAACATCACCGCAGCTTTAGATCAGGATCCAAAGAAACGTGCTTGTCATATTAAGGACAACACCAATCAAGTACAACATAGCTTACAGCTTGATATTCAGCCTGATGAACCTTCCTCGGTCTATCTTACAATCTACACAGAGCTTGTCTCAAGAGAAACAACTAGCAATTCTCTGATATCTCATCAACAACCCTTACAATATTTTCTCATGAGTTTTATAGCTGAAGAGGAACAGAGGAGGTAGGTGAAGAACTAAATACAGTATTAAAACTCCTGAAAAGAAAGAGGGTCGAAGCCCATTCTGCTTGAATCCTGAGTATTTAATTCTTGTCACTCTTTGGATGAAAGAATGATCTTCTTCAATTTCCATTTACTTCTGATATGAATTTGAGGCACTTTGGCTACAGTACTCTACTGTACTTCTGGTGAATAAACAAATGATAAACAAATTGCTGAGAAGTCTTCCACATAAATGTTTTGGTAGCTTCGAACTGCTGTCTGGGTGGGAATTTCTTCAAGGACACGGTGTAGAATAAAAATTGTATGGTCACCCTGTACCTTATGAAGAAGGACATTCTGCTAATGAATAAAACCTGATGTTATCTCTTACTGTGCACAGGACCATCTATTCGGTCCTTGGGATCTTCAATCTGGTACTTTGCTTCTCAAACCTCTGCATAGGACTCAAAAAACCTTCATTGGCATGCCCTAAGCGCTTTGCTATTCCATTTATATCTCTGCTGGAGGAAACTGCTCCTTTAATGGCCCTGGGAAGATTGTACAGGTTTCTTAGCCTCGTTCTTTAAATGCAGTCATGTCCATAACCTCCTGGGCTTCATTTTATTACAATCTTTGCGTCCGATCCTTCCTGCAACCTCTGTTATTGTACCAGAGACTGAAAAATGCGGCAGTTTTCACCACCACATAACCCTACAAAACACAAAAATGGTTACGAAAAAACACTTATGGAAAGGGCGGTATGGATGAATGTGACAGTGGCGGTGTGGCGTGGACAAGGATGGTGACTGCAGAGGCAACTATGGAGGAAAGCATCGCACAGTGAAGAATGCATGAGAAGACGTCGAGGCGGACGTTTTAACGTGAAAAAAATAAACTTTTGACCTTGGAATGAACACATATAACCGGGGCAGGTGATTGTACAGAGGAGACATGTGGTATGATGACGTGGCGGGACCGGGCGGTGGCGGAATATTCGACAGTGGGAAAACAAGTTTGGACCGTCCGATCTCGGGGAAGATTGACGGTGGAAAACACATCGGGGGCGATGGATGGTGGGCCAGGGGGTGCGATGGCCATAGGTTAATGACAGCGCAACTCCGAGGAGCGACAGTTGTTGGATGGGTTGCTCCAGATCTAACGGTCGACGACAATATCACTCGGCATCCTGTACCGAACAATAACGCGCGATGAGCAGGCGGTTTTGAAATCATACAGGAGCCACGTGTCGAGAGTTGTATGGAATCGCTGGCCGATCGGGGAATACGACCCTCCTCCCAAAGGCGGTGCGATAAAAACCGGTGGTTTGCGAATAGTGCGTGGTGGGGACCACAGGGCGGATGCATTTTGGACCGTCAGATCATAGTTAACTGGATGGAGATGGTGCTATCGGGGGTTATAACGGGAAAACACAGGCACTATGGATTTAACGATCACCGTCCGATCAACCCAGTTCAACGGTTGATGTCGCGCCTGATAAACATATGGAATAGGCGCCTTTGGAGCTGGCGGATGGTTCCGGCGCAGGGTCACATGGAGGAAAAGGGGTGCGGGGCTAGGCCGAAAGGGGCTAAGGCCCAATATGTGAAATACATGACTTTTTACCCAATTTTAATGCATTTTCGGCCAGGGAAAGGGTAACGATAGGGGGAATAAGAGGGGTAATGGCCAAACCAATGAGTAAGGGTAGGATTTTAAGAGGGATTATGGGAATTTAGGGGGACCAAGGGAGGAATTTTGAAAGGGAAAGAGGGGTGATAATAGGGTAATTTGCAGGGGTATAAGGTGCAAAAGAAGGCCCTTGGGAAATTTTTCACAAACAGAGGGGCTTAATGATGGGAAAACAGCAGAGGGGATTTCATTAAAAGGCAAAGGCATGTAGAAGACTTCAAGGATGATGTGTCTTCATGGGAGATGCATTCCTTGAGGGCTTCCAAAACAACCTAGCCCCCTGCTTGCTTGCCAAGAATTTAATAGGGGGGCTAACACGAGGAACATGTGGAGCACCCTGCATGGGTAGATGCCATGGTAGAAGAGTATGATTCAATTTCCAGAAATAGTGCATGGGAGATTGTCCCAAGGCCGGAAGGGAAATCAGTGGTAGGTTCGAGATGGATCTACAAAGTGAATCAAGCTGCTGACAGGAGCATCAAGAAGTACAAGGCAAGATTTGTTGCTCGGGGCTTCTCACAAATCGAGGGGATCGACTATGAAGAAAACTTTGCACCTGTCGCAAGGTATCCTTCCATACGGACCATCCTTGCTCTCTCAGCACAGATGGGTTGGCACATTCATCAGATGGATGTGAAGACTACGTTCCTCAACGGATTCATTGAGGAGGAGGTGTACATAGAGCAGCCTGAAGGATTTGAAATATTCAGTAGTGAGTCGCATGTGTGCAGGCTCAAAAGAGCATTGTATGGACTAAAACAAGCACCTCGTGCTTGGTACACACGGATAGACAGTTATTTCACTGGACTTGGATTCACCAAGAGTGAGGCGGATCCGAACCTATACTAGATTGTGGTGGAGGGTAAGTTGTTGATCATTGTAATTTATGTAGATGATTTGATACTAACAGGTGATGAACTGTTGATACACTCATGCAAGGCAGATCTTGCAAAGGAGTTTGAGATGAAGGACTTGGGCCTCCATTATTTCCTGGGATTGGAAATTTGGCAGTGGAAGGGTGGACTATTTGTGTCTCAAGGCAAGTATGCCCAGGAGATACTGGAGAAGTTCAACATGCAAGGCTGCAAGCCGATCGACACTCCTCTTCCTGGTGGTTGGAGGAAAGAGGATGCTACATCGGCAGAGGTAGTGGATGCCACTGTTTATCGATAGTTGGTTGGTTCGCTCATGTATCTAGTCAATACACGACCGGACATATGCTACGCTGTTAACCAGCTTTCACAAGCTATGGTTAAGCCTACCAAGCTCTTTTGGAAGGCAGGCAAGCATGTCCAGAGATATCTCAGGGGCACATTGGGATATGGATTGTGGTACAGACAGTCGGATGATTTGAAGTTGCATGGCTTCACGGATGCAGATTGGGCAGGGAGCCAAACGAACAGAAAGAGCACATCTGGAGGGATATTCAGTATCGGGTCTACAACATTTTCTTGGTACATCAGGAAACAGAGATCCGTGGCACTCAGTTCAGCGGAGGCCAAGTACATGGAAGCAAGTTTGGCTGCATGCGAGGCTATATGGATGAGGAAGATCCCGGTCAGGTTGTTCGGTTCACACTTAGATCCTACTGTGATATATTTTGATAATCAAAGTTGCATTAAACTCTTGGTTAACCCAGTATTTCATGATAGATCTAAACATATTGACATCCGGTACCATCATATCAGAGATTGTGTGCAACGGAAGATCATGTTATTATCTTACATTCCTACGGAGGATTAGGATGCAGATATTCTGATGAAGACGCTCACCAGGAGAAAATTCGAATACCATAGAGACAGGATCGGGGTGGCAGATAATCCCTATCTTGTTGAGAGGGAGTGTTGAGATTCAACAATATGATGAGCTTAGTGAAAAGAGTCGCCTTCACTAAGGGGGCCCACAGGCTATTTTTGGCGCAAAGTCTATTTTTAGACTATGTCTATTTTTAGACATGTCGATCATATTCTATGAGTTGCAGGATGTTATTTGTGGATGGTTCAAGTTGGAAAAATAGATGGACTTCTTTTTTTAGACATATTGGACGGAATCTATTTTTAGATTTCCAGTCTAAAAATAGATATGTCGAATATTATGAGCTCTTAATAATATTTGGACTCTAAACATTATCTTATTCTCTTGAAGCACTTCAGTTAAGTGCATAGATGTGGCACAGCAGCTAACAGAAGGAATTACGCTATTCCTGAGGGTTTACTGGAGCTAATACATGAGGACTTCAGTTAGAACTCATGTGACAGAGTTTGGTGGAGTTGTATTTAGTTTAACTCAGTTAGACTCAGTTGAGCTAGTTGTATCTAGTCTAACTGATTGATACACTAGTGAGAGTGGTGTGAATTAATTAGTTAATTAATTCACTAAATAATAACTCATTAATCAAGTGAAGAATACATCAGTTAACTACAGTGCATGGACAGTTTCAGTGGAGACCAGTGGAGAGGTAGGTGAAAGAGAAAGTGTGACTATCAGTTGTGACTATAGTGATGCATTGATTGCATCCAACACTTAGTGGAGATGCCAATGAGGATTCCACAGTGCAAGCTTGGTGGATTCAAGTTCATTTAGAGCCATTATTTAGCAGGGATTGTGCATAAGAGGTAGGCTAGCAGGTGGCAGAGATCGGTGCATGGATTTGCAAGATCTATCCTGATCAATGTGTAGCGATTGTATTGTACTAAGAACTTGATATGATCAGCTTTGTATGAGGATTGTTACATGATCTATATGACATATATTATATATAGATAGTTGGGGATTTTAGCTTTAGGCTTTCCCATTAAACAATTGTGTTAATGTGTGTGAATTTTTATGGTTTCATGTGTGCATTGGACTTGATTTAATTTCCTTATGTGATGATCAATAGTGGAATAGATTCTGTATTGTGCATGAAGTAAAATAGTGTGTGATCAGGAGAATCTTGGATATATAACACATAAGTTATATAATTTCTACACCGTCAGTCTGATTTCAAGCATGTGAGTAAATGAAATTTGGGGAAGTCGAACATGCGAGGAAGTCTCACACGATTACCGGCCAATGATGAAAGTTATTGCCCAGTCCTGAGAGAAACCTGAAGTAATGTTAATGGCTTTCAAGTTACTACTATTACAATCCACAGAATATGAATAGTGAGATGAATTCAAACACCCATGAAATCACCCAATCGAAGGCCAATGATGTGAACCTATTGTCGAATGCGAAGAACTTGCCATTAGGGCATGCAAGCTCTAAGGTACCAGAAAGGAGTCTCTAGATCAAATTCCCAGATAATGAGCTGAAGTCGATAGGAAGTGATCCGTCGAAGGAAGGTCATAATGAATCCCACATCATTGACATGAAACAGAGAAGATAATATGAATGTAAATCAATATTGAAACAGAGGATCACAAATGTACAAAGTGCAGAAGGATTTTCTCTTGAACATATCGGCGACACGACTCTGGAATTTGGCAGCATTTGACTCAAATAGGATTAGAGGTCATGTTGAAAAAATCAGTAATTGAATGAGAGGCAAACGGATTTCCCAAACCCATGAAGGTAACGTGACAGAGTGAAGATATCCCAACCCGACACGAACTGCAGATAAGTGTCATGTTCAAGAGTGACATACTGCTGACACAACTGATGAATAACTTCCATTTTCCCCCACCATTTCTTGTGAGTGCCTCTTTATTTTTAAATAAGCTTGAAGAGGATACCATATGCTTGTCATATAAGTTTGTCCTTCGGACAAATCCAACCTAGTACATTTTACGAGCCCTAGGAAGGAGGAACTCAGTTAACGTCATGATTGACAATTTCCGATGTCATTTAGGTTTAACGAGTCTGAAAAAGGGATAACTTGGAATCTTTTCATGTTTATGCATGTTTAGAGAGTTTTAAAAGTGGAAAATAAATCCAACGGTCCTTTTCGTGAGTAGTCTCACAGATCTCACGAGGATCCAAAAGGTAGAAAACTATGTCGAGAGAACCTCTTAGTCGCGATGGGCTAAGGTATTCCTTTTTCATAAATAATCCATCCCAGCCCGAAAAAGGGGTAAATGTATACTGGGTAGATATCATTTCGTTTCCATTTAACGAGTTCGAAACGACAAGAGTCTCGGTAATATTTTCAGTTTTGGAGAGTCAGAAAAGAGCTGAAAGTTGACTCCTCCTGGAGGAACGAGTGGTATTAAGGGTAGCAACTGGTTTCGGTGATGGTGGAACTACTCAGAACATGATAAAATTCAATAGGCTGGCTAACAACACCACTCATTACAATGGTTCCTCAGGATTGGGTAAGACAATCAACTGAAGGCATATGATCGGCCAAGCAGACGGTGACGATGGAATGAGAAAACCAAGGCTCATCTAGCAAGATAGGCTAATAAAATGGCAATCACAAGAAGTAAAAATAAGAATGGTTTCATTTTTACACAAGCTTGAAAATAGGAAACTCTGCTTGAGGTTGGTTTCATTTTTACACAAGCTTGAAACTTTGTAGAAAACTATGCTTGAAACCAGTTTCATTCTTACACAAGCTTGAAACGAAAACAAACTATGCTTGAAAAGCAAAGAAAACGGGCATGCCCCCAACATGGTGACCCAATTCGAGGTACATGCCCCCCAAGCTTCAGTCCATATGAAAGGCAGATGGAGTGAAGGTTTAAATTACGAGATCAAGATAAAGACTCAACTGGGATTTTACAAGATCGTATCAAAGATTCAAATTGAACGGGAACGTGTTTCATTGTTTTAATGAGGTTGACACATTAAAAGAACTATCCTCATGAGCTAATTTATTTTTTAACGAGGTTGACATAGAAGACAGACTATCCTCGAACGATCTTGTTTCATTTTTTAAGGAGCTTGACACAAGAAAATGAACTATGCTCCAATGACCTGATTTCATTTTTTAAGGAGCTTGACACAAGAAAAAGAACTCTGCTCCGAAGAGATTGTTTCATTTTTTAAGGAGCTCGACACAATAAAATGAACTATGCTCCAAAGAGATTGTTTCATTTTTTAAGGAGCTTGACACAATAAAATGAACTGTGCTCCAATGAAAACTCATCATGTCAAATAAGAAGTCATGGCTTCCAAGAGGTTCTCATCTAATGGGAGAACAACATCTCGGAAATCAAGATCCAATTCCCCCAATACATGATGCACAATGGCACCATCACTGAATGTAGGCACGGGACAAGTAGCCACATAATTAACCTACGGCGGGGAAGATACAACTGGCAGATAAAGATCTGGAAGAGACGATGGTGGGCTAGCTGCCACATCAGGACCAAAGAATGAAAGTTGATCAATGGTCATGATCTGACTGTTGAATCTTCAATTAAACTGAGAGGGGGGGTGAATCAGTTTAATACATACATAAGCTTTTTAAAAAAATTCACCAAACTTATTTACAGCTAAATATGTGAACAGTCTTAAAATGTTGCAGCCAATATTAAATTAGTGTGACACCATACTTATGTTGAGAAAGCGACGAACAATTAATCAGATTGAAAGAATCACATCAACACATAAGAAACACACATAGAGACAGCAGATGTAAGTGGAAACGCATAAAGGGAGAAAACCACATCTTATTATTGTTGTGATGCAAAGGCAAGCTCCAACTCCCTCTCACCATTGTTTTCTGCAGGCACCAACCTACAGGAGGCTCCAACCTCAGTCAGCTACAACTGACAGCTATCAAGCTTCAACTTGATAGGGAAGCTCCAACTTCCTCAATTTATCACAAAAATGTTTGCTGATTTACCTCAGATATCAGCTTTGTTCTGTAGCTTCTTTTTCTGCTCCTCTCTTCCTTATCTCTTCTGTCTCAATCTTCTATACTTTGCATTCTCTATCCTTACTCTCTCAACTTATCTTGTGCATATCCTTACTCCACAAAACCCTCGCCACTGAGTTTATTTATTCGACACACACCACACCTCATAATTACACACCACAACATCATAGACCCATTTAGACCCCCAATTACATAATCTCATGTAATGCAAAACTTCTTCTTCACTACTCTACACCTTGAATAGCTCTCTACATCAATTCACTGCCTTTGCTTTTTCTACTCCTTGACTGATGTTGCTCCTTACTTCTCTTTTTGCTGCCTATGTTCTCTGCTACTTTGCTTCTCTCTTTGCCTTGTTGCTGTTTCAGGTGTTCCTTCTTTGCCATCTCCTTTGCCATCAATGACAACATTTCCAACAGTCTCCCCCTTTTGGCATTGATGGCAACACATCCACCAATAATCTAATGCTTCCTCTACCTATCTTATTTTCCTCCCCCTTTGACATCAATGGCAAAGGGTTGCACATCTCTCAGTGTAGATTCTATGTCTGCATTTCCTCTCTCTGAGATGTGTTTAGACCTTCTTCTTCTGAATTTGTACCCCTGTAGCTTTTTCATTGATTCTTTTATGCTGGATGTATTCTTTCCATAATCCTTTTGATCCTCAAGACCTGTTTCATGCTTTCCTTGCTGGCTGATCTCCCCCTGGAATGATATTATCATTTCTGTTCTCCCCCTGAAACTGTGCTTTCTCTTTATATCATAGAGTAGCATCTACAGATACTACCCCTAGTTTATCTCTCAAATATTGAAATGGTTCTTTAGCAAGAGGTTTGGTAAATATATCAGCTGTCTGTTCTTTTGTTGGTACATATTCCAGTTTTACTATCTTCTGAGCCACTTGTTCTCGAAGAAAATGATACTTGATTGGGATATGTTTAGTTTTTGAGTGAAGCACGGGATTTTTTGATATACTTATAGCACTTGTATTATCACATTTGATTGAGATAGGTTCATCAATGCTTACCTTCATGTCTTGGAGGGTTTGTTTCATCCACATGACTTGTGTACAACATGTTGCTACTGCTATATATTTTGCTTCTGCTGTAGACAGAGAGATAGATGTTTGTTTCTTTCTTAACCATGCCACCAGACTTTCTCCTAGATAGAATGCACCTCCACTTGTGCTTTTCCTGTCATCCACACAGCTGGCCCAATATGCATCTGTGTATGTTTTCAAGGTGAAGCTTTTTCCTTCAGGATACTAAAGTCCATATTGTGATGTTCCTTGTAGATATCTGAATATTCTTTTGACTGCAAGAAGGTGATTTTATTTAGGTGCTGCTTGATATCTAGCCACTAGTCCTACTGCTAGCATGATGTCTGGTCTTGATGTTGTCAAGTACAGTAGGCTTCCTATCATGGATCTGTAGAGTTTTTTTATCTATATCAGCAGATCCATCATCAGCACACAGCTTGCATCTCGTGATCATGGGAGTTGACACAGGTTTACAGTCCTCCATTTTGAACTTTTTCAACATTTCTTTTAAGTATTTTTCTTGTGAGATGAATGTACCTGTGTTCTTTTGCTGAATTTGAAGTCCTAAGTAGAAACTGAGCTCTCCAATCATAGACATCTCAAACTCTGTTTTCATCTCAACAGCAAACCCTTTTTCTAGTTCTTCTCTGTTGCTTCCAAACATAATGTCATCAACATATACTACAACAATCAGGAGTTCATTTTCATGGGCTTTTATGTATAAATTGTTGTCTACTCCACCTCTCTTAAAGCCTTGTTTTTGCAGATATTTATCCAGTATTGAGTACCAAGCAAGAGGAGCCTGTTTCAGTCCATATAGGGCCTTCTTCAGTCTGCACACATAGTCTTCTTTTTCTGTCAATGAGAAGCCTTCTGGTTGTTCCATGTAGACTTCTTCTTCTAAGTCTCCATTCAGAAATGAAAATTTTACATCCATTTGATATACCTTGAAGTTTTGGTCGCATGCAAATGCCAGGAACATTCTGATAGCTTCCATTCTGGCTACAGGGGAAACTTTTTCATCGTAATCAAGTCCTTCAATTTGTGAGTATCCTTTGCAGACAAGTCTGGCTTTATTCCTGATTACCTGTCCTTCCTCATTCACTTTATTTTTGAATACCCATTTTGAGCCTATGACATTTTTCTCAGTAGGTCTAGGAACTAGTTCCCAGGTATTGTTCTTCTCAATTTGGTCCAATTCATCATTCATTCATTGCCTTCACCCAATACTTGTCCTTGCTGGCTTCTTCAAACTTCTTTGGCTCTATTTGTGATAACATGGCTATGTATACCTCTTCTGTCTGTTCGGTTAGCTGCCTTCTTGTTTGCACTCCTACACTCTTGTCTCCTATGATTTGATCTTCTGGATGGTTCTTTTGAGTGTATCTTGAGGGGGTTTTCGAGTTCAATCCAGCATCTTATGATGTTTTTCTTGTTTCATCATAATCTTGGTCCTCTTCTTCATGATTTTCTGAAGAACTGTTACAGTCTGTATCTCTTGTCTTGTTTGGGAGTTCTTCATCAAATCTTACATCAATACTTTCTACAATTTTTCGTAGAGTCTTGTTGTAGCATCTGTATCCTTTACACTTGGATGCATATCCTAAGAGTATTCCTTCATCTTCTCTTGCATCAAACTTCCCCAGATTTTCATCATTATTCTTTATGTAGAACTTGCTGCCAAAGACTCTAAAGTGCTTGATTGATGAAGGTTTACCATGCCATAGCTCATAAGGTGTCTTGTCACTGTTAGGTATTAAATGAGCTTTGTTTAGAATATGTGTTGCTGTGTGTATAGCTTCTGCCCAGAAGGTTTGAGGAATATTACTCTCTTGCATCATGGCTCTGGCTATTTGCTGTACAGACATGTTTTGTCTCTCTGCTACTCCATTTTGCTGAGGTGTTCCTGCAATAGTAAATTGTTTCTTTATCCCATCTTCATTGCATAGGTCAGCAAAGTCATAATCTGTGAACTCACCTCCTCTGTCTGATCTGATGCATTTCAGCTTGCATCCTGTTTGATTTTCTACTAATGCTTTGAAGATCTTAAATTTTTCCAGAGTTTCTGATTTATTCTTGAGAAATGCAACCCATGTCATTCTGGAGAAATCATCTATTATCAGCATGAAGTAGGATTCTCCACTTGGAGTTTTAGTTCTTGCAGGTCCACACAGGTCCATGTGCACAAGCTGGAGTGGTCTTCTTATTGATAACTCATCTTTAGATTTAAAGGATGTGCGAGTCTGTTTCCCCAATTGACAAGATTTGCATATGATATTTGAAGTTCTTTTTATTTCTGGCATATCTCTGACAGCTTTCTTCTTGCTCAGTCTGATGATATGGTCGAAGCTGAGATGTCCCAATCTCCTATGCCATAACCATGACTCCTCAAGTTTGCTAAGATGGCACGCTTCATCCTCCTCTTTCACTATGCACACATTACTCTTTGTTCGAACACCTTTAAGCAGAGTCTTTCCTGTTGTGCTTGACCTGACTTCACAATCTTGTGCTCTAAAAAGAACTTCACAGCCTTTGTCACACATCTGACTGACACTCAGTAAATTTGCTTTCAGCCCATCTACAAGTAGTACATCTTGGGCCTTTCCTCTGCCATTTTCTATGCTGACTGAGCCTTTTCCCTTGATCTTACCTGATTTATCATTGCCAAAAGTAACATTGCCAGATTTCTTTTCATCAAGAGTTATAAACTTGCTTTTGTCTCCAGTCATGTGTTTTGAGCAGCCACTGTCCAGGTACCACTGGCTTTTCAGGTCTTGAGCAGTTAGAGCCAAGTCACATTTGTTCCCCTTCTTTAGCCACTGGAAGCACTCTTTTGTTTGGTATCTTTTGTGAGATGATGGGCTACATCTTCTGAGAGGACACTTGGAAGAAGTATGTCCAGCTTGATTGCATACACAACATTTGATCATAATTTTTGCAGAGTTGTGAGTATGAACAAAATTTATTTGATTCATAAACCTCCTTGAAGTGTTGAATATCAATCTTTGTCCATACTTTCTACACTCAATGATTTTATGGCCAAATTCTTTACAATAAAAAAAGTAACCATAGAAACAGCTTGCATACCTGATGTGAGGTTGTCTTCTCCAGTTTTTTGTTTGAGACAGTCTCTTTACTGTTTGCATCTTTAGCTGGTTTGAATTACTCCTCCTTGCATGACAATATGCAGCAATGTGTCCCAGCTTGTGGCAGACATAGCAGGTGGCATTCTTCATAGGAGGGAAGAATCTCCTTTGATGGCTTCCAAATTTGACAAACTCAGGAGTATATGAACCTTTTTCTGTTGTTTGAGTATTTCTTTCATTCTTTGTTATTTGAGGATTCTTCTGGGTTCTGTCTCCCTCCTTACATGCTCCTTCTTTTGTAGGAATTATTTGAGGTGCTTCATCATCCTTCTTTGCTTTTACAAAGATAATCTTTCTGTTTTCCTTTTCTTTGCTTTTACTTAATTCTCCTTCATAGCCTATTCCAGTTTTTATCAAAGGAGATCTTTGAGCATCCAAAATTTCATCCAACTTACCAGAGCTTTTTGTTTGAGAAGAGTTTATATACACTTTCTTTTGAGCATTTTCTAATTTCTTCCTCAGACATACAACTTCTTCTTCCAGCTTCTCTTGTTCTCGAGTTTTATCCTTGATTTTCTGAAGTAACATGTCTTCTATCTTCTTGGCTTCTTCAAGCTTTACCTTCAGCTGCATGAGGACTTTTGAATTTTGTTCTTCTTTCACATATTTGAGGAGAATCTCTTTTTGTTTTCTGCATTTTAGTTTGAGTCTGTCAATCTCCTCCAGGGCACTTCTTAGCTCCCCCTCAAGGTCAACTTCACCTTCTTCTTCATCTTCTAGCAAGATTCCTTCAAGTTCTTCTATGGCCATCAGTAAAAATTCAGAGGTTCCTTCTTCTCCTGAGGATTCATCTGAGTCTTCAGATGTACTGCTGTCTTGTTGAGCATAGAAGGATTTTCTGCTGAATTTCTTTCCTTTCTGCCAGTTCTTTGATGTGTTTTTCTCTGATTCTTGAGATTGATTTCTTACTTTCTTGTGAGGACACTTAGCCGCATAATGTCCAACTCTTCCACAGTTAAAGCATTTGAAGGGAAGTTTACCTTTGTATCTACCTGAGCCTCTATCCAGTTTCTTGACAAATTTAGCCTCTTCTTCATCAGAGCAAGAGCATATGTCTTCCTTTTCTTCTTTCTTCTTTTTTGTTTTAAAGGCTGCCTCCCTCGTACTTGGCTTCTTCTGTGGGAGCCTCATCTCATATGCTGTTAGATTTCCAAGTAGCTGGTTCATGGTCAAGGTCTCCCAATCAGCTGTTTCTTCTATTGCAGACACCTTGGGATTAAATCTGGATGGAAGTGATCTTAGAATCTTTTGCACAATTATGCTTTCTAGCATGTTTTATCCAAGATCTTTCATATTGTTAACAATTTCTGCATCTTTTAAGAAGAAGCTGCCAATATCTTCATCATCATTCATTTTTAAATTTTCAAACTAGGCTCTATATACTTGAAGTTTTGCAGTCTTTACCTTTTTATTTCCCTCATGGATATTCTCTAGAGTTTCCCACATATCTTTGGCAGTCTTACTGTGCATTATTTTGATAAACTCAGCTTCACATAGTCCATTTAAGATTGCATTCATTGCTTTTGCATTAGCTAAAAATATTTGTTTAGCTTCTTTTTCTGAATCAGTTGACTTTGTGACATATCCAAATTCCACAACATCCCAAACTTCTAATCCTAAAGACATTATGTATGCTTTCATTCTGATTTTCCAGGAGGCATAATTAGCACCAGTGAAGAAAGGTGCTTTATTGGTTGAGCTTCCTTCTTGACTAGCCATCTTGAGGGCCTAGGATCTCCTTTCAGTTGTTAGACTGATACAAAAGGAATCTGCTCTGATACCAATTGTTGAATCTTTAATTAAACTGAGAGGGGGGGGTGAATCAGTTTAATACATACATAAGATTTTTAAAAATTTTCACCAAACTTATTTACAGCTAAATATGTGAACAGTCTTAAAATGTTGCAGCCAATATTAAATTAGTGTGACACCATACTTATGTTGAGAGCAACAAACAATTAAGCAGATTGAAAGAATCACATCAACACATAACAAACACACATAGAGACAGCATATGTAAGTGGAAACCCATAAAGGGATAAAACCACATCTTATTATTGTTGTGATGCAAAGGCAAGCTCCAACTCCCTCTCACCACTATTTTCTGTAGGCACCAACCTACAGGAGGCTCCAACCTCAGTTAGCTACAACTGACAGCTATCAAGTTTCAACTTGATAGGGAAGCTCCAACTTCCTCAATTTATCACAAAAATGTTTGTTGATTTACCTCAGATACCAGCTTTTTTCTGTAGCTTCTTTTTCTGCTCCTCTCTTCCTTATCTCTTCTGTCTCAATCTTCTATACTTTGCATTCTCTATCCTTACTCTCTCAACTTATCTTGTGCATATCAGTGTGATATTATATATAGAGTTCATCACATGACTCTTTACATTCCTCAGGGAATTTGAAGTGAATAGTCCTACTTTTTGACTTTTGTCTTCTCATTCCTTTATCCAACTCAATTTAAAATTATAATAATATGTACAAATTTCCATGCTACATTGGGATTTTACTTTTCCTTAGGATACTTGCCTTTGCATCATGAACAATAAAAAATTAATTACAACATTTACATTCACATTTTTTAATTACACATTTCAATTTCACTAAGCTCCTTTTCTGGATTTTGGCTTTACTGGATTTGTCTTTTCCTGCTGCTGTTAAGAAACTGTTCTGCATACTTTTTGTTCACTGTCATCTGCATATTCCACCTGCTCACTGCACTTTTGAATCCCTTTGTTGTACATCTCTTCAACTCTGCAATCTTTGTTTTCCTCTGTCAGGCCTCATACTTCTTCTTTCTGTGTGCATATAAAATGAATACAGCAAATTTGTACTCAATCCAACTATCAATCTGGGAAATTTCAATACTTTATTCTGAAGTTTACCTCCTTGAAGAATATATGGTTTAAACCATAGTCGGATCAACTCGCACCAATCAGTTTAGCATTGGTTAAATGACCAAGTTTTCACACATCACATATATGGTGAATTTTTTTTTTTTTGCTTAACTCTCCCTTTATTAACAACACTTCTTTTTGGTCCACACTCTGGTTACAATTTCTGAGCATGATCATGGAAAATATCATCAACTTAGCTCATTCTAATCTTCATATCTCAATCTTCGACTTGGGATTTTATGTTCAATTGTTTATGGTTTAAAATAAACTTCAATGTTCCAGGCATATGCGGAGGCAACCTTTGAATAGACCCACTAAACTACATTTTGTTAAATCCGCAGACCTTAATACATGCGTATGGGCCCCAACGTTAACATTCGTCTCCATCCGACTATTGTTATCGCATCGCGCCGCCTCATTTGATCGGACGTATATCGCTCGGCGAAGATGTGCGAACAATAACGCAATATACCTTTGTCAAATCCCCGCGCCCATCTAACGACTGTTATTACATTGCCTCACTTCAATTGATCCAACAGATATCGCACGGCTAAGATGCATGAAAGATAATGCGTGATGGCACGCAGTGAGAGTGGTTTTGCAACACTGTTCAGGGACACGCGTCACCCGATCTATGGAATCGCTCCGATTTTAGAAATACCGATCATCCCGCAAAGGAGGTGCGATAAAACCCGCTCCCAGTCTTAAACCGCGTTCACTGTTCATCCCAAAAGGTTCCATCTTTTCATGGTTCCGCTTCTTCATACTCCAGGTTCCGTCACCTTTATTATTTAAAAGGGTTCTATCATACAGTCAACACCGAGACTCACAAACTAATCAATACCATGGCATCGTTAGACCTTCCAAACTTACACAGAAGCATATAGCTACCAGAATTTGGGAATTGTGTCATTACACAGAGGCATATAACTACGAGCATTCAGGATTTTATGCAATTACACCATATTATCGCCTTGGTTCTAGAGCACGGAGCATCCAGTTAGACTTCTATACAAATTTCTAAAGACAGAGGTGAAGCCTTTCAACACAATCTTCCACCGCAATTTACCATGCTAGTAACTACAGGTATGGCTAAGCATAATCAATGACTTTCAGTAACATCAATTTATTCCAATCCCACACAGAATCACAATAAATCTAATTACATAGAGCTCACATGGCTCATACATTCCACTGCGGGTTCAACGGCCTATCCACACATAACCCAGTCACTAAGGTTCATATTGGTCACAAGGATTCATTAGGAACACATTCTCATTACTGAACATACAAGCAGATTCTCAAGACAATATTCACACAGAACTCAACTTGACAAATGCACGTTAACACTGAAGCAAATCTTCATTATACAGTGGAGTGCTTACAACTTTCTAGTGGCCAGATCTTCAAGTCAATATCAACAGACCTTCTCTAACTCTGCCTCTGAACAGGATATGGATTTTCTTCATTTGTCTGCAAAACTCCACAAAACCCTCGCCACTGAGTGTATTTATTTGACACGCACCACACCTCATAATTGCACACCACAGCATCATAGACCCATTTAGACCCCCAATTACAGAATCTCATGTAATGCAAAACTTCTTCTTCACTACTCTACACCTTGAATAGCTCTCTACATCAATTCACTGCCTTTGCTTCCTCTGCTCCTTGACTGATGCTGCTCCTTACTTCTCTTTTTGCTGCCTCTATTCTCTTCTACTTTACTTCTCTCTTTGCCTTGTTGTTGTTTCAGGTGTTCCTTCTCTGCCATCTCCTTTGCCATCAATGACAACATTTCCAACAGTCTCCCCCTTTGGCATTGATGGCAACACATCCACCAATAATCTAATGCTTCCTCTGCCTATCTTCTTTTCCTCCCCCTTTGACATCAATGGCAAAGGGTTGCACATCTCTCAGTGTAGATTCTATGTCTGCATTTCCTCTCTCTGAGATGTGTTTAGACCTTCTTCTTCTGAATTTGTACCCTTGTAGCTTTTTCATTGATTCTTTTATGCTGGATGTATTCTTTCCATAATCCTTTTGATCCTCAGGACCTGTTTCATGCTTTCCTTGCTGGCTGATCTCCCCCTGGAATGATATTATCATTTTTGTTCTCCCCCTGAAACTGTGCTTTCTCTTTATATTAGAGAGTAGCATCTACAGATACTACCCCTAGTTTATCTCTCAAATATTGAAATGGTTCTTTAGCAAGAGGTTTGGTAAATATATCAGTTGTCTGTTCTTTTGTTGGTACATATTCCAGTTTTACTATCTTCTGAGCCACTTGTTCTTGGAGAAAATGATACTTGATTGGGGTATGTTTAGTTTTTGAGTGAAGCACAGGATTTTTTGATATACTTATAGCACTTGTATTATCACATTTGATTGAGATAGGTTCATCAATGCTTACCTTCATGTCTTGGAGGGTCTGTTTCATCCACATGACTTGTGTACAACATGCTGTTGCTGCTATATATTCTGCTTCTGCTGTAGACAGAGAGATAGATGTTTGTTTCTTTCTTAACCATGCCACCAGACTTTCTCCTAGATAGAATGCACCTCCACTTGTGCTTTTCCTGTCATCCACACAGCTGGCCCAATCTGCATCTGTGTATGCTATCAAGGTGAAGCTTTTGCCTTTAGGATACCAAAGTCCATATTGTGTTGTTCCTTGTAGATATCTGAATATTCTTTTGACTGCAAGAAGGTGATTTTGTTTAGGTGCTGCTTGATATCTAGCCACTAGTCCTACTGCTAACATGATGTCTGGTCTTGATGATGTCAAGTATAGCAGGCTTCCTATCATGGATCTGTAGTGTTTTTGATCTATATCAGCAGATCCATCATCATCACACATCTTGCATCCCGTGATCATGGGAGTTGACACAGGTTTACAGTCCTCCATTTTGAACTTTTTCAACATTTCTTTTAAGTATTTTTCTTGTGAGATGAATGTAACTGTGTTCTTTTGCTGAATTTGAAGTCCTAAGTAGAAACTGAGCTCTCCAATCATAGACATCTCAAACTCTGTTTTCGTCTCAACAGCAAACCCTTTTGCTAGTTCTTCTCTATTGCTTCCAAACATAATGTCATCAACATATACTACAACAATCAGGAGTTCAATTTCATGGGCTTTTATGTATAAATTGTTGTCTACTCCACCTCTCTTAAAGCCTTGTTTTTTCAGATATTTATCCAGTCTTGAGTACCAAGCAAGAGGAGCCTGTTTCAGTCCATATAGGGCCTTCTTCAGTCTGCACACATAGTCTTCTTTGTCTGTCAATGAGAAGCCTTCTGGTTGTTCCATGTAGACTTCTTCTTCTAACTCTCCATTCATAAATGCAGATTTTACATCCATTTGATATACCTTGAAGTTTTGGTAGCATGAAAATGCCAGGAACATTCTGATAGCTTCCATTCTGGCTACAGGGGCAAATGTTTCATCGTAATCAAGTACTTCAATTTGTGAGTATCCTTTGCAGACAAATCTGGCTTTATTCTTGATTACATGTCCTTCCTCATTCACTTTATTTTTGAATACCCATTTTGAGCCTATGACATTTTTCTCAGTAGGTCTAGGAACTAGTTCCCAGGTATTGTCCTTCTCAATTTGGTCCAATTCTTCATTCATTGCCTTCACCCAATACTTGTCCTTGTTGGCTTCTTCAAACTTCTTTGGTTCTATTTGTGATAACATGGCTATGTATACCTCTTATGTCTGTTCGGTTAGCTGCCTTCTTGTTTCCACTCCTACACTCTTGTCTCCTATGATTTGATCTTCTGGATGGTTCTTTTGAGTGTATCTTGAGGGGGTTTTCGAGTTCAGTCCAGCATCTTCTGATGTCTTGCTTGTTTCATCATCATCTTGGTCCTCTTCTTCATGATTTTCTGAAGAACTGTTGCAGTCTGTATCTCTTGTCTTGTTTGGGAGTTCTTCATCAAATCTTACATCAATACTTTCTACAATTTTTCGTAGAGTCTTGTTGTAGCATCTATATCCTTTACTCTTGGATGCATATCCTAAGAGTATTCCTTCATCTGCTCTTGCATCAAACTTCCCCAGATTTTCACCATTATTCTTTATGTAGCACTTGCTGCCAAAGACTCTAAAGTGCTTGATTGATGCAGGTTTACCATGCCATAGCTCATAAGGTGTCTTGTCACTATTAGGTCTTAAATGAGCTTTGTTTAGAATATGTGCTGCTGTGTGTGTAGCTTCTGCCCAGAAGGTTTGAGGAATATTACTCTCTTGCATCATGGCTCTGGCTATTTGCTGTACAGACCTGTTTTGTCTCTCTGCTACTCCATTTTGCTGAGGTGTTCCTGCAATAGTAAATTGTTGCTTTATCCCATGTTCATTGCATAGGTCAGCAAAGTCATAATCTGTGAATTCACCTCCTCTGTTTGATCTGATGCATTTCAACTTGCATCCTGTTTGATTTTTTGCTAATGCTTTGAAGATCTTAAATTTTTCCAGAGCTTCTGGTTTATTCTTGAGAAATGCAACCCATGTCATTCTGGAGAAATCATCTATTATCAGCATGAAGTAGGATTCTCCACTTGGAGTTTTAGTTCTTGCAGGTCCACACAGGTCCATGTGCACAAGCTGGAGTGGTCTTCTTGTTGATAACTCATCTTTAGATTTAAAGGATGTGCGAGTCTGTTTCCCCAATTGATAAGATTTGCATATGATATTTGAAGGCCTTTTTATTTCTGGCATATCTCTGACAGCTTTCTTCTTCCTCAGTCTGATGATATGCTCGAAGCTGAGATGTCCCAATCTCCTATGCCATAACCATGACTCCTCAAGTTTGCGAAGATGGCAAGCTTCATCCTCCTCTTTTACTATGTACACATTACTCTCTGTTCGAACACCTTTGAGTAGAGTCTTTCCTGTTGTGCTTGACATGACTTCACAATATTGTGCTCTAAAAAGAACTTCACAGCCTTTGTCACACATCTGACTGACACTCAATAAATTTTCTTTCAGCCCATCTACAAATAGTACATCTGGGGCCTTTCCTCTGCCATTGTCTATGCTGACTGAGCCTTTTCCCTTGATCTTATCTAATTTATCATTGCCAAAAGTAACATTGCCAGATTTATTTTCATCAAGAGTTATAAACTTGCTTTTGTCTCCAGTCATGTGTTTTGAGCAGCCACTGTCCAGGTACCACTGGCTTTTCAGGTCTTGAGCAGTTAGAGCCAAGTCACATTTGTTCTCCTTCTTTATCCACTGGAAGCACTCTTTTGTTTGGTATATTTTGTGAGATGATGGGCTACATCTTCTGAGAGGACACTTGGAAGAAGTATGTCCAGCTTGATTGCATAAACAGCATTTGATCATAATTTTTGCAGAGTTGTGAGTATGAAAAAAATTTCTTTGATTCATAAACCTCCTTGAAGTGTTGAATATCAATATTTGTCCATACTTTCTACACTCAATGATTTTATGGCCAAATTCTTTACAATAAAAAAAAGTAACCATAGAAACAGCTTGCATACCTGATGTGAGGTTGTCTTCTCCAGTTGTTTGTTTGAGACAGTCTCTTTACTGTTTGCATCTTTAGCTGGTTTGAATTACTCCTCCTTGTATGACAATATGCAACAATGTGTCCCAGCTTGTGGCAGACATAGCAGGTGGCATTCTTCATAGGAGGGAAGAATCTCCTTTGATGGCTTCCAAATTTGACAAACTCAGGAGTATATGAACATTTTTCTGTTGTTTGAATATTTCTTTCATTCTTTGTTATTCGAGGATTCTTCTGGGTTCTGTCTCCCTCCTTACATGCTCCTTCCTTTGTAGGAATTATTTGAGGTGCTTCATCATCCTTCTTTGCTTTTACAAAGATAATTTTTATGTTTTCCTTTTCTTTGCTTTTACTTGATTCTCCTTCATAGCCTATTCCAGTTTTTATCAAAGGAGATCTTTGAGCATCCAAAATTTCATCGAACTTACCAGAGCTTGTTGTTTGAGAAGAGTTTATATACACTTTATTTTGAGCATTTTCTAATTTCTTCCTCAGACATACAACTTCTTCTTCCAGCTTCTCTTGTTCTCGAGTTTTATCCTTGATTTGCTGAAGTAACATGTCTTCTATCTTCTTGGCTTCTTCAAGCTTTACCTTCAGCTGCATGAGGACTTTTGAATTTTGTTCTTCTTTCACATATTTGAGGAGAATCTCTTTTTGTTTTCTGCATTTTAGTTTGAGTCTGTCAATCTCCTCCAGGGCACTTCTTAGCTCCCCCTCAAGGTCAATTTCACCTTCTTCTTCATCTTCTAGCAAGATTCCTTCAAGTTCTTCTATGGCCATCAGTAAAAATTCAGAGGTTCCTTCTTCTCCTAAGGATTCATCTGAGTCTTCAGATGTACTGCTGTCTTGTTGAGCATAGAAGGATTTTCTACTGAATTTCTTTCCTTTCTGCCAGTTCTTTGATGTGTTTTTCTCTGATTCTTGAGCCTGATTCCTTACTTTCTTCTGAGGACACTTAGCAGCGTAATGTCCAACTCTTCCACAGTTAAATCATTTGAAGGGAAGTTTACCTTTGTATCTACCTGAGCCTCTATCCAGTTTCTTGACAAATTTAGCCTCTTCTTCATCAGAGCAAGAGCATATGTCTTCATTTTCTTCTTTCTTCTTTTCTGTTTTAAAAGTTACCTCCCTCGTACTTGGCTTCTTCTATGGGAGCCTCATCTCATATGCTGTTAGATTTCCAAGTAGCTGGTTCATGGTCAAGGTCTCCCAATCAATTGTTTCTTCTATTTCAGACACCTTGGGATTAAATCTGGATGGAAGTGATCTTAGAATCTTTTGCACAATTAATGTCATAATGTCACGCCCTAAGAGTAAATTGAAATTCAAGGGGCCTGGAAAAACCATCACGTCTATATAGACAGTTTTCCCTCCCAAAGTGACAGGCAACTTTTGAAGGATCCCTAACAGTTGACTGGTTCTCCTGTTAAATGCCAATAGATTCTGCGTAATAGGCACAAGAGGTGGAGAACCAAAAGCTTGCCAAGTAGTTGAAGATAAAATATTAATAGACGCACCTTCATCTATAATCATGCTAGGTACGGCCACATCGAAGACCTGTATTGTAATCTCAAAAGGCACATAAGAAGCAAGGCGATATCCTGCGAATCGACTCCAATCGAAGGAGGTGACCAAACTACTTGGAGGGGGTGCCATTGAACTAATATGGTCATCCCCTGGGGTTACCAGACAAGAGGAGCATCCTCCTGGACCTCCATCATGGGAGAAGGAGGAGCAACTAATTGAGCTACAAGGATGGGAGAATCTTCCTCCAAGTCCGAGGAATCTGAAGAAACAAGAAGAACGTGAGGGGAATGAGATCCGCTCTCGACGGAGAAGACCTGATGAACCATGGGTGGGACCAGATCGACCGATTCCATGACCAATGGTTGGTCTGGAATGGATTCATGAATTTGAATTTCCGAGGGAACGTGATCGACCAAGGCTGACTCTTGATCGCTTGTTGAATCAACTAGCGGAGGACTCGAAGAAAGCTTCTGGTAACCAGCTAGAAGGCAGGGTGCAAAAATAGTAGGGTTTCCAACACTCTCTTAGCTTCATCCATGTACGGACAAAGGTGAATGGGATGATGCCCTTCACACAACTTACATGGATTTGTAATCTTACCCTGTTTCTTATGAGTCTTATCATGGCTAGTTGAAGATGTGCCACCAATATGACTTCCAGAAGCGAAAGGCAACAGTGGACGACCATCGGACCATGCTTCAAGTACCTTGGGAATGGTAGGGAAATCTCGAAGAAGATGGTCACCTTTGCACAAAATGCAAGGGAATTTGAATTTTTGTGGAAGGTTGGATGGTTTATCAAGGGAAGGTTTCTTAGGTGCAATAGCCGCAGAGTTGTCCTCTCTCTTATCTGACTTCTTCTTTTTCGTCTTCTTATTCTTCTTCTTAGCCACCTGGTTACTAGAATCCAAACTTTCACCAGGTGAAGTAGAGGAGGAGGACGAAGAAACAAGCGAATAAGGGGAGAGGCCCACTTTAGAATCAACATGATGTTGTTCAGGTGGAGGAGAAGGTTATAGAGAGGACGGAATACTCGAGACCACAGAGGTGGAGAATAACCACATATGAAAACCAACAATTAAGCCCGGAAGGGACAATGTTGCCATATAAGGAGCACCAACATTCCCAAAAGCAGGAAAAGGAGTAGGATTCCCTTCAGATGGGATTCCTTGGTTGGTAAACTCCGGAAAGGTTGCCATTGGAAATAAACTTAAAACAAAATGCTAAGGAATATAACTTTAATCAAGAATATTTTGTGGGCAAGTAATATTTTAAGACATCGAAACAAAACTCTGTCGTTTCATATTTTAAGAGTTGAGAAATAGGCAAAAGGTGACTCTATCACTTTCAGGTTGAAACGAGCATGAAAGGACAAGAGCTCGATGATATTTTCACTTTAGAGAGTCATGAAAAGATCAAAATGACTACTCATGTAATTTAAGCAAGAGGGTGTGCCAAGTTTCCATGAACTGCCATATACACCTTGGTGATAAAATGAAAGAGAAATGACCAAGGACTTGACGTACACGTAGGTAGTCTCCCCGAATGTTGTGTTCAGTGTATCACAGTTACAGGGTGGCAGACTCGGCTTCCTATGGATAAAGGATTTGAACCTATAGGGGTCTCCCTTTATATACTCAATGGTACGGGGAGCACAAGTCTGTACCAGCGCTGTCTAAAGCCAGATGGCAAACGACAACTACTAGGTTTAACGACATCGGAACACGTCACTAGCCTAGACCTCTAAAAATGTGTGTTAGGTTTCAATGCTTCCATAGGTTGATTGAATAAATTTTATGGTTGATCTTGAATTATGTCTCAGTTTCAAGGCCCTATCTATGTCATCCAAATCTCCTGTATGTAGCTATATGAGAAAAGAAACCTTTCAATTCGATGAATGCTATCTAGTTAAGGGAACAATCTCAAACAATGATGCAACAAACAACAATACTGCAAATGAAACTTTTTCCTAACTAGATGACTTTCACTATCCCAAAAGTAATCTAAAACATTCAATGGTGTGAATTATGCAATGTAATCTATGCAAAATCCTCTTCTTTTTTGAAAACTATGCAATTTTAATCTATCCACAATTTCCTTTTTCTTTTGAAAGAATAAGAATGCACTCAATGCATTTTTCAATGAAATGAGAACCTACTTAATGCATGATTTTAATGAAAGAGAATGCACTCAATGTGATTTTTAGCTTTCAATCATTAAACAATGTAATATAATTTCAATGATGGATCTCAAAAAAGACTTTTCAATGCAATGTGATCTAATGCATTTTAACGAAAAGCAAACTCTGAGACGAAAACTAAATTAACGCAAATCTCCATAATGGAAGGATGAATGCAAAAGGGATGCAAACAAACACTAAGAATGCAATCGTTGTTTTAAACACTTTGTAACGAAATTCTTCAAAAGGCTACAAGACATATGAGGTCAAGCACAAAGAGGACTTCCAAAGCGTGAGCTCAAAACAAGGCATTCATTCCATTTTACTTCAAGCAATCATAGAAAGAAGACTTTTAAGTTGAACAATGAAGAATGTAATCTATGCTCACAAGCGGACCAAATGAAATCGAAAGACACTTGAGATTTGAACACTCAATCAACTAAAAAGCAAAAGGAAATCAACTAGAGATGGCTCACCAAGAAAGGAGACTGACTCAATCAGCAGGTGATGTCCTGCGAAGCATACAACCAAGCAATTTATGCATGATCTTAGAAAAAACTAGGATTTAAGGATGCACGTCCGAAAAGGAAAAACTACCAACAAACAAAACCAAAAAGCCAATCAAACCCACTTGAGTGAAGGGGAGAACATTTAAATCATACAGAGAAAAAGACCGGAAGGGCATGACACACTGGTGAAGGACTTAGGGAAAAAACTTTAATTTTTCACACACCCTAAAATTGGCACGACTTTTTGTTGAGAATGCAGCAAGATGATGGAGCTTAGTGAAATGAAGTCGCCTTCACTAAGTGGGCCCGCAGGCAAATTCTGGCGCAAAGTCTATTTTTAGACTATGTCTATTTTTAGACATACGGAGCATAATTTGGGAATTCTACTTGGAAATTCTTGAAGTATGCGACATGTCGGTAAAAATAGATGAGACCCTTATTTTTAGGACCCGGGCTATTTTTAGACTGATCTCCTAAAAATATGGAAGTCAAATATTATTTACCCTTAATAATGTTTTGACTATAAACAGCAGTTTACTCTCTTGGCGCACTTCAGTTTGAGTCATGGAGGTGGCTCATGCAACTGACACAAGGAATCACGTGGTTCCTAGGGTTTGATCGCATCTTGCATGGTTGGCTTCAGTTAGACTTCAGTGGCAGGAGTTTTGGAGGAGTTAACGGGACAAGTAGTGGAGTTGTGTTCTGTTTGTTTTAGTTGAACTAGTTGGGATTAGTTAACTAACTAATCAACTAGATATGAGTGGAGTAAATTAAATAATATTTAATTTACTAAATATTAACTCATTAGTCGACTCAAGAACACTTCAGTTCACTACAGTGCATGATCAGTTCAGTGAAGACCAGTGGAAGAGGTAGATGATAGGGTGAGTAAAGCTATGGTTATGACCTCTTTGTTGCTATTTGCAACACATAGATAGGTGGAGTAAACTATGAGTATTGCGCGATTCGGTGGTGGTTTTATCTATATAAAGAGGCCATCCCACAAACTTCAGAAATACATGACAGAGGCTGGCTATCAAGTGGCTAAGGATTGGAGCAAGTGATTTGCTGAGTCAAGCTTGATAGTGTGTAGCATGGGAGAGTAGTACATAGAGCTTGCCAGAAGAGTTTTTGTACTTGTTTGGTTACATGATTTCTCCATTATAATATACACAATAGCTGCGGGGTTTTCAGCTATAGGCTTTCCCCATACATACTGAGTTAATGTGTGATTGATTTGATGTGAGATTGCTTCTATTATTTCCGCATGTGACAATTAATTGTGGAAGAAGGTTATGTGTTATGCATGCAATTCGAAATTGATGTATGATCGGGTTAATCTTCATTGAATAAGTGATTTATTCAGCTAATTTCTACACTTTTGTGGGTGAAACTAGCGCCAATTGGCGTGACTTGCTCACTGACAACTAGCACCAATGGCCAATTGGTGCGGGTTGCTAACTTACAACTAGCGCTAATCGGCGTGTTGGGAAAAATACTGAGAGGGGGGGTTGAATCATTATTTAGTGCAGACTGAAAAATTTTTACTTTTTCTTTCTCCAAAACCCATACGCTACTTTAATGAACCCAAGTCACGTATACACGCGAATATCCTTAATGAAACTTGCGTATTACCAGAGATCTCATTATGCAGATAATTCTTTACTTAGATCATTGCATCATTCATTCATTAGATGTTCAATAGCGATGTAGCTTGTAGTGAGCAGATAAATCTGTCACAAAAGCTTATTGCTGAACACCCCGCATTTAAGGCCCAGAGCAATTCGGGAAAACCAGCTGTCGTCGTCTCAGTCTTCAATATTTTATTATAAAGAAAACATCGTACAACCATGTACTGGCGCAGACTCATACCAGCACGCAGGCACCCACCTGCAGAAGGCTACAACCTTCTCTCGTTTACCAGCCTCTCCTGGAAGGGAGCTACAACCCCTTACTCTCGTTTACCAGCTACCACTGGAAGGGAGCTACAACCCCCTTACTGAAGGCTTCGACCCTCAGCACCATCATGGACCACGTTTCATCAATTTTCATACTGGATCCAACTCCACACATTTAAGCTCAACATACATCAAACTGAAACTTATAACTACATCAATTCATTCATTGAATCATCAACTAATCAACCAACATCTTGATCTTCAATCAGCAGTCAAACAACCCAGATCTGTATGAATTCATCATTGACAGATAGCAGTAAAACAACAGAACATATCAGATATTTCATACCACATACTTCAGCAAAACCCTAGTTTCCATACGCGCTTTTACTTCACTGAACCTGCGTATATACGCGCTTTCACAGAAACAAACCTGCGTATACATCTGCACACTTCAGAACTAATTTCACATTCCATACGCGCTTTTGCTAAAGACAACCCACGTATACACGCGCCTTTTATGAAGCGAACCTGCGTATAGATCCATAACTTTTCAGGACTTGGTGCAGCTCTTCAGATCAGATGAACAACTCAGATCTTACCATTTACTTCAGCAAATATTAGCCAGATAACAGATCTAAACATTCCATAATCAGATCTAGACAATACATGATTATTTCAGATCTAGAGATCCCTCTTCATCATTTTCTTCATCCATCATTGTAATCATAGGTGCATTATATGTTCAGATCTAACTGTAACCCATTTCATACAGATACACTTCAAAGTGAAGTATTCATTCAAGACCCAGACACTTGTACACCTTTGCACTATGATTTTCTTCTCCTTATATAGATTTAGCCTTTGTCAATACCATGAGCCAAAACCACACAACTTCTAATGGTATTCCTAGACGGGATCAAATATATATTCAAGCGCTCAATACAATGGGTCAATACCATGGTAAGAACCCCTGGTTTTATAAATTTAGAGCGCAATTAGGCATACGCGACTTGGCACGTACTTTTCCGCGTACATACGCTACTTCGCCTTAACAAACACACGTATGCATAGTGACATACCTTATTTATCATTTATTTGGCACTTCCTGAAATTCCTTTCTTTTTTTACTCCTGAGTTGATCTGTAGATACGTCATCTTTACATATTTAACACATAGGTTGCTTATAGGCAACTCATTAAGTAGGTTTCCATCAAGGACAACTTCACCAAGTAGGTTTCCATCCAAAGACAACTCATCAAGCCAGTTCCCATCAAGAACAACTGCATTAGTCAGGTTTTCATCAAGGATAACACATTGCATCATATAGCCAACAATCTCATTTCATCAAGTAGCCATCAACTACGCCAACAATCTCCACATCAGATTTACATCAATATCAAATAGGTTGTTTGTCCAAAGACAACTTCATCAAGTAGGTTGCCATCAAGGACAACACTCTGCATCATATTGCCAACACGGCATGACTGTCAGAAAAATAAAAGTGCCAATGCCTGAAAAAGAAAAAACAAATAATTTATCCCAACCAAGACCAAACTCACCACTTCAAGCAAAAACTAAAAGATCGCAATTGATGAAAAACATAGGAACAAATAGGGAAATGGTCGTTCAACTAAACTCGTCGAATGACTAAGACCTCAAAGAGTGAAAAACTCAAAGGAAACTCCCCAGCGGAGTCGCCAATTTGTTGTCCAAGTAAATCCCCTCTGCGGACAGAGGTGATCCCTCTAGCCCTAGGGTGGGTCTAGCAACTACGGGAACATACTAACATCTACCTTCCTAGATTGTAAATGAAATTCAGAGCAAGGAAGATGTCCTGCCTCATTCTGATGCTATGTTGTTGTCTTCCATCAAAGATTCTTGATCCGTCGCTCTTCTCAAGCTCAATCCACGCTGCTGCCAACGTTCAATTACCTGTACAGACAGTCAAGACACCACAACAAGCGTAAAATCATGACAAAAATAAAATAATTACAATCTATCTAACTGATCAAGAAATGCTAGAAATCTCATTATAGATTTAAACAAGAGTGGAAGATAAATATCAGATGCATTTTATTATGATAAAGACAAGGGGATTTTACAACCACGCATCCAAGCACGTTTGTCACACCCTCACACACAAAGGTCTAAGACCTCACTATGTTCCCAACACATAAAAACAATCGCACTCTACACTATTATCCCGAAGCTATAATTGCTTCTCCTTTCTATCATCACTAACCAACCAACCCCAGGCTGTAGAGCTGAAGGAGGTATCCTTATATAACAATGGAGGAGGAGGTTATGGGCCCTCAAATGATGGGAAAATAGCTTATCCTTTGGAGTAGTTCCTATTTCTTGGCAACAAGAAGCTCAAAGGGGAATTGTTCAGCCATATCCTCAAAACAAACTTCCAGCTCGCCACCTCCTGAAGCTTCTATTCGTGGAAGCTTCCTTACTATTTTAAAAAACTTTCCAAAATAGGATCGGCGCGGGTCCAACATTAAGATAGAGCGCCGATCGGCGCGGGTCAGACACTGAGTGAAAGCGCCGACCTTGAAAACCAGGTTTTTACAAGGAACTTTCAGAAAAGTTGTAAAGGGAGATGATTTGGCAAACAAAATTTGGTTCAGGGGTATGTATTCCATGTTTGGAAATTACAAAAGGGTCACTGTATGGGTCCTCCAGGATCAAGGAACAGGGAGTACATGGATAGTGACAAATTATTGTGTAACAGATGGCCACTTATCAAACATGTTTTGAGACAGCAAGAAGAAGAACACCACTGGTCTCAATTGAGGGACTATTGTCACCATCCAAGATGTCATATGACACTTAGTCCATGTTTCTTTTGGAGCCCATATGGTGATGACACTCTATTCACTATATGCATGAAGGATTGGGAAAGAAGGCTTCCTAGAACCAATGAGTGGGATCATGAGATTCCAAGTATCTTTTGGCTTCATGAGGACTATATTATTGTAGCCCAAGATTCGCAGCACCAAATTTATCATAAATGGAGAAAGAGATAGCGTAAGTTGAAGAACCTTATCTCTCACTTTCAGCCATGCAACCCCTACACATTGCATAAGCAAGGGATTGGTGATTGTTTCTATGAGCTACCAAGGATGGCGCACTTCGTTTGGATGATAGCATGGAGAATGGAGTTTCTCATGGGGACCGAGGCACCCAAATTTTACCATCTCCCATGCCTTGAGGAGGCCAATGGAAAACATATAACACTTTCCATATATATCCCATTTTTCATGATGAAAGCTATTTTATTTATCCACCAAAAGCAAACTTGTATTCTTGGGAGGGGACATATCCATTGGATATTTTGCAGTATCCTTGTAGTTTCTTGAGGACAAGCAACATTTTGGAGGGGAGGACTGTAATATTCCTAAATTAGCCTACAGCTAATTGGAATATTAAAGTTTTTTTTTGTCACTTAGATAGTTGAATAAGTGGGTAGAGAGACCCACAAATATCTTTATTGTGAATAAAACCACTTCTCATGTGAAAGTGGAGCATCTTTTCAGCTTAATAAAGCACCCTAAGGTGTTAACAGGGGCTAAAACATGTGGACTGGGTCAACTTTGACCAAATCAACAATGCTATCATGGAGGAGTGGACATTAATGGAGGGACATCGCAGTTTTAGATGGAGACACAATTCAAGGAAGTAGTGGCATTAATGGATGGGGCTTAGGGTTTGGAAGCTCATATCTTATAAAAGGAAGAGGATGGAAGCCCTATTATTCATCTTGGTATATTTTATATTTTGATATATGGTCTGTTTAGACATATTGTTTTCTTCAGTTGTTTAGCTAAGATTGCATGTGTTGTTTAGCACAGGGTGTTCCTGATCGGGAATCCCACCTCTTCCATTTAGGATCTCTTGGAGGAGTTTGCACTATAATTCCACATTCAGGCTTTTGGCCAAGCTTCAGTCTCATGTACAACGCAGTTCTATTTAGAGTTGGGTTGTGTTGCAGGGGTATAGCAGTGGAGGAGAGAAATCTCCAAATTCTGAGCTAGTTTTCCATTGGAGGGATCATCCTTTCATCCAGAGACTTGTGAGGAAGACTTTAGGGCTTCATTACACATTTTGGCATCAGGCCAAGTATCATTCATTAGCTACAGCGCAGTTTCCTGCAGAAACTGCGTTATTTTAGAGAGCAGCTGCAGTAGTGGGTTTATTGCCCTATTTGGAGTGTTTGGGTTTCCTGTGTGGGGATAAACCCTTCATTTAGGAGATATGTGGGAGGAGGATCATCCATCTTGTATATAATATCAGCCATCTCCCATCATTGATTTATTTGCAGATATTATTTAGCCCTGGGGCCAAATCTGCTATATTTTGTATAGTGTGTTTTTCTGGAAACCTTTTTTGGGTTGTAATGGAATTATATTTTCGAGCATGGATCTCTAGCCTTGACATTTTTGGAGCATTATATCAGCAACAATATATTTTCATATCTTTCAGCTGTTATTCTCTCTTATACAGCGTAGTTTTCTCGGTTCTTGTAGTTATATGTTAACAGCATTCTAGATCTAGGTGTATGCTTTCATGAGAGGCTTATTCAGCCAACTTGAGTGATCTTTTCCTCAAGATATTGTACCTATTTTTCTATTATAATCATAGTGGAATGGATCCACTGTTGTCTCATGCTTTGATCTATTATATTTCTGCATATTTCTAGTTATATGCATTATATTCCTGCTTTTCTCATTTGGGAATATTACAAACTTCTAATGGCTTGGCCCTCTTTCATTATGCTCAAAATGGTGATTACATACATTTACAATGCTCAAATGGATTCAAAACCTATTTCATTACCTTCAGAATACCCAAAAATTCATGTCTAGCCTCTTTCTCATCCGAAAATGGTCAAAAACTAAAGAAGTTATGAGCCTCCCTAATTTTGCTGCTAATTGCACCACAATTTTCCCAAAATCCGGAGTTGTCCTACAATTTCACCCTGATTTCGACTAACTTAGTGACATTTTCACACAATTTCGGGTGAAATTCTCGGATCATTGAAATTCCCAGTAACACTTAAAATCTGTATTTTAAAACTATATGGTATGGCGCTAATTAAATTTTTTTAAATAAAAAAATTATCGACGATTATCGTAACTGTAGGCGGTCATGGTGGCAGCAGTCACACGTTACGGTGGTGGTAGTGATTTTTGCGGGCGACTAGCCTCTGCGCCCCCCATCTCCAGCAATGGTCACATGGCATATACAATATGGGGGTTCGGGGCTAAGCCATGGCCCGTACCCCAAACCTTCTGCCATGTCACCTTTAAATACAACATTTAAACCTTATGTTAATGAGAAATATGTTGGTGTATTGGTATGCGGTGTTGTTAGTTGGACGAAGGTCTGGTGTTTGACCCCCGCTTGGACCACTCGGCCCTTACATAAATTTTTGGTGGCCTCTGGTTGGGCCATGTGGCAGCATGTGGTTGGCCATCTTTCCAACCAATCAAAATCCACCAACCAAAACCAACAGAAACTGGACAAATGGAATGACCGGATTGTGTCCACCATGCCCATTCAGTGGTACGTACTACTAACTGAGAAACCTGCACAATTTTGCCAATTTTTTTTATTATTTCAGAAAACAAACAAAACACGTTTTTGAGAGCATATGGTGTTGGTTTTCCACGAAATGAGTTGTGTTAGAGTCAAAACGGCGAGATATACACAATCGTTCAGGTTCCACGCCATTCCAACAAATTTCATTTTTTAGCATAATTTTGAGCACCTAATCAAATAGTGGGACATGAATTTGAGGAACCTTCGCCTCCATAACTTTGACTAGAGTTTGAAATTGTACTCCCAAGAACTATAGGTTGTGAATTCCTACCTCTATCACCAACCAAAATCATCCCAAAAATCAAAAAATTGCTTGTAAATTGAAGAAGGACATATATGCAGGAAGCCACCAAGAAATGTCAAGGAAAGGATGTTGTTTTATGCAACAAACAAGAAGGTAGGAAAGTTACCAACTTCTTCGTCGGACATTGCCAAGGAATCACATGTAGACCATCCAATGTGTCAAGTGAAGGAGTCTTTTGTTGCTTGTCACTACGACTATCCCTTTCCTTGTCAATTATTGTCGAATTAATCCAAAGATTGAAATCAAAGAGGTGAAGAATCCTTTGTTGACCAAGATCCCAAGAACAAAATTCAGTTGCGGAGTATAATCTCAAGGATGTAACATTAGCTTTGACCAGGACGAAACACGACACTAGAATCTCATCCAAAGCATGTTGGCTTAGAGGGATCCCCGAGACAGGAAGGAAATAAATCCTAGCACTCGCATTGTTGCCTTGATCATCATACTCCTTTAAATAAGTGAGAACCATTCCCAAGCTATTACTCTCTTCCATGAATGAGGGGAACGAACTATGCACTTCCCACGCAGGCAGTATCCTCTTCTCTGGTGTGAGGGATATACCTATCAAATTTGGTTTCTTGAAACTGTTATGCACGCAATGTGAGAATTTAACCCAAATCATTTTGTGCAAATTCACCATGAGCAAGGGACAGGTGGACGCATGGCCTTCAGGATGCCCTCTTTCCATCTCCTAAGAAAGGATACGGTTGAATTGCTTGATGAAATCACTCATAAATGAATGATTAAGGTTTACAATTAATTTGATGAGTTTGATAATCAAATCAACAATTCCCCTCTTGGTTCTAATGTTTTATGGGATATATACATAGAGGATCTCGTAATATCCATTGATGAATTCATGGTATGGTTTTCCATCCTCTTTGTTGATTGATCTTTATTTGCCCCTTTCTCAAACCAAAAGCTTGATTGGCTTGCTTATTTACTTCAAAATTCTGACTCCTTAGGATATGATAGACATTTTTATGCTTAAGGAATTTAGGGTGCCCATTAGTCTTTGAAGGAGAAGATTAAGTTTATTTTCCTTAGGAGTTGTTCCTTTCTGTAGAGTCATCAAATGTTTATTAGGGAAAGGTTCAGACCTAAGTTTATGATACAGTTCATATCAAACCAGCCTACTTCAAGCTACTCATAAACTAAGTTGACCTTTCAAGAACAACGAAATGTGACTTATTTAGAGGGGCCACAAAATAAGTAAACCTGAGAACAATTCACTTTATTCAAAACATATCATTTCAACTTACAATCTATAATATGTATCTTATGTACTTATAACCCTAACTGAGTGAAATTCATAATCTACCCTAACTGAAGTTGCAAACGAGTATATTTGCACTGGAAGATTGACGGGTGTTGGTCATCGGTGATTGACAGTCAAGAGGCATCGGGTTCTTGCTTGTCGGTGTGCTCTTCCAAACCTCGTGTCCCTAATCATTCTCCAGTTGGTCATCGTTGTTTTTCTCTGATGTTGTCGAAAGTACCGAATAGGGTTCTCTTTCCAATAGGATCGTTCTCGACTTTGTTCTATCTGCCCTGTTCTGTAAGCTATCGGGATCGTCATTTCTTGGCTTCTTATGTACTTGATCTCTCTCTGGCAAGGGCAGTGTTCGATCGTCGTCAGAGAAGAAGGAAGCGGTAGTAGAGTCGGTGATAGTCGTCAGAGTTTTGTAGAGGGGATACTTCAAAGGCAAGTTGGAGCTCACACCTATAGTGGAACATGACTTCACAAATGGGGAGTTGTTCACGGATTTCTACAAGCACGAATATATGCATGAAGTGTAGCTCAGTACAGGAGGGACGAGGATGGAGGTGCTCAATGAGTTCCAACCCCTACAAGTCTCATAACTGATGAACTTGCTGGAATTCTTTAGCAACACTGGTATTAGCAGAGTAAGCTAGAGCATAGGTTGAAGCATATGAGTCCTACAGGCAGAGCATTTCACATGATTCTGAAGTTGCTCGTGTAGAAATTATATAACTAATATGTTATATGTCCAATATTCTCCTGATCATACACTATTTTAACTTCATGCACAATACAGAATCTATTCCACCATTGATCATCACATGCGGAAATTAAATCAATTGCAATGCACACATGAAACCATAAAAATTCACACACATTAACAAAGTTGTTTTACAGGAAAGCCTTAAGCTGAAAACCCCAACTATCTGTATATAATATATGTCATAGAGATCATGTAAAAATCCTCATACAAAGCTGATCATATCAAGCTCTCAGTACAATACAATCGCTACACACTAATCAGGCCCGATCTTACAAATCCATGCACCGATCTTTGCCACCTGCTAGCCTGCCTCTACTGCGCAATCCCTGCTGAAGAATGGCTTTGAATGAACTCGAATTTCTCCAGCCTTGCTCACGCAATCTTCATTGGAATCTTTACGAAGTGTTGGATGCAATCAATGCATCACTATAGTCACAACTGATAGTCTATCTTTCCCTTTCACCTATATCTCCACTGGTCTCCACTGGAACTGTCCATGCACTATAGTTAACTGATGTATTTTTCAGTTGATTAATGAGTTATTATTTAGTGAATTAATTAATGATTAATTCACACCACTCTCACTAGTGTATCAATCAGTTAGACTAATACAACTAGCTCAACTGAGTTTAACTGAGTTAAACTGAACACAACTCCACCAACTACTTCTATAACTCCACCAAACTCTATCACATGAGTTCTAACTGAAGTCCTCCATGTAATAGCTCCAGTAAACCCTTAGGAATAGCGTAATTCCTTCACAAAATAATTGTTGTGCCAAATGCATTGCACTTAGAGTGCTCCAAGAGAATAAGATAATGTTTATAGTCCAAATATTATTAAGGGCTAATAATATTCGACATATCTATTTTTAGACTGGCAATCTAAAAATAGATTCCGCCCAATATGTCTAAAAATAGAAGTCCATCTATTTTTCCAACTTGACCAACCATCCACAAATAGCATCCTGCAACTCATAGAATATGATCGACATGTCTAAAAATAAACTTTGCGCCAAAAATAGCCTGCGGGCCCACTTAGTGAAGGCGACTCTTTTCACTAAGCTCATCATCTTGTTGAATCTCAACACTCCCTCTCAACAAGATAGGGATTATCTGCCACCCTGATCCTGTCTCTATGGTATTCGAATTTGCTCCTGGTGAGCGCCTTCGTCAGAATATCAGCATCCTGATCCTCCGTAGGAATGTAAGATAGTAACATGATCTTCCGCTGCACACAATCTGTGATATGATGGTACCGGATGTCAATATGTTTAGATCTAGCATGAAATACTGGATTAACCAAGAGTTTAATGCAACTTTGATTATCACAATATATCACAGTAGGATCTAAGTGTGAACCGAACAACCCGACCAGGATCTTCCTCGTCCATATAGCCTCGCATGCAGCCAAACTTGCTGCCATGTACTCGACATCCGCTGAAATGAGTGCCACGGATCTCTGTTTCTTATTGTACCAAGAAATTGCTGTAGAACTGATACTGAAAATCCCTCCAGATGTGCTCTTTCTGTCCGTTGGGCTCCCTGCCCAATCTGCATTCGTGAAGCCATGCAGCTTCAACTCATCCGACTATTTGTACCATAATCCATATCCTGTTGTGCCCCTGAGATATCTCAGGAAATGCTTGCCTGCCTTCCAAAAGAGCTTGGTAGGCTTAACCATAGCTTGTGAAAGTTGGTTAATAGCGTAGCATATTTCCGGTCGTGTATTGACTAGATACATGAGCGAACCAACCAACTATCGATAAACAGTGGCATCCACTACCTCTGTCGATGTAGCATCCTCTTTCCTCCAACCACCAGGAAGAGGAGTGTCGATAGGCTTGCAGCCTTGCATGTTTGAACCTCTCCGGATCTCCAGGACATACTTTCCTTGAGACACAAGCAGTCCACCCTTCATTGCCAAATTTCCAATCCCAGGAAATAATGAAGGAGGCCCAAGTCCTTCATCTCAAACTCCTTTGCAAGATCTGCCTTGCATGAGTGTATCAACAGTTCATCACCTGCTAGTATCAAATCATCTACATAAAGTACAATGATTAGCAACTTACCCTCCACCACAATCTGGTATAGGTTCGGATCCGCCTCACACTTGGTGAATCCAAGTCCGGTGAAATAACTGTCTATCCGTGTGTACCAAGCACGAGGTGCTTATTTCAGCCCATACAGTGCTCTTTTGAGCCTACACACATGCCACTTGATGAAGATTTCGAATCCTTCAGGCTGCTCTATGTACACCTCCTCCTCAATGACTCCATTGAGGAACGCATTCTTCACATCCATCTGATGAATGTGCCAACCCATCTGCACTGAGAGAGCAAGGATGATCCGTATGGAAGAATACCTTGCGACAGGTGCAAAGGTTTCTTCATAGTCGATCCCCTCGATCTGTGAGAATCCCTGGGCAACAAATCTTGCCTTGTACTTCTCGACGCTCCCATCAGCAGCTTGCTTCACTTTGTAGATCCATCTCGAACCTACCACTGATTTCCCTTCTGGCCTTGGGACAATCTCCCATGCACTGTTTCTGACAATCGAATCATACTCTTCCACCATGGCATCTACCCATGCGGGATCCTCCACAACTTCCTCGAAAGAGGATGGTTCTGTCACGATACACTTGCTCATCAGAGCCATGTATCTAGTAAATCGGCCAGGTGACTTTCTCTGTCTACGCTGTGATGTAGGTGCTCCTACATTCTACGCTGCATCAAGATTCAGTCGCTTAGCTTCTGTAGTGCGCTTCTGCCCTCTGATGGTTGGCGCTGCATGAGTGGTTTCTTCCACTCCATGAACCTCCTATTGTGGCTGATCCACATCCTGAGGCTCATCTTTAGGAACTAGTAGCTCCTCATCTGCATGCAAGTGTAGCTCCCTCTCAAGCGACAACTTCATGGCTTTCTCCTCATGAAATTTGATATCCCATCGCACAACAGTGTTCCGAATGTCTGGAAAATACACACGATAATTGTGGGGTGTTTCTGTGTACCCCAAAAATATCCCAACCTCTGCCATCGTCTCCAGCTTCTTCCTGGCATCCTTCGTCACATGAATGTAAACAGGTGAGGCAAAAATCTTCAAATGAGAAATATCAGGCTTCTTACCAGAAAACGCCTCTTCGGGTGTACTCATGCCAAGTACTCTATGAGGACAACGGTTTTGCACATAAACTGTAGCGTTGCATGCTTTAGCCCACAAATGTATGGGAAGGCCCTGATCATGCAGCATCGCCCGTGCAGCACCCACGATCGTTCTGTTCTTTCTCTCCGCGACCCCATTCTGCTGTGGGTTATGAGGCGCTATGAGCTCTCTTCGAATTCCTTCTGCACTGCAAAATTATTTGAATTCTCCATAGATGAATTCACCACCATTATCGCTCCTAAGAGCTTTCACCTGCTTCCCCGACTCTTTCTCAACCAGCACCTTGAACTCACAGAACTTTGAGTATGTCTCGCTCTTCTTCTGCATGAAGAAGATCCAGCACTTACGAGAAAAGTCATCGACAAATATCACATAATACACAGTAGCTGTGTTGGAAGCTGCGAAGAGGTCACACGTCTATGTGAATTCCCTCAAGGATCGTTGTGGCGCGACTATCCTTCTCATGAAAAATGGTCTTCAAAATTTTTCCCAAAGTACATCCCTTGCACTGATCTGACTGCGCAAGTGTACCCTTGGGAAGCCCGGTAGAAATCTGCTGCAAAATTTTCAAAGCGCCATGGTGAAGATGGCCCAATCTCCTGTGCCACAATTCGCCCTCATCTCGGCTCACCACTCCTTTTGCTTTGCCTGCCATTGCTGCGCAGCCATCTACCTGCAATTGATAAAGGTTCTTAACTCGAACCCCTATCCTCCGGGTTTCACCAGTTGTTTTACTGCACAGGAAAGCCTTTCCCTCACTCAAAACAACATCATAGCCCTTGTCTTCCAACATCGCCACAAAGATTAGATTATTCTTCAATCCTGGAACATGCATGACATCCTTCAATATGAAAGGTTTACCAGACTCCCTCTCAAAGGAAATGGTCCCGATACTAGTCGCACTGTATCTACCATCATCGCCCATCTCGATGTGCACTCCAAGATCCTTCTCATCCAGATCAGTAAACAAATCTTTGTCTCTGGTCATATGAAAATAAGCACCACTTTCAAGAAACCACACTGATCCCATCACACTTGAAACCAAGCATGCGATCAGCAAAAAATCCAGCTCAAACTGCCAGGCTAAGGCCTCTCCAGCTGCAGATCCAGCAGCCTGCTTATTTTTCTTCTTCTATGGACAATTAGTGGCGTAATGTCCGTGTTGGTGACAGTGAAAGCACTTCACCTTGGACAAGTCCTGCTTCTTGCCTTTCGCACCGGATTGAGAAGGATTTTTCTTTCCCTTCCCTTTCCTTGCTTTGGCAGCCAAAGCGCAGAATTCTTTTCATCTTCATTCTTCGATGAAAGTCCATCTAGTACCCGCCTTATCTCCTCTGCCTGAAGATCCGACCAAAGTCGCTCCCATCCACAGCGTTCTCCCAACCATTGGCCAGTCCCTCGTAGCTATGCCAACTCTTCGGAAGCCCAAGGAGAGCCAAGCTCACCAAGTCTTCTTCATCAACAGTAACCCCCACACTTCCCAGCTCATCCCTGCACTGGACAAACTTCATGAGGTACTTGGGTATGCTGTCGCCTTTCTCCATTTTTATTTTCTTGAGTTTGTCTTTAAGCGCCAACTTCCTCTGGTCGCTTCTGCTTTGGAACTAGTATGTCAAAGCTTTCCACATCAAGAATGGAGAAGCTTTATCGTGAAGGCTGGACACAATGTGATCCTTCACACCTTCCAACAGAATTCTTCGACACTTTGCTGTCTTCTTTTGCCATGCGTCAAGTGCGGCTGCATCGCTAGAAGCAGGTTTTGGAACTTCAGCATCTATGAACTCCTTCAACCCATTATCATCCAGCACCGCCTCCATCCTGTCCTTCCATGCAATATAATTCGAGCTACCCTCAAGGGCATACTCCAATCGCAATCCGTTGAAAGACATTTCAATGAATGCTCAACTTCGACACCAAGAAAACACTGCAGCAAGTTCAAATTCCACCAGCACAAAAACTCAACCGCTTCAATAATTGCAATATTCTCTGATCAATATCGCTCTGATACCATGTAGAAATTATATAACTAATATGTTATATGTCCAAGATTCTCCTGATCATACACTATTTTAACTTCATGCACAATATAGAATCTATTCCACCATTGATCATCACATGCGGAAATTAAATCAATTACAATGCACACATGAAACCATAAAAATTCACACACATTAACACAGTTGTTTTACGAGAAAGCCTGAAGCTGAAAACCCCAACTATCTGTATATAATATATGTCATAGAGATCATGTAACAATCCTCATACAAAGCTGATCATATCAAGCTCTCAGTACAATACAATCGCTACACACTAATCAGGCTAGATCTTGCAAATCCATGCACCGATCTCTGCCACCTGCTTCTTTGCCTCTCTGCTAGCAATTCCCGTTCCAATTATGGCTCTGAATGAACCATTCTCCAGCCTTGCTCACGCAATCCTCATTGGCATCTCCAACTACTGTGTGTTGCAAATCATGCAACACTATAGTCACAACTGATAGTCACACTGCTCTTTCACCTACCTCTTCACTGGTCTCCACTGAAACTGTCCATGCACTGTAGTTAAGTGATGTATTCTTTAGTTGATTAATGAGTTAATAATTAGTGAATTAATTAATAATTAATTCACACCACTCTCACTAGTGTATCAATCAGTTAGAGTAGATACAACTAGCTCAACTATGTTTAACTCAGTTAAACTGAACACAACTCCATCAACTACCTCAATAACTCCACCAAACTCTGTCACATGAGTTCTAACTGAAGTCTCCATGCAATAGCTCCACTTAACCCTCAGGAATAGCGTAATTCCTTCTGTCAGCTCCTGTGCCACATCTGTGCACTTAACTGAAGTGCTCCAAGAGAATAAGATAATATTTAGAGTCCAAATATTATTAAGAGCTAATAATATTCGACATATCTATTTTTAGACTGGCAATCTAAAAATAGATTCCGCCCAGTATGTCTAAAAATAGAAGTCCATCTGTTTTTTCTGACTTGACCAACCATCCACAAATAGCATCCTGCAACTCATAGAACATGATCCATATGTCTAAAAATAGACATAGTCTAAAAATAGACTTTGCGCCAAAAATAGCCTGCGGGCCCACTTAGTGAAGGCAACTCTTTTCACTAAGCTCATCATCTTGTTGAATCTCAACATAATTAATGAAACAAAGATAGATAGTAAGCAGCTCCATGAATCTGAGGAAGTGACCTTGAACAATCAAAATACCAGGTTTTGCTCTGGTTGGGAAATAACCTCGCCCTTACCTAGAGAGTTGTGGCGTCCCACCTCTATATTACAAGGGAATCAAAGTTATAGAAGTCAGTTTTTATGCACCTTATTTCAACAAACCCCAATTGTAGGCACCACACAATACCATTACATGTGCAAAACCATGTGGCGTGGAGTGGCATGTGGCATATGGCCTACCGACAAAGAAATAATATAGAAACGAACACAAAAAAACTAAACATTTAATGTATGCTGACTAATACTATCATTATTTCTGATTTTGAAAATACTAATGAAGCAAACCCATTGATTTCATTAACAATATGAACAAAATAGCCTTATATAGCTTATTCGTTTGGGGAAGAGGCTAATAAAATGAGAAAACATCTAATTGGTCTATCAAATCATTACATCATTTTATAGGTTGAGTAAACGGTGTTTAATGAAGCATTTTATGAAATGCAAAAAAACTTTAGGTTAGTTCGAACACTGACTAATGCTAGTAAGTAAAACTGATTGCTAATAGTCCCATGCCGCAGGCATGGGACTAATAATGTTGGGAAACATAGATGAGCATTGATCTCAAAGAGTAAAGCTAAAGCAATGAAATGAGATGCTAGGGAAACGTTAGTGTTAAGTTGGTTGGGAAAGCGCATTGAGAAAATTTAAAGATGGGAAATATATAGCTTGCAATCATAAGAAAACTAAAGTAAAAGTTAACACAATTGGAATGAAATTAAACATAAGATAGAAAAACACGATAAGGAAACGTTAGTGTTAAGTGTTAAGTTGGTTGAGAAAGCGCTTTGAGAAAATTTAAAGATGAGAAACATATAGCTTGCAATCATAAGAAAACTAAAGTAAAAGATAATGGAATTGGAATGGAATTAAACATAAGATAGAAAAATAAAGTAAAAAGTAAGAGAATTGGAATAGGATCAAACATGAAACAAAGTAAAGATAAAATTAAAGTAATGAAATTAGATGCAAACATATAGCTTGCAATCATAAGAAAACTAAAATAAAAGGTAACGGAATTGGAATGGAATTAAACATAAGATAGAAAAATAAAGTAAAAGGTAAGAGAATAGAAATGGGATCAACATGAAACAAACTAAAGATAAAATCAAAGTAATGAAATTAGATGCAAACATATAGCTTGCAATCATAAAAATAAACTAAAGTAAAAAATAACGGAATTGGAATGAAATTAAAAATAAGATAAGAAAAATAAAGTAAAAAGTAAGAAAATTGGAATGAGATCAAACATGAAACAAAGTAAAGTTAAAATTAAAATAATGAAATTAGATGCAAACATATAGCTTGCAATCATAAGAAAACTAAAATAAAAAGTAACGAAACTAGAATAAAATTAAACATAAGATAAAAAAATAAAATAAAAGGTAAGAGAATTGAAATAAGATCAAACATGAAACAAACTAAAGATAAAATTAATTTAATGAAATTAGATGCCACGGAAACGTTATTGTTATGTTTGTGTGGAAGTTAGGGAAACGTTATTGTTATGTTTGTGTGGAAGTTGGGTTTTAGAAAATTCGATGATGGAAAACATATAATTTGAAACATGGAGGAATAGAGTCATGTTGGAAAAAATAAAATTAAAGCAATAATATTAGATGCTAGGAAAACGTTTCTGGTCAAATTTGTGTGGAAAAACGGTTTTCAGAAAATTATAACTTCAAAAGATATTGCTTGAAATTTTAAGAAAATGGAAAAGGTAAAGGAATTGGAATGGGTCAGATGCTTCGAAAAAGTAAAGCAATGAAGTGAGGTGTTAGGCAAACGTCATCGTTAAGCTTGTGTTAAAAGATGGGAAACGTACAGCTTGAAATTGAAGAAAAGAAAACATGAAAGGGAAAGGATTTCATGTAAACAGGCTGGAAACTTTCATGTAACAGCAGTATACAATTCCAATGATAAATATGTGTGGGCGGACGATTGTTATGTAAATGTTTGCAGAGAGACACGATAGAGATTGAGTGGAGAAATAGAAGTTGTGTTCACTGTTTCTCACAAGTTGGGTTCGGATTGTATTTTGGGATCATGGCTTTACTCAAGATTTGGGGAGTAAGTCGAGCCATCATGCAATTGTTGGTCATACAGTTCGTTTGCTGGCTCGGATGGTTCTCCACTTTTGCTTTGGCACAATTTGAGATAAGCGAAGGTGTAACAGGATCTGTTACTTTTCCTGCCCTGGGAGTTACGTGCGTAGCGAATTTAGCTGTTTTTGTTACAAGCCTCATCAGGGGACGACTTGATTTAGAAATGGGTGCGCGGGATGTCCTTGAAATTTTATGGACTCCCGAACTCCAGAAGATAAAGAAGATTAAGCATGGATATGGACTGACCACATTTATACAAGAAGATGCTGCTATCGGAGGAGGAGGTGATTCTCAGAAGGCTGCGGAAAAAGTTCCTCAGACTGCTAATTCTACGGAAGAAAATGATGTACAGACTGCTTCCACAAGAGGTCCAGAGACTGCATCTACTGAAGGCAACGTCATTAGGACTGCTTCTACAGAGGGAGGAGGCCTTCACACTGTTTCTACGGCAGAAATAGTTCTTCCGATTGGTTCTACAGAAGGTCAAGTTGGTTCTGAAGAAAAAGAAGAAGAAAAAGCAGAAAAAGAAGAAAAAGCAGAAATAGAAAAAGAAAAAGAAGCAGAAATAGCAGGCGCTTCTACTAGAAAACGAGATTTGAAGACCGCTGATGTTGTAATGCTGTCAAATGGCACAAGGAATTGGTCGATGAGGCAATTCATCAAATCGAATGCCGGTGTTGTGCAATCCATCGTACTACAATTCATGCCTTTGAAGCGCGCAATAAATGATGTCAGAGAGGAACTCACTTCAGGAGACACTGTATTAAAGTCATGTAAATGCAGGCGCCCTATGTGTCACTGCATTGTATTCTGGACAATGGAAGAGACCACGGACATGCTTGCTCGTAGGATGCCCGGAACATTGAAACAACTCTCTGATTCCCTGTGCCTACTCCCCTGTTCCACCTGCCTCACAAAAGGCTGCCATGACTGCAACTCGGAGAACCTGTTGCGTTCGGAGGGCGAGGCTTCACAGCCATTGAGAGAGAGTGTGGTATCTGGCATTCTTCATGATATCCATGCCAGATACATCGCTGCGGGGGCGCCAATTTGCATATGCATTCCAATGAATGATGCCGGCGATGATGATTGGACAAAGCTACTAATAAAATCTTTGAGGTCTAAAGAAGCGGAAGGCAGAGGAGTCAGAAACATGGCTACAGAAGCTCTGGAAGGCTACTTGGGTGGAGGTAGACGAAGCGAAGAGGGAACTGTAGAATACGACATTTTCTCCTTCGTAGTGCCAAGGTTGACTGAAGTATTAATAAATCTTGTGCTCACATTCTGGTTCAGAGTAGATGGCTTCTCTAGCGCTCTGGTGGCCAGAAGGACAGTGCGAAATTACTTGGTGGACAGTAAATCAAGTGGGTTCGCTGCCAATGCATTTCTAGCCAAAGCTGTGGTCAATTATAATGGCGATAACAGCCAGGTTTGCCAAGTGCTAACTTTTAGAGGCCGTGATCCGCTGTTCATGATAACCTTTATATCCGTTGGTTGTGTCAACTTCATTTGCTCTCTTGGTTGGGCTCTGCTTATTTCTTTTGAAGGTGGGCCTGATAATTCTCACCCACCCTCTTTGCCTATAGTTGCTGTGATAATTGCTGCCATTGGTACACCATGGGCAGTGTGGGCGTTAGTTGTGTGGTGGTATGTATTCTCAGATGTCGGATGTGACACCTCTAGGGGATTTGTGAAAGTGTTTGTTTTAGTCTCGGTGATGCTACTCTTTGTGGTGATTTCATCGGTTTTCTGGCCAGGGTTTATAATTGTAGCATGTCGAAAACATCGTCACAATGATCCTTATGTTTATGGATTGTATGCGACAGCTTTAATTTTGGAAATGGTGTGCTTCGTATCTTGGAGCGCACTGGCCGGAACGGTTGGCATAAAGGGTTTTGGAAGATGGGTCTATGGTGCTCTTCAAATATTGATCTGGCTGAAGTGGGCAACCGGTAGTTTTTTTCTCAGTGAGGATAATTCCAAAGAATTTTTTGGGAAAAATCCTAACAAGTTGATTCTTCTCCTTTACTCTTCCTCATTTTGGCTAAATGCCGTACTGGCTGCAGTTAGGAGCAAGTGGGAGGCGTGGCCATGGAGTGAGAATCATTTATTTTCATTTATCCGAGGGTAATTCTTATCCGCCTTGTTGTGGCTGAACGCTTCCAATGGTTAAGGACACAATGACTTAAGATGATGTAATATGCAACCTAATTGGATTGGAGCATCACTTTATATATCTATTTTTAGATGGTAAAGGTTGTATTTCTTTATTATGTAGAATTTCATCTAATGAACCAACTATACGTTTCAATGTTTCATCTCTGAGATCATGAATATTTGTAAATTTGTTTGAAGTTCATGATTTTCATATCCATCGAAATTGGTTTATGATAAATACAAAACATATAAATTTAATTTTATAAATTGAAAGAGCCCTACAAAATTAATTGTATAAAAATTAAAATACAAAGATATCACAATAATAAATAATGGTATTTTTTTTTTTATATAAAATAATTTTGTATAATTTTATAAATAAAAAACATTAATTCAACACATACATATATTTTTTTATAAAAAATAATTTTGTATAATTTTATAAATAAAAAACATTAATTCAACACATACATATATTTTTTTATAAAAATTAAGTTTTTATAATTTTATAAATAAAAAACATTAACTCAACCCATATATATAAAAATAATATTTTTTTTATTTTTTAAAATGTAATGTGATTTAGTATTTTATTTTAGGATAGGATTAAGATTAATAATGCTAGAAATAGCTTTAAAAAACATATAAAAATCAACCATATTTAATATAAATGAAATTATACATAAAATATTTTAAATTTCCATAAATGTAAATATTTGATATGTTATTTAACAAAAATGATGTAATATAATATGAAATTACTACATATATTTAAATGACAAGTTAAGATATTAAGTTAATAAAATAAATTAAGTAATACATAAATTATTATTGTGTATATTTAAATAAATCTATTATTATTTTTAATTTGATTTCTTATTTTGCTAATTTTATATTTATAAAATATTAATTTAAAAGTGTTTTATAATTTTATATGATGATGATGATGGTTAATGTCCAATAAGACCAAATTTTGGTCTATCAAACCTAAAGAAACCAATTATTGTACTTGATTTATTGTAAAGAAGAGGATTGGAGTCCTCGTTATTTTTTATTAATAAAATCATTTATTCTATATTGTTCATTTTGTGTTCTATTTATAAGTGATCTAGACTCGTAAAGTAACAATTGTAAAAGAAATATTGATTCACTGCGCCACCACCCCCCCTCCCCCTAAGTATGTTATGAAACCAGCTCCAATAGAAGAAAAGAGAGATCAACGCCTTAGAAATCAGCCACTTTGAGGGGGAAACCTCCTTTACATTACATAAATGAACAATTATTGGATGAAACAAATGACAAAGCCTCCTTTCTATATATAGGAGTCCATGGGGTCACAATATATTCCTAGCTGACTGATTTGAAATGTGAGAACTTTTTATTTCTAATACAGAGATGGACTGTAGGGGCATTTACAGGATATTTCACCTTTAAAGAAAGGATGAGATCCCGAAGCTTGTTGGCCCTTTACAGACTCTGCCTAAAGAAATAATAGAAGTAATCACTAAAGATATGATAATGAAACTACTTGCTTGCTGGTGCAAGGTATCCATTATCCATTATATTATGTGTGCAAACTGTTTAATGTGTTTTGCAATTGGAACAAACTGTTTTTGGTGAATTTATGAGTCTTTTATGTAAAGGAAACTTATTTCATTTTACTGTTTAACATCTTTAACTCTGATAAAACACAACAAATAAATCAAAAAATATAACACAGCATATGATAAGGTAGTTTACCCCTCCTAGGCTACATCTGCCGGGTCCAAGGCCCCCAAATGGGCATGTCCTTGCTCTTATTATGCTCAAATTTGTTAATACAGTGATCAGAAAGCCTAAGCAAGCAAAACAAGCTATGAAAATGAGTTCAGAGCATAGAAAAAAGTTAAGATAGGTTTTTGTTTCACCTCCAAAGGTTAACCATAGCCCAATACAGCTCCAACACTCCCTAGGCCCTGATGGCTCTCCAAGCTTCTCTGCTGAAAAAGTACTTGAAGATGATCTCTGTTGCCTCTGCAACCTACACCATTAGCTCTAGAATGCTCAAATTATCCAAAATCAAAAAAATAAAATAAAAAAATAATCGCTCCAAAAGGACTCTCTTAACCAAAGTTATGTCCCACTGAAGTTTTGCCCAGTTTGCCCTTGAAAAGCTCCACCAAATTTGGTGGAACTACCAGTTAAGGCAGCTAAAGCCGGATTCGGCGCTAAAGTTGGCACTCTGCCAATAATCCGCCAGCCGTTGGGGGCTAATGGATAAGGGGCGCGAGTCCATAGGACCGCACCCGTCGGCGTATTCCATGTAATACTTTGAGTTATATGTGGAGGCATTAATGTTAAACCATATCATAAAACTGTTTAAACAAACTCCTGATCCGCAATTCACGTGACCTGTTGCATAAGTTTTATCCATCGGTGATATAAGCCCTGGGTTATGGTTTCAGGCCGCTGATCATATTGAATGGGGGGTTGGCCCTTAGGGGCTAGCCCCCCTTCCGGCCCCGCCCAAACATAACACAAACTATATATATACAATCAAACCTTGGTCTATTAAGAACTTCATGTGGCGTGCCTAGTCGGGCCACCCGACTGGCATGGCTTCGACCCGGGTTCAAACCTGCCTGAACCATAACAAAATTTTATTATGATGCCATTTGATTGTAGTTCTAGGGCCACGTGGCAACCTCCGGGCTGGCCATGTGGCGCCCTGTGATTGGTTCCCCACAGAACATTCCATGGAATATTTTGTGGATTATTCTGTAGAATATTCCCAGAATATTATGTGGAATATTCCTTTTATAATATTTTTTTTACCCAAAGTCAAACTGAGTCAAATTGGGCTTTTTACCTGAAATTGAGAAACTTCAAACTTGAATATCTTCCTCATACAGCATCGGATTTGAGTGCCATTCATGACTACAGGATCGTTTTGACGAGATCTTTCCTTTTGTTCTGGTTTGAACCAATTCTGAGCAAATAAATTTTTGAGCATTTTTCCAATTAGGACATGATCACCTAATCACACCTCCCCATTGGGAAGCTTTTGGACCCACAAAAACCTTCAATTGCCTGTTAAGAAGGTGAGGATACAACCTCCTCACCTGTTCCAACTCTATCCACTTTGCCTTGCTCGGTTTACTGCCTTTGAGACCAACTCGAACATAATCAACATCTCCCCTCCTTGAAGCGCGTGTCCTTCTGTCAATGATTGCATCTTCTTTTGGCTCATCCAAAAATTATGGCGAAAAATATTCTATGGATGGCAGCTGAACATCATTTTCATAATCAGCAATAAGAGGAGGTTCATACAAACGTAAGTTCTCCACATTAACAACGGAACACATTTGCATGTATGAAGGCAAATCTAGTTGAAAAGTATTATTTCCAAATTGTTTGAGGATCTTGAATGGACCATAACGAATAGGCTTCAGTTTTTTACCTTCTCCTTGCATTCTTTCCATACTAATATGCAACCATACCTCATCTCCTTCTTGAAACTTATGATCAACTCTATGTTTATCATGTCTCTCCTTGTACTTGCCTTGAATTTTTTCAAGCTGTTCTTGAACTTGCTGATGTATGAGCTGAATTCGTTCAATGAACATGCAAGCTTTGTCAATGTCACTATGCCCATCAATGGCAACATCCTTCTCAAGAATGAAATCTAATGGTGACTTAGGCAAATATCCAAAACAAGCTTCAAAAGGTGAAGTATTTGTAGAAGAGTGCTTGGCCCGGTTGTAAGCATGCTGAATGTAATGCAAATGCTCATCTCAAAGCTTGGGATGCTTGCTGCAATAACCTCTCAAAATATGTACAATGGTTATGTTCACTACCTCTGTTTGGCCATCGGTTTGCGGATGAAAAGCAGTACTCTTCTTCAACTTGGTGTCCATCATCTTCCATAAATTGGACCAAAAATTCCCAACAAATCTGGAATCCCTGTCACTAACAATAGAAGTAGGCAAGCCATAATGAACCCATACATGTTGAAAATATAAATCAGTATTTTTTTCAGCAGTTATAGTTTTCTTACATGGCATAAGAATACACATCTTGCTGAAACGATCAACTACTACATAAAGATAATCATGATGCTTTCTAGATAATGGTAGCCCTCCAACAAAATCCATAGAAACACTTTCCCATGGTCTAGAAGGTACCGACAAGGGCATATATAAACCAAGCTTCTTATTGCTAGGCTTGCTTGTAGCACATAACGAACAACCTCTAATGAAACGTGCAACACTATCTACCATGCGAGGCCAATAACAATACCTCTGTAAATGTGCCATCGTTTTTCTTACCCCGAAATGACCAGCAATAAGAGAAGAATGAGCCTCTCTCATCATGCTTAATCTCTCCCCCTGTGGTATACATAACTTGCCCAAATGAAACAGCAAATTATTATGCAAATGATAATCATTATCCTCAACATGTTTTCCTTCACTCAAGTTAGCATACACCTCCTTAAAATCACCATTTGATGCATAATGTTCTATGTAGCTCTCATGCAAAATAGAATCATTCTTAAGCAAAGTACTAGCTCTAATAATAGGCCTTGAAAGCATATCAGCAACTTTAGTGAGAATACCTTTCTTGTACCTTATTACCAAGTGAAATTGTTGTAGGAAACCCATCCATCTGAAGTGTCGTGACTGCTGCAATTTATTTTGTGACTGCAAGTACTGTAAAGGCTGATGGTCGGTATGAACAATTGTTTCTTTGCCCATCAAATAGTGTTTCCACTTTTTGACTCTTTGTACCAACGCATACAACTCTTTATCATATGTAGGATAATTCACAATAGCACCATTAAATGTCTCAGAATGAAATGCGATAGGCTTACCATGCTGTAAGAGAATTGCACCCATGGCGTAATCACTAGCATCTGTCTGAATCTCAAATGGTTGTCTCAAGTCTGGCAATGCAAGGATCGGAGCTTAAATTATCTTTTCTTTCAAAGATTCAAAAGCTTTTTGTTGCTTGCCTCCCCATTGGAAAGCACGCTTCACACTTGTCACTGCATGCATAGTGATGCAGGGGCATTAGACACTAGCCAGCAATGTAGGAGTTTTGTCCACATGTTATGGCTAGGAGGGATCAAAAGCATTCGAATTTGTAACAACAAGGTGTCAATACCTTAGCTGCCTGTTGCATTTAGGTCAATTAGAGTCAGAAGAAGTCGAATAGCTTTAAGTTCAGTCCATCTGTCATGTTCAAAGTTATTTGAATGAATGTAATTAGGCTTTTGTTACATTAGAAACGGTCCTCAGAGAGGAACAGAAGAGACACATAATGATACATATAAATTGTATTCCCCGGATACATTGAGGGGAGGAGATTTTCGCAGTGAAGTTTGTGTGTTAAGCATTTTCTTTAAGTTGAATAAATGCCAATATTTTATTGATTACCTGTGTGTGATTGAATTGGTCTCGGTGTGAATTTGTTTGGTCCCGAGCGTATTGAACCTTCAGTCCTGTGATTAATTCAATGAAGAGAATTATTGTGTAAATCTCCACAAACCTCTGTCTATGTTGATTATGGGTTTCTCTTGAATTGTTGGAATGCATTATGTAAGAGACCGGGAATGATGTATTAACCCATCGTTGCTGTATGTTGTGGAGTGTGTTCAACCAGTCTTCGAAGAGTATAACCTGTAAGGGTTGTTAGCCCATAGAACAGTGGATTCTGGTCATAGTGGGAAATCCGCTTATGAAGGAAATAGGATTATTTCATTGCTACATGAGAGCGTAGTCTGGAGGTTGGGACCCCGAGTTTGTAGTCCATAATGAATGCACGGAGTAGTGTCAACCCGGTGAGACTCCGGTCAATCACTGTGCGAAACCGAAAGTTGTTTTGATCGCACTGCTTTTGTACAGAAAGGAAGCCACTCCAATAGCAAGCGATCCCATGAAAAGCCACCACGTCGATGGGGCAATACCACCTCTTCGCTCCCTCATTGCGTGTTAACCTTCAACAGTGAGATCAATGCAATATCGACATACACCATCGATCTGGAGACTGGCTCATCGAATGGTGATCGCACACAAAAGTAACACGAGAGATAAACTAAGGTATGGACGTTTATTTTGTTGAATCCACGTTGTGTAGGTGTGGGCCCGGAGCCTAAAGTACATTAAGTGTTCCATTGGTAATATAGTCGGTTTATTCACATAAGCCCAGTAGTATATAACCTTAGTTATAAGGTTTAGTGCGAAGATAATTTGTTTGGTGTCGACCTTAATATAATTAAATTCCAAAGTTAGTGCCTAAACTCGGTGTTGGAGATATTGCGGAGTTATAAGGGTGGTGACAATATATATATGGGTTTATAACTAACATTGATTAAAGCATTCATTTGTCAATTTCCACGAAATTGACAAATAAATTTGGAAAAGAAATTGTGGAGACTTCTTGTATTACAACAGAATTTGCACTAAGGCAACGTGGACAGAGTGAAGCTAGGAACCAGCTCTCCTTGGGGGCCGGATTCAATTTTTTTGCTGTCAATTGTGGTATCAGAGCTATTTTTGAGTTTTTTTTTGCAAAGAATTAACATGGCAATCCGAGTTGGTGCTAGCAGAAGGAGAGGCAGACCTGTTGCCAATGCAGAAGTGTTGGAGACCTTACAGAGGTTCGAAGCTAGAATGGATGCCATGGAGCAAGGATAGCCCAGAGATCCTGAAGACATCAGTGAACCTGAATTAGAAGAAGCTGAAGAAAATGTTGAGATTCCTCCTGACATGAGGCTCCTCAGAACTGTTCTGGGGTCTGCAGTTAGGCCCAAGATTGAAGTGTCAAGTTTTGCAGGAGAACTGAATCCAGAAGAGCTGGTGGACTGGATCAATGAAATGAACAAGTGCTTTGACTATGAAGAAATGAGCGAATATAAGAAGGTCAAGTTTGCAGTAACAAAGCTGAAGGGACATGCTGCACTTTGGTGGGATGGAGTGCAAGCAGAAAGAAGGAGAGCTGGAAAACAACTTATAAAAAGCTAGACCATAATGATGGCTAAGCTAAAAGGTAAATTCTTTCCTAGTGATTATCAGCATTCATTGTTTAGGCAAATGCAGAACCTGAGATAGAGGTTGCTGACAGTAAAGGAATACACAGAAGAATTCTATAGAATAAGTATAAGAGCTGGACAATTTCAGGACACACCAGAGAAGATTGCCAAATATGTGAATGGTCTCAAGCTGGAGACCCAAGATGAAATTGGTCTTCTGTCTCCTAAGACAGTTGAAGAGGCCTATCAGATGGCCTTAAGAGCAAAGGAGAAACTCCTGAGAAAGCAGTCTGCCAAAGGGAGAGGTCTTTCTGTGGAAGTGGAAGTCAGGGCGGTAGAGGAAAGCCTACTACACCTAGAGATGGAGCTAACAGTTGTTCACCTCAGAATGCATCTACAGAGGGTGATGCAAGAGGCAGAAGGGGTTCTTACAGAGGAAGAGGAGGCAGAGGCAGAGGTAGAGAATTGAGGTGCTATAGATGTCATCAAGTGGGACACAAGCATTATGAGTGCCCAGAGAACATGGGTGCTGGTCCAAGAAATGTCGTTGTTGCCCAGGCTAGAGAAGAGGCAGCAATTGAAGAATAAATCCTACCAGAGAGAGGAGAGTCCTTGGTGGTTAATAAGGTCCTGTTGAAACAAGCCAAAGAGGTCACTGAGCCTGCACAAAGGAAGACTTTGTTTAGGAGTATATGCAAGGTCCAGGGGAAATGCTGCCAGCTAGTCATTGATAGTGGCAGCACAGACAATCTGGTTTCCACTGAGGTGATAGAGAAGTTGGAGCTGAAGACAAGGGAGCATCCAACTCCCTACAGGGTGTCCTGGCTACATAAAGGGCACCAGTTGATTGTAAAGGAACAGTGTGAGATAGAGTTGCAAATGGGCAACTACAAAGACAAAGTCATGTGTGATGTGATGCCCATGGATGTGTGTCACATACTACTGGGTAGACCTTGGCAGTTTGACAGAGCAGCAGTGCATGATGGCAAGAAGAACACTTACAAGTTCTTCAAAGATGGGGTACATTATACATTGATACCCGTGGAAGAAGGAGAACCATCAAGTAGAGTGGCTAATCCAAAGACCTTGTTGTTGAGCGGGAAGGAATATCTACAGCAGATTGAAGAAGAAGAGGTAAGCTTTGCTTTAGTTTGCAAGCCTAAAGTAGTTCTTACTTCTACAAATATTTCTGATTTGCTAATAGAAATCCAAGAGATGTTAGACAGTTATTGTGACATTGTTGTGGATGATTTACCTGATGAGCTTCCGCCTGTGAGAAAGATCAGCCATCAGATAGATTTTATCCCTGGTTCAAATCTGCCAAATAAGGTAGCCTACAGGATGACTCCCACAGAAAATGAGGAAATCAGGAAGCAAGTACAGGAATTGGTGGACAAAGGGACTGATCAGAGAAAGTTTGAGTCCATGTGCAGTGCCAACAGTATTGAGCCCAAAGAAATATGGAGGTTGGAGAATTTGTACTAATTCCAGAGCAATCAATAAGATAACAATCAGGTACAAATTCCCTTTGCCCAGAGTTGAGGATTTAATGGATTGTTTGAGTGGTGTCAAATATTTTTCAAAGTTAGATTTAAAGAGTGGATATCATCAAATTAGAATAAAAGAGGGTGATGAGTGGAAAACTGCCTTTAAAACGAATGAGGGACTGTATGAATGGATGGTAATGCCTTTGGGTTGTCAAATGCACCTAGTACTTTTATGATACTTATGAATGAAGTGTTGAAAGAATTCATTGGTAAATTTGTGATAGTGTATCTGGATGATATATTAGTTTTCAGCAAAACTAAAGAAGAACATCTAAGGCATCTTAATTATGTCTTGAAGAAGCTGCACCAAGAGAAGCTGCTGATAAACTTAAAGAAATGCTCATTCATGAAGGAAGATTTGGTGTATTTGGGTTTTGTTGTTTCTGCAGAAGGATTGAATATGGACCCAGAAAAGGTTAAGGCAATTGTGGAGTGGCCTTCACCCAGAAATGTTTTCGTGGTAAGAAGTTTCCATGGACTTGCTAGTTTTTACAAGAAATTTATAAGAAACTTCAGTAAGATTAATGTACCCATCATTGAGACGATAAAAAGGAGAAAACAGCCATTTAAATGGACTGCTGAAGCAGAAAGAAACTTTAAACTTTTGAAGCAAAAGATAACTGAAAAGCCTGTTTTGATTTTGCCTGATTTTACTAAACCATTTCAAGTGAAGTGTGATGCCAGTGGAGAAGCCATTGGAGCTGTGCTGAGTCAGGATGATAGGCCTGTAGCTTATTTTAGTGAAAACCTGAATGATACCAGAAGGAAGTATTCCTCTTATGAGAAGGAATTCTATGCAGTTGTTCAGGCATTGATAAAGTGGAGGCATTATTTAATGTCCAAAGAATTTGTATTATACTCTGATAACCATGCTTTGCAGTACATTGTACAACAACCCAAGTTAAATCATAAGCATGCCAAGTGGGTTGACTATCTCCAAGGTTTTAACTTTGTTTTGAAACATATAAGTGGCCAAGAAAATAAAGTAGTTGATGCTTTGAGTAGGAGACACATGCTTGTTCAAGAAACCAATTTTGAAGTTGTAGGATTTGATTTTCTCAAAGAACTGTATAAAACAGATTCAGATTTTAAGGAAGCATTTGAAGCATGTTGTAACCCTGTTCTAACATATAGAAGCCAGTGGCTGGATTATTTCTTGCAGGAGGACTTACTATTCAGAAGAAACCAACTATGTGCACCAAAATGTTCCATGAGAGAAAATTTGATCAAGGAGAAGCATGGTGGTGGACTTGCTGGGCACTTTGGTACTGATAAAACTTATGAGCAGCTAAGTCACTTCTATTATTGGCCCAAGATGAGAGCAGAAGTGGACAAGTTTGTAAAGAATTGCAAAATCTGTCAATATGCCAAAGGAAGGAGCCAGAACACAGGATTGTACACTCCCTTGCCTATTCCAGACAGGCCTTGGGACATGGTGAGTATGGATTTTGTTCTAGGATTGCCCAAGACTCAAGGAAGGAATGATGCAGTCTTTGTTGTAGTGGACAGGTTTTCCAAGATGGCACATTTTATTCCATGTTATAAAACTAGTGATGCCACCCATGTTGCTAACTTGTTTTTCAAAGAAGTTGTTAGGTTGCATGGGTTGCCCAGGAGTATTATTTCAGACAGAGACACCAGATTTGTGGGCCATTTTTGGAGGACACTGTGGAAGAAACTTGGTACCAAACTAAGTTTCAGCTCAGCTTATCGTCCTCAGACTGATGGACAAACTGAGGTAGTGAATAGAAATCTGGGAAATTTGTTGAGAAGTCTTGCAGGAGAGCATCCCAAGCAGTGGGATCATATTTTTCCCCAGGCAGAATATGCATATAATGACTCACCAAACAGAAGCATAGGGCAGAGTCCATTCCATATTGTTTATGGAATGCACCCCAGAGGAACATCAGAGTTAAGGAATCTGGGAACGGCAGAACTGAGGAGTGCTGATGGCGAGGAATTTGCTTCAGAACTCCAAGCCATACATGAACAAGTGAAACAACAGCTACAAGGCAGCAATATCAAATACAAAGGAAAAGCAAACTTGAGCAGAAGAGAAGTCCATTTTGAAGTAGGAGATTTGGTTTTGACACACTTGAGAAAGGAGAGATTCCCAAAGAAGCAGTATAACATACTAAAGTTTAAAAAGATTGGGCCATGCAAGATACTTAGAAAGTTTTCTGCTAATGCTTATGAGATTGAATTGCCTCCTGATGTTGGAATATCTCCCGTTTTTAATGTTGCAGATATGTACAAGTATGAATATGAAGGTGCAGAAGAAGGACCAGCAGACAAGGAACAGATTGAGTGGGCAAAGCAGCTACCTCCATCACAACCACTGCAGCCAGAAAAGGTATTGGACAAAAGAGTGTTCAGGAAGACCAGGGGACAAGAGTACTTTCAGTACTTAATCAAATGGAAGTACCAGCCAGAGGAAGATGCCACTTGGATGACTAAAGGAATGTTGCAGAAGATAGGCAGATTAGTGGAAGAACTCATGGACAGGAGTCCATGAAAGAAAATTTCCCTCGGGAGTCTGATGCAGGGGCATTAGACACTAGCCAGCAATGTAGGAGTTTTGTCCACATGTTGTGGCTAGGAGGGATCAAAAGCATTCGAATTTGTAACAGCAAGGTGTCAATACCTTAACTGCCTGTTGCATTTAGGTCAGTTAGAGTCAGTAGAAGTCGAATAGCTTTAAGTTCAGTCCATATGTCATGTTCAGTTATTCAAATGAATGTAATTAGGCTGTTGTTAGATTAGAAATGGTCCTCAGAGAGGAACCGAAGAGACACATAATGATACATATAAATTGTATTCCTCGGATGCATTGAGGGGAGGAGATTTCGCAGTGAAGTTTGTGTATTAAGCATTTGCTTTAAGTTGAATAAATGCAAATATTTTACTGATTACCTGTGTGTGATTGAATTGGTCTCGGTGTGAATTTGTTTGGTCCCAATCGTATTGAACCTTCAGTCCTGTGATTAATTCAATGAAGAGAATTTCTATGTAAATCTCCGCAAACCTCTGTCTATGTTGATTATGGGTTTCTCTTGAATTGTTGGAATGCATTATGTAAGAGACCGGGAATGATGTATTAACCCATCGTTGTTGTATGTTGTGGAGTGTGTTCAACCAGTCTTCGAAGAGTATAACCTGTAAGGGTTGTTAGCCCACAGAACAGTGGATTCTGGTCATAGTGGGAAATCCGCTTGTGAAGGAAATAGGATTGTTTCATTGCTACATGAGAGCGTAATCTGGAGGTTGGGACCTCGAGTTTGTAGTCCAGAACGAATGCACAGAGTACTGTCAACCCGATGAGACTCCGGTCAATCACTGTGCGAAACCGGAAGCTGTTTTGATCACACTGCTTTTGTACGGAAAGGAACCCACTCCAATAGCAAGCGATCCCGTGAAAATCCGCCACGTCGACGGGACAATACCACCTCTTCGCTCCCTCATCACGCGTTAACCTTCGACAGTGAGATCAATGTGATATCGACATACACCGTTGATCTGGAGACTGGCTCATCGAATGGTGATCGCACACAAAAGTAACACGAGAGATAAACTAATGTATGGATGTTTATTTTGTTGAATCCACGTTGTGTAGGTGTGGGCCCGAGGCCTAAACTACATTAAGTGTTCCATTGGTAATATAGCTGGTTTATTCACATAAGCCCAGTAGTATATAACCTTAGCTATAAGGTTTAGTGCGAAGATAATTTGTTGGGTGTCGACCTTAATATAATTAAATTCCGAAGTTAGTGCCTAAACTCGGTGTTGGAGATATTGCGGAGTTATAAGGGTGGTGACAATATATATATGGGTTTATAACTAACGTTGATTAAAGCATTCATTTGTCAATTTCGATGAAATTGACAAATAAATTTGGAAAAGAAATTGTGGAGACTTCTTGTATTACAACAGAATTTGCACTAAGGCAACGTGGACAGAGTGAAGCTAGAAACTAGCTCTCCTTGGGGTCCGGATTCAATTTTTTTACTGTCACATAGCAGCTGCTATGGCAGAGAAGTTAGAAATAAACTTCCTCCAATACTGAGCTGCACCCAAAAAACTTCTTACCTCTGTAATGGATTTGGGAGTAGGCCAATTCACAATGGCTTCTACTTTAGAAGGATCAATTCTCAAAGCACCTCCTCCTACTATGTGTCCCAAATAAACCAAAGAAGTCTTTCCAAATTCACACTTTGACATTTTGAGAAATAACTGATTTTTCTTCAAAACATCAAGCACTTTCTTAACATTCATGACATGCTCCTCTCTAGTCTTGCTAAAAATTAAGATGTCATATAAGTAGACAATAACGAAATCATCAAGAAAAGGACGTAAGACATCATCCATTACCCACATGAAAGTTGCAGGTGCATTGCATAAACCAAACGGCATAACAAGCCACTCAAAAATTCCTTGTTTTGTTTAAAAAGTTGTCTTCCATATGTCACTTTCTGCAATTCTAACTTGATGATAACCACTATGTAAGTCTAACTTAGTGAAATATTTAGCATCTTTCAGCTGATCTAACAAATCATATATCCTTGGAAGTGGGTAACGATTCTTTACCGTTATCTTGTTCAAAGCCCTGAAGTCTACACACATACGCCAAGTTCCATCTTTCTTTGGAATCAACACTATCAGTGACCCACATGGCGAAGTGCTTGGCCTTATGAAACCCTTGTCCAAAAATTCTTTAATTTGCTTCTTTATTTCAGCATTCTCCATGATATACATGCAATACATGCATATGTTAAGAAGTGGACAATCTGGATGCAAATGGATTTCATGCTGAATCTCCCTTTTAGGAGGCAAACCTGCTGGTTCCTGAAACATCTCATGATGTGCATCAACTACATCATATAAATCTGATTTAAGCTTGGAATCACAATTTTCAAATCTCATGATTCACATCAACCTTTGGCTTGATCATAAGAAGAACAAAACTCTTGCTTGAATTAACTAGCCTTTTTACCTGTCCTGCATTTACCATCGCTATATTTGTCTTCTTGAGATGAGGTCTGACAATATACTCCTTGCCATATTTGAAAAGATGATATTTATTTTCATGGTGATGGAAGACTGCTTTCCTGTCAAATAAGTAAAGACTTACCAAAACAATTCCTAATATATCAAGCGGCACCACATCAAGTTCAACTGTGTCAATAAAGTGTGCAGTTATTGCAAAGTGCAATATGCACTTTCTTGAGACTTGTAAGTTTGCATCCTTTCATATCCACCCAAGAGGATAAGGCTTTGGATGTGGAATGGTCTCAAGTTTTAGCTATTTGACCAAGTCTTCTAATATGAGATTAGCTTGTGACCCACTGTCAAACAATGTGTCAATTTTTATATGTTTTGAGACTACCCTCACATGGAACAATTCAATTCTTTCTTCCTCATTAGGAGCTTGTACATGACAGTTTGAAAAACTAGTACTTGCATTAGTTTCTATTTCTTTTCCCTTCAAACTTTTCAAACCCATGGCTGCAATTTTGGTTTCATCACCTGAATCATCACCTAAATCTTGTGGTGTAGTTGTAGTAGCTGTAGTTTTCTTCTTTCCCTTGTTTTTGTTAAACTGGGGTCTTTTTTCAGGATGTAATTTCCAACAGTTTTTCTCTTCATGGCCCTCTTTTGAATAATGTTTACAAATGACCTTTTCACCCTCTTTTTGATAGATGCATTCTTTTTACCTTTTCCCTTAAAGTTTTTCTCTTTGTTCTTTCCTTTGAAAGACTTGTTTCTACCCTCATCAAAAGTATTCTTTCCTCTAGCTTCTAAGTGTGTAGCCTATACACAGACTTCATCTAAGCTGGTAGGATTAAACATCAGGATAATATGTTTAAGGTAACTGTGCAAACCACCTATGTATTTTAACAAAGTGTCTTGGCTTTGTAAATCTACCCCAAGTAAGAGTGCTCTTCTCCTAGATTCCTGGGTATATTCTTGCACATTCTGTCCCTTCAACTGTCTAAAGTTTTGCCAGTTCATTATAGCCTTCTGAAGGTGAGCAAGAGGATAAAATTGTTTCTTGATTTTAGTAATAAACTCAGTCCATGATAAAGAAATCTTACCATGTTTCTTGATTTCCTCCCTGGTCTTGGCTTCCCACCAAACCAATGCTGCTCCATCCATCCTTAATGAGGCTAATTGTATTTTAGTGTCATCATCATGCAAATTTTGAATCCTCAAATAGACTTCCAGTTGTCTGATCCAATTATCTAATTTCTCTGCATTAACATCACCATTAAACATTGGCAATTCAAATTTGAAATCAAGCTTTAACAAAGGATTTTTACCAATTTTTTTTTACTTATGTGACTAATTTACTGAAGTTTAAGAGGATGATGTTGAGGAAGAGGATGACGATGGAGATGGTGGATCACCATTTCCTCCATTCCCTTTTTTTGACTTATCATTGTCCTTATTTCCTCCCGAAGAATCTCCTCCTTCTCTTTGGTTTTTAGATCCTTCTCCAGCAATTCTATCATTTCTTTCTTGATAGAGGATCCTTACCATTTCAGTCATATCCAAGAAAGCTTTTCTAAAAACTCTTTCTTCTTCCTTGGGATCCATTTCTTCATGAGCTTCTTCTTCTCTTGAAGACATGCTTGTGGCTGCTTCTAAGGCTATTGAGGGTGAGATAGAAGGTGGAGTTAATGGCACCCTGGCCCTCCTTGGTTGTGGATTAGTTTGTGCGCTAACCAATTGCCCTTCCCCTCTTTTCAATTTCAGCCTAGTAAGCATCAAATTTGCAAAATAACTCAATATTTCTTTGCACAAAATTTAAATTTTGAACTCAAACCTAAGCTCAAAACCAAGTTCAACTTGTGCTCTGATACCAATCTGATCTGAAATGTGAGAACTTTTTATTTCTAATACAGAGATGGACTGTAGGGGCATTTACAGGATATGTCACCTTTAAAGAAAGGATGAGATCCTAAAGCTTGCTGGCCCTTTACAAACTCTGCCTAAAGAAATAATAGAAGCAATCACTAAAGATCTGATAATGAAACTACTTGTTTTCTGGTGCAAGGTATCCATTATCCATTATATTATGTGTGCAAACTGTTATGTAAAGGAAGCTTATTTCATTTTATTGTTTAACATCTTTAACTATGATAAAAACATAACAAATAAATCACAGAATATAACACAACATATGATAAGGTAGTTCACCCCTCCTGGGCTACATCTGTCAGGTCCAAGGCCCCCAAATGGGCATGTCCTTGCTCTTATCATGCTCAAATTTTTTAATACAGTGATCAGAAAGCCTAAACAGGAAAAACAAGCTATGAAAATGAATTTAGAGCACAGAAAAAAATAAAGATATGCTTTTGTTTCACCTCCAAAGGTTAACCACAGCCCAATACAGCTCCAACACTCCCTAGGCCCAGATGGCTCTCCAAGCTTCTCTGCTAAAAAAGTACCTGAAGATCATCTATGTTGCCTCTGCAACCTGCACCATTGGCTCTGGAATGCTCAAATTACCCAAAATCAAAAAAAAAAATTGCTCCAAAAAGGACTCTCCTAACCAAAGTTATGTCCCACTAAAGTTTTGCCCAGTTTGCCCTTGAAAAGCTCCACCAAATTTGGTGGAACTACCAGTTAAGGCCGCTAAATCAGGATCCGGCGCTAAAGTTGGCACTCCGTCAATAATCCGCCAGCCAGTTGGGGCTAATGGATAAGGGGCGCGGGTCCATAGGATCGCACCCGTCAGCGTATTCCATGTAATACTTTGAGTTATATGTGGAGGCATTAATGTTAAACCATATCATAAAAATGTTTAAACAAACTCCCAATCCGCAATTCACGTGACTTGTTGCATAAGTTTTATCCGCCAGTGATATAAGCCCTGGGTTATGGTTTCGGGCCGCTGATCATATTGAATGGGGGGCTGGCCCCCCTTCCAGCCCTGCCCAACATAACACAAACTATATATATACATTCAAACCTTGGTCTATTAAGACTTCATGTGGCGCGCCTGGTCGGGCCGCCCGACTGGCATGGCTCTGACCCGGGTTCAAACCCGCCTGAACCGTAACAAAATTTTATTACGATGCCATTTGATTGTAGTTCTGGGGCCACGTGGCAACCTCCGGGCTGGCCACGTGGTGCCCTGTGATTGGTTCCCCACAGAATATTCCATGGAATATCCTGTGGAATATTCTCAAAATATTCTGTAGAATATTCTCAGAATATTCTGTGGAATATTCCTATTTAAATTTTTTTTTTTACCCAAAGTCAAACTGAGTCAAATTGGGCTTTTGGCCTGAAATTGAGAAACTTCAAACTTGAATATCTTCATCATACAGCATCGGATTTGAGTGTCGTTCGTGGCTACAGGATCGTTTTGACGAGTTCTTTCCTCTCGTTCTGGCTTGAACCAATTCTAAGCAAATAAATTTTTGAGCATTTTTCCAATTAGGACATAATCACATGATCACTGACCTAACAATAATAATGTAAGGGCACAACAATAATTGTTACACCATTTTTTGGTCATCTAACCTATCATTATTAGATGAACCCAAGTACACCATGTAAGACCAATTTTACCTAAAGTAAAATTGCTTTCACCACATTTGTTTATATTTCATGGTCATATTTAACCCAAAACAAGGATATCAATTTAAAAAAATCATTATTTATTTGATTATTTCCTAAGAATAAGTTATTTAAATCACTATTTAAATCATATTCTTAGTTAAATTTGACTAAATCATATATAAATAATTAAATAAACCATTATTTATTTAATTATATTCCCCTCATCTCCCTTAAATAATAAATAAATCATTTATTTATTTGTTATTTATAAATAAAGGAATTGACCCAAGTAAAAAACCCTTTTCCCTCCAACAAATATAATAAAATATTCCTAAAGGGTGATTCTAGAATATGATTAATAATATTTTATTCATGCACCAAGTTCTAGAACACCCCAATATTTTGTTATAAATAGGAAGGTTTTCCCCATTCATTAGTCACCTCCATTGCATTAGATCACACTAGATCTACTCTTGGTCACCATCTTCATTTGTTTTCATTTTGAACTCCCATTGAGTTCCATGTTTGTTAGGGTTTTCCATATTAACCAAAGAGAGGAATCATAGATCTGAAACACTGAGGACTTCCAAGAACCCATCCCACTGAGGAGAACTGGAAAACACCTTTCTTGTTTTCCTCTCAGGTGCCCCATTCTTTAATATAATATAAGATTCTTTTTATACTTTGTCTTTGTCTTGTCTATTGGATGCATGGAGCCATTTTATATTTTATCTGCTTAATATCTTTTATGCTTATATCTAATTTTATGCAGTGAACTTAAAGATATTTTGCAGCCATAATAAATGTTAGGGCTATTTGTTATGCATAGCTAAAGTGAATTTTTACGACGAAATATTCATGCTAACAATTGGCGACTCCACATGGGTTTTCTTTTGCGACCACTGTCGCTTTCTATTTTCCTGCATATCCAGCTGTTTCAGACCCTAAGGTTTCTCCTCCATTTTCTGTTTTTCCTATTTTTATGCTAGTTTTTACCTCTAAAACCCTCAAACATTCAAATATCTAACTTCCATGTGTTTCTAGCCCTATTGCGCAGGTAACCGACATCAGCCGCAGCTGAGACGATAAAATTTTCTGAAATCTATCGCCGCCAAACCCCAATCTGCAGGTCGCACTTATCGGCCCAAAAAGTGCAACCTGGCCTTGAGGTCGCACTTTTCTACCCCAAATCTGCGACCTGGCCTGAAAACAGGTCAAAACCTACGACCTGCACTTTTTTTGCAAATTTTTCAGCACTTTTTCTCGGTTTGTCTGAAGCTTCTGTCAGGGTTTTCCAGCCTCTGTCTCTGCCCGTTTGGACCTGTTTCTGATCTGCTTCACTCAACTAAGAGGGAATATTTCCCTTTAGGGCTCTAGTACCCTCCACTTTTTGTGGGCGAGTCTTTGCTGTTTCAGAAGTCTGAATTTCCAGAGTTTTAGCCCTATTTTTCTCTGATCTGATACCTCCTTTTCAAATCCATTTAGATCAGCTCTTCCCCCTCCCACAAAACACCTCATAACGTTTTGTCTGGGTTCATTTCTAAGGCCACCACCTTGTCTCTTCTATTTTTAGCTGATCTCCTCCTTTTTAACAGCAACCTTGCCTCTGCCTCTTTGCTGTTATCTGCACCATATTTCAGCAGATTTACCCTTTAGATCCCAGTCCCTCCAGACCTTAGAACTATTGGTCTCTTTTTAGCGTGCTTTGCCTAGTTTTTTCCCTCTTATAGACTAGTTTTGAGAGACCCGCCTTCTTGGGTTCAATTGCTGCCTTTTTAGTTGTTAAATTTATGTTCTTTCAATCTTATTTACTGCATATTTCTTTTCTATTACGTAGCACACTTTTTCTTTTACTCTCAAAATGTCTGGGTTTAATCAATTAAAATTAACGCACGCCACACACTGACCCTAAGTGAAGAAGAGCCTAGTTAACACCGCCCGACAAAGACTCTAAAATTAATCGATACTGCACCCTCATGCCTTTGTCACCTCTTGCTTTCTCACCCTTTTACCCTTGTCGGTCTTTCTTCTTCCCGTCATCATTGCGCCCCCAAGGCGCTTGTCCCGGAGACTTCTTGGCCTTCACCCTCAGTTTCCAGTTGGTTGACTTCCTCCTTCCCATCGCCATCGAGTAAGCCCCCCCCGAGTCCGCACTCCGACTCTTCCTCTGATTGTTCGGGTTCTCCCCCTCCTTCTGGTTCCCCCCCTGTTACCTTCACCATGTCTAGTTCAGGACCTACTACCAGCAGCAACCCCAGTTCTAACACTGGGTCCATGTCTAGTGGAACCACTACGGGACCTACATCGACTGCCCCATTGCTCCCTTGTATAGCCGGCCTCAGTCTCCCCGACTTCAATCAGCTTATTAATGATCCCATCCGCCACGATGTCAGTTGGCCCGCTATGCCCACCAAGCTCCCCTCCGATATTCCCAAGTTCAAAGGCCTTGCTAGTGAAGATCCTTCCAACCATATCCGCTCTTTCCACATGTGGTGTTCCTCTAATTCCATCACCGATGACTCCATTCGTCTTAATTTGTTCCAACGCACCCTTACCGGCGAAGCTTCCAAATGGTATGTTGACCAAGCCACCTCTTCCCATACCACCTTTGCGACCATTGCCCAGGCTTTCCTATCTTATTTCTAGCTTCCTCTCTGATACGACACTGGTACTGAACTCATAACCTCTTTCCATCAATCCTCTTTGACTCACCTTTCCGCTCATGTACAGGAATGGCGGCAAAGACGAAGTTTGTGTCGTGCTCCCCCCTTTGAATATCGGGTTTATATGGACTGGTTCCTTCGCTCTCTCCTCCCTCCCATTGGAAAAGATGTCGCATCCCACTTTCCCCAAACTGAAGAAGCCGCCCTTCAAATAGCTTTGAAGTATGATCTTATTTATGCTCAATCCGGTTATGTTTATATCGTCCTTCCCGACCTCCCCAAGCCTAGTGGCCCTAACGCCTCGGGAGCCTCTCATTCTGCTGATGGTATCGTCAGAGCTCTGTCCCATACCACTGCCCAACTATTGGCAATATGATGCAAAGTGTTGTCCTTGATGGCAACCCACTTGATAAAGATGATGGCAACCTACTTGATGAAAGTTGTACTTGATGGAAATTGACTTGATATACTAATTAATGATGTAAATCTGATGTGTCTACAGAGCAGCTCAGATGTAATGATGAAAGGAATTCCAGTATGTGCTAGACCAATGATTGAAAGTGTGTGTCTCAAGGTGTATGCGGGTTTGTCTAGGAGAAGTAGCGTATGCACGCGGGAAAGTATGTGCCAAGTCGCGTATGCTCAATTGCGCTCTAAAAGTGTAAAACCATGGGTTACTACCATGGTATTGACCCATTGTATTGAGTGCTGGGTTGTCTATTTGATCCCGTCCAGGAATACCATCGGAAGATGTGTGGTTTTGTCTCATGGTATTGATAAAGGGTAAACCTATATAAGGAGAAGAAAATCATTGTGCAAAGGGTGTGCATGTGTCTCGACTTTAAATTAATACTTCACTCTGAAGTTTATTTGTATGGTTGAACTCTGTTCTTAATCGATAGATCTGAATCTATGATGCACCCATGAATATGATGAAGGTTCCAAATCTCTAGATCTAGAAATGATGAATCTCTAGGATGATCTGAAAAGAAGTATTGAAGACCTGGCGCAAATTTATTGAAGATATTGAAGAAATTTGGGTAAGTCCATAGATCTGATCTATTCTGCAAAGTTTATCTTTTATAGATCTATACGCATGTTCGTTTCATGAAAAGCGCGTATATACGTGGATCTGTTTAAACAAAGGAGTGTATGGATTGTTAGGGTTTTTCTGAAAAGTGCACAGATGTATACGCGGGTTTCCTTTATTAAAAGCGCGTATATACGCGAGTATGTTTGAAGAAAAGCGTGTATGCAATTTGAACTGATGGTTGCTCAAAGATGATTGAGATTCTGCATATCTATTCTGAAGTCTAGGTTATCTCTGATATTCTGGTTACAGTGGTTTCACTGTTCTGTTTGATGCTCTGGGAAAAGGACGTTTGTTGATAAGTGAAGGATTGTGTTGAAGTTGTTTTGATCTAGTTTGAAAATTGATGAAACATGGTCTGCAATGGATCTGAGGGTTGAAGCCTTCAGTCTGAAAGTAGAAGCTTTCTGCCAGGAGAGGCCGGTGTTAATAGCAGGGGGTTGTTGCTCCCTTCCAGGAGAGGCTGGTAAACGAGAGCAGGGGGTTGTTGCTCCCTTCCAGGAAAGGCTGGTAAACGAGAGAAGGTTGTAGCCTTCTGCAGGTGGGTGCCTGCGTGCTGGTATGAGTCTGCGCCAATACATGTTGTAAGAAGTTTTCTTAATAATAAAGATTGAAGACTGAGACAACGGCAGCGGTGGTTTTCTCCCAAATTGGGTTTCCACCTAAAAATCCTTATCCAGCCGTAGTACCAACGGATCCGACGGAAAAGAAGAATTATGAAACAAATGCAAAGGCGGTCAATGCACTATTGGGAAGTCTAACTGAATCAGAATTTGTCAAGGTTATGCAGCTGAATACAACAAAGGAAATATGGGACAAAATCATTCTAAGTTATGAAGGAGATGCAAAGGTAAAAAGTGAAAAACTCCAAACTCTCAGAATTGAATATGAAAATTTGAAGATGCATAATGATGAGAGTGTTGCTAGTTTCTTCTTACGTCTTGATGATATTGTAAATCATATGAGAAACATGGGAGAAACAATAGCAGAATCTACTTTGGTTGAGAAAATCTTAAGATCACTAACGGCAAAATTTGAGTCAAAAGTTTATGCTCTTGAAGAAAAACAGGATCTTCAAAATCTTACTGTCGTACAACTCCATGGCATACTAACTGCTTATGAAATGAGAAGAGGAGGACCATCTGAAGTCAAAGAAGTCGTCTTTAGAGCTTCTACAAAAGGGAAGGAAGTACAAGAAGCAGAAGGATCGGGATATATCTCAGAAGAAGATGAGGTAAATTTTGTAAAGAAACTTCAACTTGGCACAGGACGGTTCACAGGTAAGCTTCCTTTCAAATGTTTTGATTGTGGAAGAGTTGGTCATTATGCTGCTAAGTGTCCTTATAAAGAAACATCTGCAAAAGGGAAGGAAGTAGCAAGAAGGAATAAGCATCGGTCTAGCACTAGGAAAAGTTACTACACTCATGAAGACAGTGATGGGTTCTCTGATAGTGAGGAAGAATGTGAACAAGATCTTAGACTTCTCATGGAATTTGAATCTAAAGATGAAAAGGATACTTTTTTGGATGCTCTAGAGGACAATGATTTTCTTGAAGAAAAAAATCAACTCAAAATTCGCTTAGAAGAATGTAAAATTCTCTTAGAAGAAAGGAAAATTACCATAGAGACTCTGAAAAAGCAGAATGAAGAAGCGAAGAAACACAATGAGAATTTAGAATGTGAAGTAGTAAGTCTAAGAAAAGAACTTGAGAAATAAAAGACTCTGAATCGTAGATTTGCTAAAGGATTTGAAACCTTAGATGAGATTATCAAGGTACAACGTTCTCCTCTTATAAAGACAGGTCTTGGATATACCGGAGAATCCTCTCAGGCTTCAGCACCAAATTATCTAAAAGCAGCTACAGCTGGTTTACTACATTTAGCCACTCAGCAAGGGAATAGAGAATCTTTACAGGTAAAGCATGATCATCACAATTCAAGGAACACTAACAAGAATGTCTTTCAAAGAAGCTACAACCAACAGGTAAATTCAAATAGAAGATTTCATGATCGCAAAAATTTCTACTTCAATGGACAATGTTTCTCATGTCACAATTCTGGTCATAAATCTATTCAATGTGTTTCCTATAAAACCATCATGACAAGAGAAGCAATAAAGAAAAGGATGGATATTGAACCAAAGAAGAACACCTATAACAAATTTTCTCCTCTTCAAAATGAAGTTGAATGTACTTATTGCAATAAATTTGGCCATTTAGAATTTGAATGCAGGAGCAAAGTCCAGCCAAAACAGGATTTTCCTTCAAGTTCCAAAGTATGGAAAAAGAAGGAATTACAGGTTGAAAATTGTGGGATAGCGTTATTTGCGGAAGGTGAAGAAAATCAATGGTACATTGATAGTGGATGCTCAAGACACATGATAGGTGACAAAAGCAAACTTCTTGCATATAATGCTCTAGAAAAGGAAAAGAAAGTTACATTTGGAAATGATACCCCTGCTGTAATTAAAGGAAAAGGGTCCGTGTTTTTAAAAGAAAAGGTGAAGGCTAATGATGTCATGTATGTGGATGGATTAAGGCATAAACTGTTAAGTGTAAGTCAAATGTGTGATCAAGGAACTGAAGTTGTCTTTAGTTCAAAAGAATGTGTGGTTCGTGATCTTGATACAGGTAAAACAATTATAAAAGGAAAAAGAACTCCAAGCAACCTCTATGTATTGAAGAACTGCAAAGAACAATGTTACTTGAGTAAATCTTCAGAAAACTGGCTATGGCATAGAAGGTTGGGGCATCTAAGCTTCTCTCAAATCAATAAATCAAGCAGACTTAATGTTCTTCATGGTCTTCCCAATATTACTCTACCTGAAAGTATCATATGCAAATCCTGTCAATTCGGTAAGCAAACCAGAGTGCAATTTAATGCCAAGGAAGGATCATCAAGTAAGCCTCTTGAACTCATTCATATTGACATATGTGGACCTATGAGGAAAAATTCACCACGTGGTGAAGAATACTATATCTTATTTATTGATGATTTCTCTAGAATGTGTTGGATTGGGTTGATTAAACACAAAGATGAAGCATTTGAAAAATTTCAGATCTTCAAAGCACTGGTGGAAAATGAATTAGATCTAAAAATCAAGTGTCTTAGATTTGATCGAGGAGGAGAATATACATCAAATGAATTCCTTGAATTTTGTGAACAAAATGGCATAAAAAGACAGTTCTCTGTAGCAGGCACCCCACAACAAAATGGCGTAGTAGAAAGAATGAATAGAACAATTCAACAAATGGCTAGAGCTATGCTTGATGATTCTGGAACACCTGACATTTTCTGGGGAGAAGCAGCACATACAGCAGAAAACATTCTCAACAAGGCACATGTTCGGGTAAATAGTGACAAAACTCCATATGAACTATGGTATGGTAATTCTCCCTCTGTGAAGCATTTTAGAGTTTTTGGAAGTAAATGCTTTATCAAAAATAATGATGAAAAGCTTGGCAAGTTTGAACCTAGATCAGATGAAGGGATACTTCTTGGTTACTCATCTACAAGCAGAGCATACAAATGTTACAATAAAAAGCTTCGAAATATTGTTGAATGTATTGATGTTGTCATTGATGAGTCTCCTGCAACCCCTAAAGAAGAAAAACAAACGACAGAAGAAGATGATGGTGACTATTGTCCTTCTACATCAAATAGGAACGATATAGACAGTGGATCCAATGAAGAACCTGAAGATGATTTATCTGAAAAGGCTCCTTCCAGATATGTTCAAAAGAATCATCCAGAATCTCAGATTTTGGGAGATAAGGCATCAGGTGTACAAACAAGAAGGACTCTTGTAGGATCCTCTAGCTATCTGGCATTTCTATCCACTATTGAACCACACAATGTCAATCAAGCTATCAAAGATTAATGTTGGGTTCAAGCCATGAATGAATAGCTTGATCAAATTGAAAAAAATGACACTTGGGAATTAGTACCAAGACCTCATAACAAAAATGTCATTGGAACTAAATGGATATTCAAAAACAAGTTAAATGAAAATGGGGATGTCGTAAGAAATAAAGCTAGACTTGTTTGCAAGGGGTATACTCAACAAAAAGGTATAGACCTTGAAGAAACTTTTGCTCCTGTAGCTAGACTTGAAGCCATAAGAATGTTTCTTGCTTTTTCAAGTTTTCAACAAATCAAAGTTTATCAAATGGATGTTAAATCTGCATTTCTCAATGGTGATATAGAAGAAGAAGTTTATATAGAACAACCAGAAGGATTCATTTTGGGAAATGATAAAAATCTTGTTTGTAGACTTAAAAAGGCTCTATATGGTCTCAAACAAGCTCCAAGGGCATGGTATTATCATCTTGACAAATATCTTCATCAACAGGGATTTTCAAAGGGGTCTGCTGATAGCAACTTATACACAAAAATTGAAAATGATAAACTATTGATTGTGGTTGTATATGTTGATGATATCATTTTTTGAAGTAATGAAGAATCTATGAGTCAGAAATTTGCTTCTGTCATGCAGCAAGAATTTGAAATGTCTTTACTTGGGGAACTAACATTCTTTCTTGGCTTGCAAGTGCATCAAACTGCGGATGGTATATTCTTATCACAAGAAAAATACCTTAAGCAAATTCTGAAGAAGTATGGCATGGAAGAGTGCAAACCTGTAAGTACACCAATGATAATTGGATGTAATCTCAGTTCTCATGATGATTCTCCCATGGTGAACCAACCAGATTACAGATCTATGATAGGAAGTCTACTTTATTTCATTGGGACTAGACCAGACATTATGCATGCAGTTGGGATTGTTGGACGATTCCAAACTAATCCAAAAGAATCTCACCTTTAGGCTGTCAAAAGAATATTCAAATATCTGCAAGGAACTCAAGACTTTGGAATATGGTATCCAAAGAATGTTGATCTTACTCTTCATGCTTACACTGATGCAGATTGGGCTGGAAATGTTGATGATCGGAAAAGCACTAGTGGTGGTGAATTCTATATGGGCCCCTGGTTAGTATCTTGGTTCAGCAAGAAGCAAAGCTCTATTGCCTTATCTATAGCAGAAGCAGAGTATGTGGCTGCCACATCATGTTGCACTCAACTTCTTTGGATGATGCAAACCTTACAAGATTTCCAAATCAAATGTTCACCTCCTATTTCCATTATGTGTGATAATACAAGTGCCATCAGTATCTCAAAGAATCTTGTTATGCATTCCAAGACCAAGCACATTCCCATCAAGTATCATTTCTTACGTGAACAAGTGCTTGAACAAAAGGTGAAGTTGGAGTATGTTCCCTCCAAAGAACAAGTTCCCGATATATTTACCAAACCGCTGCCCAGGGAAGCGTTCGAATATCTCAGACAGAAGCTGGGAGTAGTCTCTACCATGCAGAGGATCAGATCTAATTAAAATTATGAAGATTAATTTGGATACGCGGGTTTCCTGAAAGACAGTTGCGTATATACGCGAGTTCATACATAGAAAACCGCGTATGTGTGGTTGCTGACAATTTTTTGGGTCAGCATTTCTTCAGCACAAGCTATGGTGTTGTTTGGTATCTCTGATGCTATTTGGAGTCTCTGGTGGTATTTCGGCTCTTATATTTCTGTTTCATTCTCTGATTTTGGGTGAAGATGCCTTGATGATTTACTGTTGAAAGTGTTCAGGATGCACAAGCAAAGGGGGAGCTTTGGTCACATGTAAAGGATGCATTGGATGCACATATTCAGGGGGAGCATTAGCCTTGCTGAGAATAATGCATTGTTGGCATTATGATGATTCTGAATTATGATCTCTCTCTTGAGATCCTTTTGTCTTGGGTATGAAGAGTCATATTTGTAATTTGATGAAAAGGTCATGTTGAGACCTATGATGTAAATTGTAATATTCAGTCATGTAAGGACTTGTTCAATGTGTAAACCCACTTGGTTGGGTAGCTGAGTCAAAATGTGTAAACCCACTTGGTTGGGTACTTGAATCTCATCTGTAAATCCACTTGGTTGGATATTTGATGTAAGTATGATTCCTTGGTGATAGGAAGGTCATAGAGTCATGTACTTCATTGAAAAACATGTTTGAAGATCCGGCATGAACTCAGGGGGAGCATGGTAACTTCAGTGCACAGCAGATCTACAGCGCCCTTCTTTCGACATGAGGAGAAAAACCTTGTGTTGGTGTTGATCCGCCCTTTGCCCTTGATGTAAAAGGGGGAGAGTGACATGGTGTTTGAATAGGGGGAGACTATCATTATGCTTAATGTATCTATCTGTTGTGATCAAACACCATCGTGGTTGCCATCAAGTCCAAAGGGGGAGATTGTTGGCAATATGATGCAGAGTGTTGTCCTTGATAGCAACCCACTTGATAAAGATGATGGAAACCTACTTGATGAAAGTTGTACTTGATGGAAACTGACTTGATATACTAATTAATGATGTAAATCTGATGTGTCTACAGAGCAGCTCAGATGTAATGATGAAAGGAATTCCAGTATGTGCTAGACCAATGATGAAAAGTGTGTGTCTCAAGGCATACGCGACTTTGTCTAGGAGAAGTAGCGTATGCACGCGGGAAAGTACGTGCCAAGTCGCGTATGCTCAATTGCGCTCTAAAAGTGTAAAACCAGGGGTTACTACCATGGTATTGACCCATTGTATTGAGCACTGGGTTTTCTATTTGATCCCATCCAGGAATACCATCGGAAGAGGTGTGGTTTTGGCTCATGGTATTGATAAAGGGTAAACCTATATAAGGAGAAGAAAATCATTGTGCAAAGGGTGTGCATGTGTCTGGGCTTTAAATTAATACTTCACTCTGAAGTTTATTTGTATGGTTGAACTCTGTTCTTAATCGATAGATCTGAATCTATGATGCACCCAGGAATATGATGAAGGTTCAAAATCTCTAGATCTGGAAATGATGAATCTCTAGGATGATCTGAAAAGAAGTATTGAAGACCTGGCGCAAATCTATTGAAGATATTGAAGAAATATGGGTAAGTCCATAGATCTAATCTGTTATGCAAAGTTTATCTTTTATAGATCTATACGCATGTTCGTTTCATGAAAAGCGTGTATATACGCGGATCTGTTTAAACAAAGGAGCGTATGGACTGTTAGGGTTTTTCTGAAAAGTGCACAGATGTATACGCGGGTTGCCTTTATTAAAAGCGCGTATATACGCGAGTCTGTTTGAAGAAAAGCGCGTATGCAATTTGAACTGATAGTTGCTCAAAGCTGATTGAGATTCTGCATATCTATTCTGAAGTCTGGGTTATCTCTGATATTCTGGTTACAGTGGTTTCACTGTTCTGTTTCATGCTCTGGGAAAAGGACGTTTGCTGATAAGTGAAGGATTGTGTTGAAGTTGTTTTGATCCAGTTTGAAAATTGATGAAACGTGGTCTGCAGTGGATCTGAGGGTTGAAGCCTTCAGTCTGAAAGTAGAAGCTTTCTGCCAGGAGAGGCTGGTGTTAATAGCAGGGGGTTGTTTCTCCCTTCCAGGAGAGGCTGGTAAACGAGAGTAGGGGGTTGTTGCTCCCTTCCAGGAAAGGCTGGTAAATGAGAGAATGTTGTAGCCTTCTGCAGGTGGGTGCCTGCGTGCTGGCATGAGTCTGCGCCAGTACATGTTGTAAGAAGTTTTCTTAATAATAAAGATTGAAGACTGAGACGACGGCAACGGTGGTTTTCTCCCAAATTGGGTTTCCACCTAAAAATCCTGGTGTTCATGTGTGATTGATTGTGTGTGATGATTACTCTGTTCTTTCTGCACATGTTTACTGTTTTCTGAACATCTGATAAATTACTAATGCAATGATCTAAGTCATGAATTAAATGCATAATTAATTCACTAGATATATGCGAGTTCTGTAAAGGATATCCGCGTATATACGCGAGTTGAATTCAGGAAAGTAGCGTATGGGTTTTTAAGAAGAAAATATCAAAGTTTTATTTTTTGCACTAAATACTGATTCACCCCCCCTCTTAGTATTTTCCAACACCAACCTCTTATACCCTATGGCTTTCGTCCTGGAGGGACCAGCACCTTTCCCCCTCCTGGTAACATGTATCCTGGATATGGCATGCCTCCCCCCTTTTCCCACACTCCTGCATACCTCAATGTTTCCCATTCTCACCCTTATCCCTATCTGCAGCCTGGTGTCCCTGCTCCTCCAGCATTTGGACCTCCTACTCCCTTGCCCCCTCCACCCCTGCAGCCGCACTTACTACCCCCCCCAGGGCACGTATTTTCATAACAAGGGGTGACCACTCCTCGACGGAAGAGAGGCAATCCATCCACCCCTGGTAATCGTGGACCCACCACTCCTAGTCTTGACCCTAACACTACTAACCAGCCACAGGGCTCTCAACCCAAGCCAGACAGACTGCTTCGCACCAATAAGTCTTGTTCATGTTGCGGTATTTATGGTCATTACACTCACGATTGTCCCCTATTACCTCAGACGCGACAAATGTGGGAGTCCCAGGCCACTGTGCGGGGACAACACTCCTCTCCGACTACCTCTCCGCATCTAACTACTTCCCAACCTGTTGTTTTTACCGATCCTTTCCCTCAACAAGGATTCGTCGCTACTCAATCACCTCATGCCCCGGCCACCACTCAACCTTCCCCCTCTGGTTCCTCTGATTACCAAATTCTCATGATGGCCTCTGACTCCCCTCTTACCGTCGATCTTAACCTTCAAACTCGATCCCGAAAATACTCCATCCCTCCCGAGTCCCCATCTTCAGGTCCTACAGAGCCCCTATCGACACCCAATGGTCCCTTGCAAATCCCTCCGCCCAAAGCTGAGGCTCCCCCCAAAATTCCTAAGGGCCCATTACGCCGAAATGCTGCCTCTGGTTGGGCTGCCCATTCGTACAGCATAGTAGATGATCTGGCACAATCTCCTGCTGCCATTTCAACACTGGAACTCCTCCAGTCGTGTCCTTCTCAAAAGAAGGCTCTACTATCTTCCGTGGGTGTTGTAGATCCTGCTGATGACCAACTGATTGTTTTCGACGCTTGTCAGTCAAACCATCCCCCTCTCCCCCCTTTTGTTGCTTTCCAAATCCCAGTCAAAATCCGGAATGCCAATGTCACCCGGTGTATTATTGATGAGGGGGCATCTACCTATGTAATGTCTGCTTCGGTTTGGAAACAACTTGGATCTCCTGAGCTGGCCCCTTCCACAATCACCCTTCGTGCGTGGGACAACCATGCCTCCCAGCCCATCGGCCTTTTCCGTAATTGTCCTATCACCCTTGCCGGCAAAATTTTTTGTGTAGACGTTGAAGTTATTGATGCCCCTCTTGACTACAACACTCTTTTGGGGTGTAGTTACACCTATGCCACGTCTGCCATCCCCTCAGCAGTCCACCGCAAGATGTTTTTCCCTCATAATGGAAAAATTATCACCATTAACCAGTTGTCGTATCATGAACCTAAATCTCAGACCTCACCTGAGTCCACTATTTCTACTGTCACCAATAAGAAAACTGTTGATTCTTTGACCAGTGTTTCTCCTGGCATCTAAAAAGACTCCTCTTTGCTTGGCACGTTCCCAGGTCCCCCCTTTCCTCCTGTCTCTGATCCTAGCTTGGCGAATGTTTGCATGATGCAATCGTCTCAGGCTACCCTCCCACAGCCTGCCTCGGCTAGTCAGCAACCTCCTCTTCATCCGCCGCACCCTGCTCCTAGCCCTTCGCCTCCGCTGACTCAACCTCTCCCATCTAGTCTTTCCCCTCCCCTTCACCCTCAGGAACTTCCTTTCCCTCTTGAATTGGTTCCCTCCGGTCCACACCCTTTGGGAACCATCCCTCATGGTCATTACTCCGCCGGTCAAATCCCTTTCCTTGGACCCCCCCCTAGCGTCTATTCGGTTCCTGTCATGGCAACCCTTTCCCTCCCTAACTTAACCTTGGGAATCCCGGTATGGTATCTTACTCCTCCAGCCGAAACCCCTCTAGGCCACCCTAAACCATACATTGTTGTGACGCCCATGTAATCGATCCCCGTCGCTCCTTCTACTACTACTGTGCCCCTAGCTTCTCCGCCTGACCATCCTCATGCCACAACCACTACGGGCAAGAAAAGAAAAACTTGCAAGGGGGCATCCAAAGACAAAGCCATCGCATTCGACCCTATTCCCCCTCCACCCACCAAGCCTTGCGCCTTGTGTGATGGTATTGGTCACGCCACCCATACTTTTCCTGAGTTGCCCCGTATCTAACCCATGGTTAAAGTCGCATTTCCTGAATCGACGACCTCTGAAACCCCTGTTTCCTCCTCACCCGTCGCCAAGAACCCAAAGACCCTTCGCACCAACAAACCCTGCGCTTTATGTGGTGCCCACGGCCATTATTCTCACCATTGTCCTCACCTCACCCGTTACCGAGCCTCTTTAGAGGTCATTCGTGAGTATGAAATTGAAAAAAATCAATCCACCTCACCCATCTTGGCTCAGTATGCGTCTGGTTTACTCGAGGATCCCCCGGCTACCATCGACATCCCTCCCCCTGATGTTGAGATGTACGAATCTACTGCTCCTCTCTTGTACCTATCATCATCCGCCCAACCCTCGGAGTACATCCCCTCCGTATCCACTCCGTCTGTTTCGCTTGATCCCCCTTCCGCGACATTCTTGGGCTCCTCGTGTTTTGACCATCTCTTTACTTGCTCTTCTGTCATTTCCTCTGATGACCCATATCTGCGCCTTTCTTCCACGACTGATGATCTAGGTAGCTTTGCAGCCTCTTGTGGTGTCCACCACCCTTCCCTATACTCACCTAATCCCGATACTCCCATCCATATCTATGATGTACGTCGCAACATAAGTCCCCGATCCTCCTCACTTATTTTATCTTGTGCCGCTTTTCCCTCCACCCTTTCATCCACTCATTACATTGGTTATGCCGATGGTGCAAGTTGTTATTCCCCGAAACCTCGCTTCAATCGCCTGGGCCATCTTTACCCCTATGCATACCCTTGTTCTTGCAAATGGGGTTTGCATCGGTACCGCCACCAATAATCAGGCCGAATATGATGCAGTTCGTGGTCTATTAGCTGACGCTCTCTCCCATCACATCCTCCACCTGCACGTTTATTTAGATTCCTTGCTCATTTTCTTAAAACTTAATGGCGTCTACCGTGTGCATCATCCTATCCTGTTTAGACAATATTTACGAGTGAGACTTTTGATACGTGAATTTAGATTCATTTCATTCAACCACATCCCTAGAAGTCACAATCACTACGTAGATTAGATCGCAAATCATATTCTCGACTGGCATTTATCACAAACACGACATAACATTTAAAATGCACATAAATCATATATATATCATATAACATGTGTTTTCAGAGTCCAATACTTTGAAACATATGACATGCCCATAGCATGTTACAAAACCAAAAACTACAAAACTGGGGGGCACCACTTGCCCCTACATACATACACCTAATCACTCTCTGGAGGATCCCGAGCCAACGGCTCTGCTCCCGCAGCTCGTAGATCACGCACCGTCTGACCGGCCATTGCCATGTGTCGCATGATCCCTCACCATTCTGAGGGGAGCCCAATACACAGCTCTATGTATCGGTCATCTAAATCCTGCCAACCATGCTTCGACACACTGGTCAGCAATCCCTCACATCTACGATGGATTTCCTCCACCAGTGCTGCCATCTCTTCATTCTGTCCTGTCCTCGATCCACTTGCACCTGTAGTTGCTGCCGCTGTAGGTCGTCCCATATATCCAGCCGGTTTTACCGGACCTATATTTGCATCCCAAACAATATAAAGATTAGCACCATGAATACTAGTCACAAACTATAAAGGAACATGACAGATGAGTTACTTTTTACTTACCATCAGGTCCCCATACTCGACCAGGTGGCAGCGGCAAGTCCGGATATCCCCAATAACTCATCCCACTATAGGGATAGTCGTCTATGTATAACTGCATCTGATCCCAGTGGGCAAAGAACTCTGGTCGAAACACCCTTCCGACCACCCCTCCTCCTCCTCTACTCAACAGTCGTCCCCACTGACACATCCGGGGCTCTCTCGGGCCCCCATCAGGCAACTGTATACGAGGTCGTAAGGTCGGAATCTTCTCAAAGAAGACAGAGCACAATACTGTCCCATACGCACAATCATGATTCACTTGCCACTTACATAGCGACAATTGTCGCTTCAGCGACACCAACATCATTTGGGCCCACCCATAGTAGGTCCCACCCAACACACTCTCTACAATCATCATCTGCCCTCCAGTGATGTGATGGAGCGCCTGACTGCCCAAGATCCGCAACACTGTTGTGGCCACTGCTCGGGTCTCCAACCTCTCTAGATCCCCAATAGATATCCGCTTCCCTTTGACTCGGACACTCGGTCAACAATGTCGCTCAACAAACTCCATAATGTTACGCCCATGCGGTAACACTGGCTGCGTATTCCCTACCATCCCCAATGGAGGGAGACCAGTCAAGAAATACAGATCCTGAACTGTCAGCTCAATCCTGTGCCCCTGCACTATAAACACCTCATGATTTGGATCCCAATAACTGATAATCCGGGCCAATAAGGGCTCACCAGCCCTCATCAAAGGGTTCTCCAAAAATTTCAAAACCCCAAATCTAGCCAGTGCACGACGTACACCCTGATCTGCTTCAATTTCTGTCCGCAATGCGCCTAGATCTCTTTCTCTCCATTTGATCCATATATCTGCCATACCTGCACAAAAACACCATCTTTGTCAGTCTACAGATCATTAATACTGGATTAACTCACACCAAAACTGAATCTCAGCCCAAAACAGCACTGAAACCCCCTCCCTCTTCCAGGTCGCACTTTTCAGCCAAATCTTGGGCCAGGTCGCACTTTTCAGGCAAAAACCTGCGTCCCAGGTCGCAGTTTTTGCCCCAAAAAGTGCGACCCGGCCGTGAGGATGAAGTAGGGGCAGTTCCTGAGATTTTAGACCCTAATCTGAACTTTGAATCCATCAAAAACAAAGAGTAGGATTAGGCCTCTTACCTACAACTGACGGATCACGATTCCAACAGTCGATTTGTCCACTACAATCGCCGCAAGATTTAGGGCCTTCTCTCCTCTCCACATTCACCACAGCTACACAAGCAAATGAATGATTTTGGAGGGAAAATGCCTTATTAGAAGAAAACCCCTGATTTTTCTTTCGCCCGCTGCAACCTAATCGTAGCCCCGTTTGACAAACCGTCCACACCGTTGGAAAGCTCTCACCGAGTACTAAAATGGGTATCTGTTAGTTTTTCATGTTTTGATACTTCACCACACTACTACATTTGGCGGAAATTCCGACACTTGGTTCCGACGCTTTTGACCAAATGTCGGAAATTTCCCCAAATTTTTTCCATCCCGCCCGAAACCGTCGCTATACTGACGTTTATAGAAAAGTGTCGCAATACCGACACTTAGAAAAGTGTCGCAATTGCGACAATTGGAGGAAGACGTCGCAATTGCGACACTATGGCCCAAAGCGTCGCTATTGCGACGACTCTCCAAACGTCGCAAGTGTGACACAATGTCTAAGTGTCGCAATTGCGACGTTTGGAGGCACCCGTCGCGACGTTTGGAGGCACCCGTCACAGTAGCGACGCTTTTTCTGCCGTCGGTATAACGACACTTATAGGCGCGCTACATAAAAATACGAAACTTATATGCGCGCTACATAAAAATACGAAACTTATATGCGCGCTACATAAAAATTATTTTATTGTTTCGTATCCGTCGCAATAGCTACATTAACGTCTGATATCACGCGCGCATTCGCTCTCCGCTCTTGCAGAACAGCATTCGCCCTCAGCCCTTGCAGAACAGCATTCGCCCTCAGCCCTTGCAGAACATCATTTTCCCTCAGCATTCGCCCTCAGCTCTTGCAGAACAGCATTCGCCCTCAACTCTTGCAAAATGGTAAGTTCTTACTGCAGGCCCTTCCTCCTATAGTAGGGTTGACTCTATTTGGGTGGTCAATTCCATTGGATTGTGTTAGGCTGTAGGGTTCTCTCTAGATGTCAAGAATCAAGATTCAATACCCTCTATTATCTTCATCACCCAATACAATATTTAATTTTTTCCCAAAGAAACGCTTATTAATTTGGCAGCCATTATTTCTCCCTGCTTTAAAAACCCTACATTTAAATGAAAACAAGCATTGCATTTCAACTACAAAATCTATTAGTGTTCAAATGTACATGTGTGCTACATTAACGTCTGATATCACGCGTGCATTCGCCCTCTGCTCTTAAAGAATAGCATTCGCCCTCAGCTCTTGCAGAACAACATTCACCCTCAGCATTCTCCCTTAGCATTATCCCTGAGCTCTTGCAAAAAAACAGTCGCCCTCAGCTCTTGCAGAACAACATTCACCTTGCATTCACCCTCAGCTCTTGCAGAACAGCATTCACCCTCAGCTCTTGCAAAATGGTAAGTTCTTACTGCAGGCCCTTCCTCCTATAGTAGGTTTGACTCTATTTGGGTTTTTTTGGTCAATTCCATTAGATTGTGTTAGGCTGTAGGGTTCTCTCTAGATGTCAAGAATCAAGATTCAATACCCTCTATTATCTTCATCACCCAATACAAGATTTAAATTTTTCCCAAAGAAACGCTTATTAATTTGGTAGCCATTATTTCTCCCTACTTTAAAAACCCTACATTTAAATGAAAACAAGCATTGCATTTCAACTACAAAAATCTATTGGTGTTCAAATGTACATGTGTGCATCACTTGTGTAGGGTATTCCTTTTCCACTTTCACATTATCCAAAAATGTGTGCAGTATAGTTCATATTTTTTGTGATTTAGATTATCTTGAAAAAGGAAAGGTAAATTATTTCCCATGGAAAAAGAAGGTTTTCCCTTTTTACTACTAGAAATGGTACAACAAAGTTCCATTTCTACCGAAACTCCTATGAAACAAGAACCAAATAAAGGCCATGTCTTCAATGGACATCATTTGGCTTTGAAAATGGCCATTGCACCGTGTTGTTTCTTATATTACATCACGATAGTTTCTTAGGTCATTTCTTGTTTCTTGAGATGAAAAACAACCAAAGAAATTGTGAAGATCCTTTAAAGAAATAAATGACCATTTCTCAATCATATCTCAACTATTTTTTATTTTATTCAGTGGTTGCTTACTTTGAGATAAATTTGACACTTTTATAAGGAATATAACATAAAAACACAAAATGGGAAGGAATTTATGAGGTAGATGACCTTTAGTTGTTGTCAATTAAGAATTGATAATACACGATGCATGTTCTGTACTGCAAACTAGATTCCTTCCTGGAGTTAGGACACAGAGTATTGAATCAAAGTTGTAGTTTCTAACTTCTTGTATTGGTTCATCAATCTTGAAATTTAGACATTGCATGTCCTCATTGCTTCATGTTTGAATAATTTGCATCATATCGTAAAATAGGAAATTAGGAATTATGATTATTATTACTTTTTGGATCTGTTAAGTTACTTTTAAGTTTGCATGGTTTAGTGTGAAATTATTCTAGTGTGCCCCTAGGCCCAGGTGAAGGAATGCCAAGGACTGAGAACCCTAGTTTTTAAATGGTATTGTTTCTTATACCCAAAAACCCCTCAACATAACTTCTTATTAGTTCTTAACAATAGTGTTGTAAACAATTTGAGAATTGATATCGCAAAATCTCGCACTTCTCAAGATAAATTCCTAAAGCTAAAGTGTGATACCACGTGTAATTCAATAGCCCCATTGTCACCTCACCAACCTCTTTTCACTTCGGGCTAGCTCTCCTCCAACTCAAGGGGGGTTCTCCCTAGTAGATGTTAGGGATCTAATGGCCCAACCAAACCAAGTCAAGAGCTCCCTAACTCTCTATGTTTACTACTATCAATCAAAATATTGAACAATAGGGTCAGACATGCATCCTGAAGATAAAATTGCCAGGGTTTTTTTGGGTAATTTCAAAGGGAAAGTCCCCAAACACATATAATCAAGGAATTATAACGTGATTTCAAACATTAAATATCAACAAAATCGTTTAAAGGATATTGAAAGGAAAAAGGTGATGGAAGATAGAAAGTGCCTTACTTAAATGCTCTAAGGATTTTCAATAGTTGCTCCAAAAGCTTCACTTCAAGGCCCTTCAAGATCGTCTCCAACAATGCTATACCATCAGCTTCAACAATGTTGCTCCAAAAATGTCCTCAAGATCTTCACAACAAGTTTACTAGAAGTTGCTCCAACAATATATTCAATAAGGTCTTCATTGTCAACTCGTCTCTTGTTTGGGTGCCTTAATGTGCAATGACATGTTTCCAGGACTGAATTCAATGCAAGGCATATTTGAAACTCTAACTCTGTCTTCCGGTGTCTTATTAGAAATTATTTCGGTTTTCATTTTGTGTTTTCAAGTTATATATTGTTTTCAAGTTTTTACATTTATAATTTTATTGCAATGTGGCAGACTGATCAGGGCAGTACAGGAACAACCCCGAGACGGGATGATCGCGGAAAGAGGCTAGCGGAAGAACATGTAAAGTGCCAGCATTGCTCTATCTTCGGGTATTTTAGTTATTTACATAATTGAAATAATATTAATTTTGTTCAAATATGCAGACACCTAGCCATGGTACGCCTGATGATTCCCTCTTTGGGGAAGAGCTTTCTTCATCCCTATCTCCAGTGTTCTTGTTGCAAAAAAAGGCACGAGATGCAAGGTTGGAATTTAATACTTTGATAGACGCGCCTCAAACACCTGAAACAGAAGAGAGGATAAAACATCTTATGAGCCAGCTAGAAAGATATCAGGTAATAATAAAAAGTCAAAAGGATATTTTTTTTGTTCTACATGAGATGAATTGTGATAGTTTGATTTTTAATTTTTACATTGACTAAACTAACAAAAAGTTCTTTTGTATGTAGCGTTTTCTGGCATTTGCTGAACCCGGTGTTGGTGGTAGTGGGACACGAGGGCAAGAGATTGCCCAACAACCCTTTCGTACACCTTCTACTCCTTTAGGTGCCAGCCAAGAAACACACCCTGCCCAAGCAGACACCCAGCCAACCGCTGAACGTGTTGGCAATGATGAGGCTGATATGGCCAACTACATTATTGCGTTTCCTGGAGCTACACGTGTAAGCTCCACAGGGACCATTAATGGCACGTTGTTGGTGAACGATGAGGGTGTCCCTATAAAGCATGTACAACTCCCAGGTAAATTTTAATATTTTAACTATTTCATGTACTTTATCTAAAACATGTTTATCATGATTTTTATTTTTAAATTAATGATAATATCTTCTTCTTTTTTGTAGGAAACAATGAGTTCTACAAGTTTCTAGAGAGCCATGCGTTGGTAATTTTTGGCCCAACCATACACATAGGGTGGAATTCCAAGAATTCCAACCTGAAAAAAGAACTTCTAGATTATCTAGAAGCCCTTTTTGGGGTCGGCACATTTGACAGAACAACGGTGGCTCGGGTAGCCGGAAAATATTTGAAATATACCAGGGACACCTATAGGACGCAATTGCAATTTAAACCTAGATATGAGCGTCCTCTCACAGTTCCAGAGAGTGAGTGGAGAGCACTCATCCATGATGGAAAAGAGAAAAGGGCAAAGAAAGAAGGAAAAATGCCAACTGGACCTGCAAGGTAAATTACAATTTTAATTCAATAGCTTTAATTTTCTCTATGTCTAAAATAAAAGTGTGCTACGTCATATCTGACTTTAATCTTTTGATGCTAGGTTGCTTGACACCTCAAAGGCAACCAAAGCTAGGATTGAAAAAAAGGGCCATCACAAGCTAGGCCAGGGCGGCTACTTGAAATTGGCCGCAAGAATTGTAATTAAGTAGCTAAACATCTTATAATTAATTGTATCGCCTTCCAACGTTTTTTTAATCCTATCAAATATGATTAAAAATACACAATCATATGTAATGTAGGGTGATGACTTCGGAACAGAAACTACAGAGGAAGATAAAAATATCGCTTTCCATTTCGGCTATCACGCCGTAGTTGAACGTCGCAAAATCTTGGGGCAGGTCCCAAGATCTAGAATGCCTGATAAGGTAAAACATTAAACTTTCAATATGTTTGTTTTCGTCCATAAATTTAATGTCTAACAACTTTGTTTAAATCAGGGGAGTAGCACTACCGACGAGGCAAATAACCCAGTTTTAGAGCCAGATGTAGATGATCCTCTCGTGCAACCTGATCATTGTAGTGGGGACCAGGCCGACAATGCTGCTATCAGTGAGGGCCGTGACGGTAATTAATTTCCACTTATAATTTTTACTAATTATACCTTGATGGTTGTCCTTATAACGTTTTTTGTTTAAATGACAGAGAATGTTTCCCTTGAGGATCTTACCACCAGAGAGGAAGACAGGGCAACAGTCCCAACGGCGACAACTGGTGCACCAGGTAAATAATCTCATTGCAATTTTTTATTAATATTACCGAACTAGTTCAATGATATTTAAAAACTGACAATTAAAATTTAATATTATCTGTTTTTGTAGGCGATGCCCCGTCACTGGATGAGACCAGACATCGTGACTACGCAACTAGGTCAGCAGTGCGGGTCGAAAGGCACGAAACAGGAGCAGAGGACGATGATATTGATGATGTAATTAGGAGCTTTAGAAATAGGAAGAAGAAAAAGAAAATTTGATAATGTAAAATATTGTATTATTATAAGACAAACGTTACCATACTTGGAACGTTTTTTGCGTTATATAAAAAAACTCATTTATCATACTATTTTTATGTCAAGCATTAATTTCAATGTTTCCTTGCATACTTTTTGTTGAATTGTTTTTTTATTAGTTATTGAATATTTTTTTTTATGCTCATGAAAGTAAAAAATGAAATATAAATTGGGTATTGGGGAATTGAGAGTGATGTGAGGGGGGGAGGGGGAGGAGCCATAAGAGCTTCCACCTTCACGTGGTTGGCCATGTTTAGTAGAGAATAATTTATTGGAGCGATTTAATCTTGGAGCAAACCTCCCTCGATCCAGCGTAGCAACAAAAAAGTCACTGTTGACTTAGTTGCTACTCTTTCAGACCGTGGGAGGCTTGTTCCAAGTTCATGCGACTCCAATAAATTGTTCTTGAAACGAAGAGGAGCTTATTCAGGTATGTTTTGACATTTTCAACATATGTTCTAACATTATCATAAGAATGCATCTCAGAGTAAAAATACTACATCAATTACTTGTATTTATTGTATAGATAATGATGGATTTTGATTGACTTGGCAGTGCAGGTACAAATCCTCTTGCATCATGAGCAATACAACTTGTCAACCAGGGTCATGTCCAGGATATTTTTGCTTGTGTGCTTGACCAGGTTTGTAATGTCGTATTTTGTAAGTTCCTTTACAGTTCATAATTCAATATTAAGCTTGTTCATGATTATTATCTATGTTTTTTGTATGTGTTTTTTCATCTATTTGATTGTAAGCAACTCTGCATGTTTCCTGTTGTTCACTATGATTTCTCCCATTACCACTCCCAGGATGAATACGACTTTATTGTTACATAGGTTACTTTATTGTTACTATGATTTCTCCATTTACGATTTCATAGGTTACATCATGTAAAGTTGTCAATCTCAGGTTGGTGATGAGCTTTAGTTCTCCAGATTTGGGGCTTTTCTGATATTTTCTCCCTCATGTAATTCCTGCATCACCTCGTTGTTTGAGCATGCCAATTGTCTACCACTTGTACCAATTAGCACATGTCAATCTTTGAGTGGTGCCACATTTCACCTATTTTCCTGCATCACATAATCGATTGCAGATAGTGTAAGAAGATTCCTACTATCTGAAACATATTTCAGGTTATTCAGAAATCACCGTATGTTATGTCTAGGCCCTGAAGGAAATAATGTCCATATATTAAAATATATTCAATAAGTTTATCCTTGTATTTTTTTTTCATCATCTTACTATTTTCACATTTACATTTATCTATGTTAATAATAGAAATCACGAAGGAACTCACATGTACATTTATCCTTTAAAGTGGATCTTCTCTTTGGAATTTTGTGCATATCTGTTTCTTTGATCATAATGTCATGCATAGGGTAGGGAATGGATATGAATTTTTCTTGTTTGTGATTTTCTTCGCTGCAAAAGTGTGATCATCTTAATATCCACTATGGTGTGGTAGATTCTGCTAACTATGCAGTATTATTGTATGTGCCACTAATGTTTTCTAACTTTAATTAATACACTTGCAGGGTAGTGATAGTGCCCTGGATGACTGCATGCATCATCTATTGTGTTCATGTTGTACTCTTTGTCAGCTATGTGAAAACTTAGGATTTTATATTTCCCTATTGTAGCTTTTGAAGTTTCTAATGGTTATGGGTTTAATGTGCCCAAGAAACAAGGACCTTGGAAATGAATAATGTACGAGAAGGTACATGGCATGGTAGAGGTGATACCATATTGGTAGGACTTATAGAGAGTGTGGCAGGTCTCCCATAGAACTTCAAAAACCTGCAATATTAACAGTCTGACTTGGTGCATGTAGCATGGATAAGCGTGACCATGCATGGAATAGAAAATTAGATCAATCAGAACCTTTAATTGGATAAAATCATTATTATTTCTTGTAGCTGTGTCTAATTTGAAGAGTTTTCTTTGTATTTTTTTATGGGAGCTCTTTGTATAAACCAACTACAACTTCCCAATAATTTATCTTGGAAAATTTGTAATTTTCCTAGTGTTGTAATAGCATACAGTCAAATTATGTTCTGTTATAGAAAACTGCATCAGGGCCATCTCTTTTAAAACTGAATGGGGGTGATTGATGTAGTGCCTAAAACTTGTGCCTTAACCAATGAATTCCAATAATAAGGTTTTGCAAGCCCAATTGTTGATCCTGATCAAACCTTATACAATGAAATATTAATATGGGATGATGCCTTTTGTGTATAAAATGTGCCTTATATTTATTCACTAACAGGTTTCACTTGCATGCATACCCAATTACCCATTAAGTTATAAGGACTGACAATGGAACAATTTATAATGTTCCTTTACATTTCATTTTTCTTTCTTAACTTCTTTTACCATCACAAGTTATCTCATACTGCAATTTGGTGTCTCTTTTAAGTTGTGACCTTGAAAATATATTATTATTATTATTATTATAAATAAATGTTGTCCATTTAGAATATGTAAATTGTTATTTATTTGAAATACTTGTAATTTTATTGGATACATATATTCAGTCTTGCGTACATATATTCAATCTCCCGATATTTCCATGTGTAGCTTAAAGGGCTATTTAGGGGTTTGTGAGCATATACATTCTACTTGTACACAAGGTAGTAGTGAGAAAACAATTATTGGGTAAAATTAAACAAAGGTATTATTCAATAAGGTTTACCATTTAGGTTTGATCATCAAGGTTGATCTGTGGTTGGAGGCCCATCACATCCTTATGTGTCTTATAAGGTCTTGAAAATGGCCCTTGCCTTGGAGCTGAGCATATTCTTTCGATATTATCAGGTCAAAGTACTATGGTTCATTACATGTACAACTTGAGTGGGCCTAATGGGTAAGAACATGTGTTTCTTCCTAATAGGTTATAGGTTCAAATAGGGAGCAGGGTAGAGTATATGCACCTCTATAGATTTCATCCATTAAATCATTGTGAGGGTAGGGTCCCTTATCCTAAAAACAAGATGGTCCCATACACCAAATTGGTGTTGTCTTAGCCATGACATTAAAATTAGATTATTGTGATTATTGCAATTCTTATTATTGAGAATGGATTAGGCATGAAATGGGTTAGATTTCTAGACCTTGACACTGGGTTGATTAAAATTTATTTAAAAAAATGCTTATCATAGAATGTGGTAATATTTTATTTTATTTTATGAATGCCCAAGGCATGGGGATTTGACTACTTTTTCTTCACAGTTATTGCGACATTTTCCATGACACACAAATAAATGTATCTTTCCATCCATTGATACAGATTTGAAGTTATGGGCTTGTTCAAATCTATTAGAGAAGGTTCTCCATCATCCCATGCACTATATCAATGTTCAAAGCACTAGAATATCTATTTGTGGAAAGAATTGTTCCAAGTCTCATTTAATGATTTCCTCTTCTCAAGCCAAAGCAAGGATAACCCTTACTTCATAGATGACTTGTTCCCCTCTCTCTTGATGAAAAAATTCATAGAGAATAGAGTGAATTCGCTTGATATTACTTTCAAGGATTCATTTTAAAGTGTTAAATAGAGGCTAACATTATTCTTAAACAAAGGATGTACATGGATTCTACTTGACACACTATTCAAGGGTTTTTTTTTTGACATCTCTTTGTTGTCTAGGATTTGTCGAAGGAGTTATTAGTTTTATGGGTTATGATGATTGACAAAGTAGAAACAAAAGTTGAGAAGTTGATTAAAATCAATATTCTTTGATACTTGTACCAAAACTTTAACGATCAATCATGTTTATTATTCTTCTTGTTCAGTGCCATCTTGAGGTGCCTATGAGACGATGGTGGGATCTTTGAGGACATTTCTTTGTGTTGGTTTTGAATTGAAAAATAATTGACAAGGGACAAAGGAAATGAAGTCACTGAGCCAACCATGAGCGGATTCCCAAAAAGCGGATTGCCCATATCACACCGCTTTTGCGGAGTAGGCGGTATTCTCTTAATCAGAGCGATCCCATTCAGCGTGGGACACGTGGCGAAGTGGACCCCCGGAAAACCGTTGTTTAAACCGCGCCATCGCACGTTATCGTTCGTATCAGGACGTCGAGCAATATTGGCAAGAGCCATTGATCTGAGAAAGGGCCATTGGACGGTGGTCGCTTGCTGTAGATGCGCGAACGATAAACGAGGTGCACGGATGATAATGGAGGTACGGTGGGTGAAATTGATTGGTCGATCGTTCGTAGAGGTGGGCCCCGGAGCCAAAGGTTTGTTAACAGTTGTTATTTGAAAAGGCGTTTTTATTAATATAAAATCTCGAGGGGTTATAACCTTAGTCCCAAGACTTGGAACCAAATATATAAGTCGGGTATATAATTGAAAAACTTGTGGATATGTGTTTATTTATCAATTTCTCTGAAATTGACAAATAAACCCTAGGAAAGGAAATCAGAGAAGACTACACGGAAAAAAGAATGGGGTTCCAAAACAAAATGCTGACAGAGTCACGCTGACAGTTGACCAGCTCTCCTTGGGGCAGACTTTCAGTTTTGTTGCGTCAAATATGGAAAAGGAGTTGTACTTCAACAAGGATGGCTCAGTGACAAAAAAATTGCAGGTCAGAGAAAAAATTATGTTTAAAGGAAGGTCACCTGCACGTGAAACTTCACTGCGGTGGATCTTTCCTTGTCCACTTATATTTGATTTTAATGTGTTATTTTAATTTTTCATGGACGGTTGTTTTGGCATATGGTCTAGCATTCAATTGCACACTTACTGAAAGCATTTTCAATTTGTCTTGCAGGCGGAGTGAACAAACTTGCTGATCTTGTTGGAGTCACCCTTGGAGCTATTTTCATTCTTCATCTAATTTTGGAAGTTCTATTTACATTGGCATATTTTTTCCCAAAACCTTGTTGAGAATGCAGCAAGATGATGGAGCTTAGTGAAATGAAGTCGCCTTCACTAAGTGGGCCCGCAGGCAAATTCTGGCGCAAAATCTATTTTTAGACTATGTCTATTTTTAGACATACGGAGCATGGTTCGGGGATTCCAGTTTGAGATTCTTGGAGTATGTGACATGTTGGTAAAAATAGGTGGGACTCATATTTTTAGGTCGAAGAGGTCGAAGTCTATTTTTAGACTGCCTCTCCTTAAAATATGGAAGTCAAATATTATTTACCCTTAATAATATTTGGACTCTAAACAGCAGTTTACTCTCTTGGAGCACTTCAGTTCGAGCTACAAAAGTGGCTCATGCATCTGACAGAGGAATCACGTGGTTCCCAAGGGTTTGATGGCATCTTGCATGGTTGACTTCAGTTGGACTTCAGTGGCAGAAGTTTGGAGGAGTTAATGAGACAGATAGTGGAGTTGTGTTATGTTTATTTTAGTTGAACTAGTTGAGATTAGTTTAACTAGATAATCAATTAGTTATGAGTGGAGTGAATTAAATATTATTTAATTCATTAATTAGTAACTCATTATTCAACTCAAGAACACATCAGTTCACTACAGTGCATGGACAGTTCAGTGGAGACCAGTGAAAGAGGTAGATGAAAGGGTGGAGTTAGCTATCGGTGGCGACATCAGTTGTGCATGAGATTTGCACCACACTTGGAGGAATTTCCCATGATGATTGCGCTGTCAAGCCAAGGAGATTCGAACCTTGGATCTCTATATAGACAGGCCTGGATTGCGCAATAGAGGCAAGGCAATTGGCGATGAGTTTTGAACCAGTAACCTGTTCAAAACTGAGCTAGATTGTGTGTAACTTTATGAGAAAGTACTGAGTACTTGTGAGGAGTATTGTACTGGTTTTGTTACATGATTTCTCCATTATAATATACACAATAGCTGCGGGGTTTTCAGCTATAAGATTTCTCCATACATACTGTGTTAATGTGTATGATGATTTGATGTGTTATCGCTTGTTTTATTTTCCACATGTGTGATGATCTGAGATGATCTGGAGTGGAAGAGATTATGTGTTGCATATAAATTCGAATTGTATGTGATCAGGATAGTCTCGGTGGATAATTAATCATTATTCAGCAAATTTCTACAAACCTTTTTTAGGCAAGATACATGAAAAACCTTATGAATGCAAGAAGAAGGAAAATATAACTTCTATACCACTTGTGCAATCCTATGAATAATTATTTAGGGCCATAAAATTTTTGAGCTAATTCTTTATTCTTCTTTTTCTTGAATGAAGATTGCTTATAATGCTATAATCTAAAAAATACCCAATTACCCTCAAATTATCTTTCACTTCAATGTTGTTCCCCTTGTTGTTCTATCATGTTTCATGTCATTTGAAGGTTTTCCATAATAATTTTCAAAGTTTCTTTAGTATTTTCCATATGTGACTCTGTTTCCTATACTTTGGACTTATCTTGCCAAAAGTATGAGATACTAGGAGTTGGATATCCATAAAGGGCCTTAAATGGGGAAATTTTAGTAGATGTGTGATAGGTAGTATCATATTACCATTCTTCCTTGACGAACCCACTTCATCCATTAAGATTGCTTTTCTAAAGAGTAACACTGTAGATAACCTTAAAAACATTTGTTAACTATTTTTGTTTGACCATTTGATTGTGTTTGATATGTAGAACTCATGGCAGCTAGTGTTTCTCCACTCATATTAAATAATTATTTCCAAAAGTTTCTTGTTACTATTACTTTAGGAAAACCATGAAGACTATCAATTTCTTTCACGGACACTTCTGCCACTTGGCTTGTTGTTTATGTACTTTGAGCTCTACAAAAAAAATCTACAAAATTTGTCTATATAAATGACCACAAAATGTAATACTTACCTTTATATTTCAGTAACCCTGTAATAAAGTCTATTGATATATCTTCTAGTATTTGAATATGTATGTGGAATGGTTGAAGTAAACCTAGAGATTTTACTATCTCTCTTTTATTTATTATGCAAACCTGACCTTCTCTTACAAAATTTTGAATATCTTTCTTCATTCCTTCCAAAAATATATTTTTAGATCCTTTGAGATGTTTCAAGGAACCCTGTGTCCTACCATCAGAGAGACATGGGACTCCCTTAATATTTGTTTATTCAAATATGCTTGCGTGCATAAAAATATTCTACATTTGCACCAAAGTATATCTCTCTTTCACTCCCAATGCTCCATAGAGTTCATCCCATCCTTTATAAATTTTAGTTTTTGGTTAGTACTATTGTCATTTTTCCATTATGGCAAGCTTCTTCTAGCCACCTAGGAATAAAAAATGTAATTGGATATAAATTTGAGGCCTCTTCTATTTTAGAAAGAGCATCATGTACTAAATTTTCCTTACCCTTTTTGCAGATTATCTCAAAATTAAAAACGACGTTTGCAGATTATCTCAAAATTAAAATGATTGTTCTCAATAATTTATATAACTTTTCCACATGTTTAGTGTGGTATTCCCATGATTTATTATAAATATGTGTATTATGAAAGAAAACCAACACAAATTTTATAAGATGGGATCAAACAAAATTGTTCTTAAGTCGAGCCCGCCGGACTTCAAACGAAGATAAACCATAATTCAAACCAAATTCGCATTCCAAAATAGCCTGCTGACGTCGGCCAATTTTGTGATGCGAAAACCAAATGAATTCCGCCCTAATCTTTTTCGGGTCTGAAGTTGGGCTGGCGTACGGAGGGAGAGTTGTGACGCGAATTTCTTATCAAATTCGCCCTAATCTTTTTCGGGTCCGGATTTCCACTGCGCCAGCAGCCCAAACAAAGATCCGCTCCAATCAATTTATGCCACGTGTCTTCAATTAAAACTTGCCCTGCTCCCAGCTGCGGGTGCATTCGATGGCGTTTAAGGCGATGGGACATGGATTTGGCAATTTCATATCAATCGCATTAAGATTTAACATTGTTCAATTAAGTTCCAAGGTTTTCACATCAAATCGAATTAAGTTTTAACACTGTTCAAGATCGGACCTCCACTGGCGTTAGCGATTCTGCATGCTCGAATATGATCCGGCCTTCGGCTCTCATTAATGATCAGATATTAATTATGACGAGCGTCCTTCGATTGCATTGATAAAATGGCATTTCGCTATGGTTTTTCAGACAAGCCGGTTGATGGGTTACACTGCCTGCTCACTGTGACGAGAAGGAGAAGTGGCCAGCTGAACTGCTGCTTAGACCTTGCTGCATATCTGCATTTCTCTCGGTCTGGTCCTTGTCTGTCTTCCTCTGTTTCTTGGAATTCTGCTTCTCCGTCTCCTCTTGTGCCCACTGTTGAGACTGCACCCATGCCTCGCCTGCGTCAAAGGATGCATCGCAGCAGGGGGAGCACTAGAGGTCAACCCCTGCGCGCTCCCTCCAGCCCCTCAACTGAGTCGTCTTCCCAGTCCAGTGATTATCACGCAGGTCGCTATCCAGATACTAGAAGTGGGCGGGGTCGGTTTGTAGGATCTGGCCACCGTATGGGCTCCCCTGCTCCACATTTCCCCAGCGCTTCACTTACTCCCACGACGCGCACTGCGCATTTTTCCTTCAATTTCTCTCTGAACCGCCCACGCGTCACAGCGTCAATTACTGTGGTTTTCCGGGAGGAGGCCCAGACGGAAGAACAATGCACCCTTCCGGCGGGAATGAGCTCAGAAAAAGCCGGCCAGCATTCGAGCCTTCAGGAGGGGAGCGGTGGGATGACTGTGGAGGTAGCACCTAGCAATCTTGGACCTTCCGAAGGATGGTGCAGAATCGTCAAGGAGCCGGAGGAGTAGTTTGGTTAATTTGTTTTTCTTGCTTCGCGGCCCACTTAATTGGGCTGCTTTTAGATTATATTACTGTGCTGGACCTCTGTAATATTTTTGAATTTTGTAAACGTTCAAAATTTGGTTTCCGTATGAGGCAGTCTTCTTAATTTTTTGATTTTTTGATGACAAATTTTCCATGAGTCTGGGCAATGTTTTTGACTTCGGTGTAATTTTATTCCCACTGTTAATAGATTAACTTTACTTCGAAAAAAAAATGTTGCCCTGTTTCTATTTTAATCTTGTTTTTTGAAATACATAGCCATGTTTATATGATTGTTTATAGTAGAAGCGCTGCGAGGTGGTTTATTATATTAATATTTCACGGTCGAATTATGTTCATAACAATTGGAAAAAAAAAATGTTGCCCTGTTTCTATTTTAAACCTGTTTTTTGAAATACAGAACCATGTTTATATGGTCTATGTATTATACTCTTTCTCTGTATATCTACAGGAACCTTTTTGCTATGAACAAGGTGGATGCTGTAGTGGGCTACTAATGGAAACAAGCGAGCCTGAACCTTACATCTCGAATGCAACAGATGGTTACCAATACTCCTCACATGATTAGCGTTTTTATCTGTTCAAGGATTTTGGGTACTTTAATTTGTATTTGGAACAATGGACGTCGGTACTCTATCTGTTGCTTTACTATTCTACATACTGCTATTTCACTTTCTTATAGATGCCTTGGGCATATTTGGATGCTTTCTCAGATTGTCGATAATCTCCACGTGGACCGTCACTGGGTTTTATATCATGTCCCTGTATGTGACATGGGGTATTTTTCTATCATTGTCTGGGGTGGGACTTCCACTTTTCTGGATGGATATTTGGGTTCTAATCTTTAGATGTGAAAATGTAATGACTTCATGGATTGTTTTACTTCATATAATATATTCAAAACAACATTTTTTCTCTTGTGAAAAAAAAAGGATTAATGTTTATCACTCTGCTTTCAAAACTAGCAATGCTGGTTTATTGATATGGTCTGATGGTCTTTTTATATTTTGGACATATCACACTCCTCACATGATTAGCGTTTTTCTCTGTTCAAGGATTTTGAGTACTTTAATTTGTATTTGGAACAATGGACGTCGGTACTCTATCTGTTGCTTTACTATTCTACATATTGCTATTTACTTTCTTATAGATGCCTCGGGCTTATTTGGATGCTTTCTTAGATTTGTCGATAATCTCCATGTGGACCGTTACTGGGTTTTATATCAAGTCCCTGTATGTGACATGGGGTATTTTTCTATCACTGTCTGGGGTGGACTTCCACTTTTCTGGATGGATATTTGTGAGTTCCCGATCTTGGGATGTGAAAATGTAATGACTTCATGGAGTACATTTTTACTTCATATAATATATTCAAAACATCATTTTTTCTCTTGTGAAAAAAATCATTAATGTTTATCACTGCGCCTTCAAAACTAGCGATGTGCTGAGGTCTATGTTGATGGTTTTATTGATATGGTCGATGGTCTTTTTATATTTTGGACATATCACACTCACATGAAATTAGCGTTTTCTCACATTCGAGGATTTTGGGTATAATTTGTATTTGGAACAATGGACATCGGTACTCTGTTCATGTCATTGCTTTACTATTCTACATCTTGTTATTGCTTTCTTATAGATACCTGGAGCATATTTGGATGCTTTCTCAGATTGTCGATAATCTCCATGTGGACCGTTACTAGGTTTTATATCAAGTCCCTGTATGTGACATGGGGTATTTTTCTATCATTGTCTGGGGTGGGACTTCACTTTTCTGGATGGATATTTGGGTTCCCATCTTCAGATGTGAAAATGTAATGACTTCATGGACTGTTTTACTTCATATAATATATTCAAAACAACGTTTTTCCTCTTGTGATAAAAAAAAATGATTGTTTATAATCGAAGCGCTGCCGGGTGGTTTATTATATTAATATTTCACGGTCATTGGAACGCCCACAATTCATAACAAATATTGGAGATTTACTGTCATGTTTTAAAGTTTCATTTTTTTTTTTAAAATTGAACCTGCCGTCGGTATACCGACGCCTTGTAAGCGTCGGCATTGCGACAGCTTAAAAACGTCAAACCACAATTCGTCAGAATTGCAACCGTTTACAAACGTCGGAAGAGCGACGTTCAAAACGTCGGACCACATTTCTTCGGAATTGCAACAGTTTACAAACGTCGCCACAGCGACGTTCAAAACGTCAGACCATGTTTCGTCGGAATTACGACAGTTTACAAACGTCGGAAGAGCGACGTTAAAAACATCGGACCACATTTCGTCGGAAGTGCGACAGTTTGCAAACGTCGGAAGCGCGACGGTTTGGGAAATTTCGGAAGAGCGACGCTTGTTTGGAAGCGGCGGAAATAGTGTCGGTAGTGCGACACTTTATAAATGCGTCGAAATTGCAACGGCATGGGAAACCACGTTTTGCCCGCCCTCGAATTGTCGCTCTTGCGACGACTATGTGTCGAAATAGCGACGATTTGGCCGTCGGAAATTGCGCCAAATTTTCTAGTGCCAGGACACATTTTGTCCATGAAGGGTCTCTCCATTTCTCCTCAAAATCGAATTTCTTCACTTACAATACTTGTACTTGGGGCACCACTTTTCCCCCTTACTTGTCCTTGTTTTGTGATGATTTTCATCATGAGCTACCCCATTGTACTCATGCTTTTACGGTTCCCCATTGGACCTTTATTGCATGGCAACACCACTAAGTCACCCTTGATTAGAGCACTCGCATCGAGTCCACATCCGTCCTAGAAGTCGTTGTCCACTCCCTTCATATCCCTGCATTGTCCTCCATTCTTCATCGATCAGTTCCGATCTCATGTTGCACATTATGGCCTCAAGTACCATCCTCATTTACCCTCCTTAATATTGTCTCAGCTACCACCAAAACATTCATACCCTGTATGCTCTAACAAGGGAAGTCGTCCATCCACTCATTCGTCTCCGTCCTTCCATCATCATCATTATTGTCTAGCTGTTCGTCGCTCTACAATTTTCTCCCGTGCCTTAGTTGGGGTTCCCTCCTTGTCTCACCTATGGCAGATCTACTTCTATCGACATCAACTTATCTACTCCAGAAGCCAGGTCCAGGGGGCAGTGTACTGTGGTTCGAGCTCCTTTTCAGCCTGATCGTGATCTATACGCTTGATGGTTCAGTGATGCAGCCGCAGCTATTGGTGATACCTGGGCATCTGTGAGATGTCTCAACCCTCATGAGGGGGTGGCCCTCCAGGTAGCCCCCCACATGCCCAGATGACTTCAGTCCTTGATGCAACTCCTCTCATTTGATGATATTGGCCTCAGCCGCTTGCAGCGCCTTTTCGATTTGCTTGTAGTAGTCAGATTTTGCGAGCCCTTCCCCGTGTGTAGGGGGAATTTGGGTATATTTGTATCTCATGTACTACACTATTATTATATAAGTCCTGACAGTTATTCCAGGCATAACATGTATATGGGATTCATCATTCTATTTCTCTGGCTCATGTTTAGGCCAACACCTGTTTCATTATTGCGTTCCATGGTTTTCCGGGCGCCTCATCTTTTGTACTATTGTTTCGGCGGGCATAGGTATGCCTCCCCCGTCGCCTTTCGCATTGGTACCACTTCATACATTTGAGACTTGTTGCACCTGTAAGTCTCGTCTCCTCAGGGTCTAGTCCTTCAACACTTTAGATTACCTTACATTCCTCTCTCTCACTTCCATCTTACTATCTAGTGATTGAGTTATTACAACGTACTTCGGTCATACGATTTGCTCCTAACACTCGTGCGTTGGGGGGCAATCTGTTACACCATTTTTTGGTCATCTAACCTATCATTATTAGATGAACCCAAGTACACCATGTAAGACCAATTTTACCTAAAGTAAAATTGCTTTCACCACATTTGTTTATATTTCATGGTCATATTTAACCCAAAACAAAGATATCAATTAAATAAATAATTATTTATTTGATTATTTCCTAAGAATAAGTTATTTAAATCACTATTTAAATCATATTCTTAGTTAAATTTGACTAAATCATATATAAATAATTAAATAAACCATTGTTTATTTAATTATATTCCCTCATCTCCCTTAAATAATAAATAAATCATTTATTTATTTGTTATTTATAAATAAAGGAATTGACCCAAGTCAAAAACCCTTTTCCCTCCAACAAATATAATAAAATATTCCTAAGGGGTGATTCTAGAATATGATTAATAATATTTTATTCATGCACCGAGTTCTAGAACACCCCAATATTTTGTTATAAATAGGAAGGTTTTCTCCATTCATTAGTCACCTCCATTGCATTAGATCACACTAGATCTACTCTTGGTCACCATCTTCATTTGTTTGCATTTTGAACTCCCATTGAGTTCCATGTTTGTTAGGGTTTTCCATATTAACCAAAGAGAGGAATTATAGATCTAAAACATTGAGGACTTCCAAGAACCCATCCCACTGAGGAGAACTGGAAAACACCTTTCTTGTTTTCCTCTTAGGTGCCCCATTCTTTAATATAATATAAGATTCTTTTTATACTTTGTCTTTGTCTTTTCTATTGGATGCATGGAGCCATTTTATATTTTATCTGTTTAATATCTTTTATGCTTATATCTAATTTTATGCAGCGAACTTAAAGATATTTTGCAGCCATAATAAATGTTAGGGCTATTTGTTATGTGTAGCTAAAGTGAATTTTTACGACGAAAGATTCATGCTAACAATAATAATAGTGGCTTTTTATGGGGCACAATAATAACAATATGGGGGCTACAGGGGTACAATAATAACAATAAGGGGGCTACACTAACAAAAATAAGGGAATACACTAGTAATATAGGGATCTAACATGCCCCTATCCTTCAAAAAAGTGTTGTCCTTAACGCTTGAGTAGCTTTGGATGCTTCTGTATAAAATTCTCATCCTCCCATGTGGAATCTTCAGTGGGTAAGTTCTTCCACTTGATGAAATACTCTGAAATTGATCGATTTTGTAGTTGTCGAGTTCTTGTTTCCGTGACTACTTTAGGTTCCAATATGATTTTTCCTTCCTCATCAAGTTCTAGCAATATTGTTTGAACTGGAAGTTTGTCACCTATAACCTTCTTTAAGCATGAAACACGGAAGACTAGGTGCACTCGAGACGAAGCAGGAAGCTCCAATTTGAATGTCATAGCACTAATCTTTTGCAACACCTTGTAAGGACCATAGTCCTTTGGTGATAATTTATGATCCTTCTTAGCTTGCTTGAGGGACATTTGTTTGTATGGTTCTAGCCATAAAAATACCTAGTCTCCTACATCAAAACTTATCTCACTGCGATGTTGATTTGCATGTTGTTTCATTTGATTTTGTGTCAAATTTAGGTTATCCTTTAAGAGTTGGAGAACTTGTTGTTGATGCTCGATGTGATATTCCACTGCTTGTACCTTAGAATTTTCTCTTAAAGATGATGTGATTTTCAGTGGATGATATACATAAAGTGCCATGAATGGGGTCATTTTTGCTGCAGTATGGAATGAAGTTTTATACCACCATTCAACCAAAGGTAACCACTTGACCCATTGTGTTTGTTTATCATATACAAAACAACAAAGACATCCTTCCAAACATTTTTTCGCTATCTCAGTTTGCCCATCAGATTGAGGATGATAAGATGAGCTATGAGCTAGTTGAGAACCCAAACAAGAAAATAATTCCATCCAAAAATTTCCAGTAAAAATGGGATCTCTGTCACTTACAATAATCTTTGGGTTTCCATATAGCTTTTGAATTGTTTCCACAAACGCAATAGCAACTGTACTTGCTTTAAATGGATGAGATAATGCACAAAAGTGTGCATACTTGGTAAATCTATCAATTACCACCATGATGACAATCTTTCCTTTGGACTTAGGTAAACCTGTGATAAAATTCATTGAAACCTCCTCCCAACGTTGACTTGGAATGGATAAAGGTTGTAGAAGACTCGAGGTCTTAATTGTCTCAACTTTATTTCGCTGGCAAACCAAACATTTTGCCACAAACTTTTGAATATAAGGTTTAAGGCCATCCCAAAAAAATTCTTTCTTCACCCTGTGGTAAGCTTTTTAAAATCCTGAGTGTCCTCCTAAGGGAGAGGTGTGCAATTCCAAAAGAATGTTTTGTTTTAGTTCATAATTCTTACAAATATATAAGCAATCTTTGTACCATAAGGAATCATTTTTCCAACTAAATGTATCAGATGTACTAGGATCTTGTTGCAACTTTTGAATGAGTGTCCACACTTCTTCGCCATTCTTCCATTCATCCCTTGCTTCGGTTATCCAATCTGGCTGGATAATAGAAATGGCACAAAGCAATGCTTCCACTTCTTCATCCTTTCTTGAGAGTGCATTTGCAGCAACATTTAGCTTTCATTTTTTGTAGATGATTTCAAAGTCATAACCTAACATCTTTGTGACCCATTTTTGCTGCTCTTATGAATATAGTATTTGTTCCAAAAAGTACTTAAGACTATCATGATCAGTTTTTACCTTGAAGTGTCTTCCCATTAGGTAAGGTCACCATTTCTTTAGTGCATGTAGTATTGCCAACATTTCCTTCTCATAAATAGTTTTATGTAAATCTTTCCTTTGATTAGGCGACTTTCAAAAGCAATGGGTCTTCCTTCTTGCATTAAAACAACACCAATTCCATTTCCTTAGGCATCACATTCCATAATAAAGGTTTTTTTGAAGTCTGGTGTAACGAAGATCGGTGCTAGGCACATTGCCTCTTTAAGATGTTCAAAGGCCTCAGTTACTTCAGGAGTCTACAAAAATGCATCATTCTTCAATAATGTTGTTAGAGGTGCTGCTATTCTCTCATAATTCTTAACAAACTTGCGATAACACCCTGCTAACCTGAGAAATCCTCGCAACTGCTTTATGGTTGTGGGGACTTTCCATTCCTTAATGCCTTTAATTTTGTTAGGGTCTACCTTAACACCCTTGTGAGATACAATATGACCCATATATTCCACCTCTTATACTCCAAAGAAACATTTGGAGGCTTTTGTATATAATTGTTTCTCCTCCAATAGTTTGAGCACCTTGTCAACATGTTGAACATGATCCTTCCAAGACCTATTGTGGATTAATATATCATAAAAAAATACTAATGCAAATTTTCTAAGGAAGGTTTTGAAAATGGAATTCATCAATCCTTGAAATGTAGAAGGTGCATTGGTAAGGCCAAAAGGCATGACCAAAAATTCATAATGATCCTCATGAGTTCGAAATGTTATTTTCAGAATATCTTCAGTCTTCATTTTAATTTGATGATATTCTGAACGAAGATCCAACTTGGTAATATAATTTTTTCCATGTAATTCATCAGTAACATGAATGGGAAATTTATCTTTATAGTGAGCTTATTGAGCACCCTATAATATGGACACATGCACCATGATCCATCACTCTTGTGTACCAATACTACTGGAGCAGAGAAATAACATTGACTAGGTTGAATTATACCAGCATCTAACATTTCTGTAATCATACATTCAATTTCACTCTTTTGGACATAAGGATATATGTAAGGTCTGATGTTTGGAGGGACACTTCCTGGAATCAAATGAATAGAATGATCATGATAACGAATAGATGGGAGTTTCAAACACCTTGGAATGATTATCCAATACTTTTTGGAGATTTAGAGAAATAGATGATTTTGATGTTAGAACTTCTAATAAGCATAATTGTGCAATTACGCCTCGTTGTTCTTTCTTCGGAAGCTTGGTCATGACATTAGAGCTTATTATCTTTCCCGGCTTCCTTGTAATACCCCGTAATTTGACTTCCTTTCCTTTCGAAAAAAAATTCAAGAAAAGTTCTTAAAAATTAAAAGCAACCATCCCCAAAGATTGTAACCATTGTACTCCTAGTAAACCATCAACACCTCCCATTGGAATGGAGAATATTGGACTATTCAATACATGTTCCCCCATGGTTAGCTTGATATTATGACATTTTCCAGAGCAATTTATAGTTCCTCCATTTTCAACCATCACTTGACAATCTGGTGCTGGGTATAGGAAGCAATTCAATTCCTTGGCTACCTTACAATGAATAAAATTATGGGTACTACTTGAATCAATCAACAATATTACCTTTTTCTTCTTGATATGTCCTTCTATCTTGAGAGTTTGAGGAGTGGTAATTCCTTCCAATGCATTACAGGATATGGTCAGACTCATTTCTTCTTTTTCTAGGGTTGGTTCTTGGTGTATATCCTCTTCTTTTGAAGTTTCTTGTTCATTTTCTTCCTCCTCTTCACAATCTATGTAAAATAACTTCTTTTCAACACACTTATGACCTTTAGTTTATTTATCACAACTGTAGCAAAGCCCTTTTGCTCTTTTTTCTTCCAATTATTGTGGAGTCAACCTTGTAGGTTGTGGAAGTCTAGGAGTAACAACACTTCCATCTTTATAGATGTGAGTGGTAGGCCTCTTTGTCACCATAATTTTACATTTAATTTTTCTTGCCAACCTGAATGCCTTCTCTAAGGAATCAGGTTCCCAAATGTGAACTTCATCTTGGATGTTATCCTTTAAAGTCCCTATAAAGACATCAATCTTGTGTTCCTCTGGAATATCAGTTACCCTTATATTCAATTTTTGAAAGTCCTTAATGTGCTCCATCACTGAACCCTTTTGTTTGAGATTTATCGATTGGCTAAAGAAGGTGTTTCTCTTTGTATCCTAATAATGTGCTATCATTCCTTTGTAAATATTGACCAAGTGACAATTTTTTTATGGGAGCAAAGCCATCGATACCATACAAATGTATTATGTTCTAAATGTAAAGTTGCAATGTGTACCTTTTGTCTGTTTTGCACATTATTGAGATCAAAATATTGCTCCATATGTAGTATCCATGTTACGGGATCCTTGCCATCAAACTTCCTCATATCGATCTTTGGAATATGGTGGGTCTTAAATCCAACATTAGAGTTTATGAAATCACGATTAACATTTCTTTTTTTCTCATCATGAGTTTCATCTAGTATCTTTTCGCCATTAGGAATCATTTCTTGTATAAACTTTGTCAAACCTTCCTTCAAACCTTGCATGCCTGCTTTTAGATCATTCTTCGTGTCTTTCATGTTGTCTTTAATTTTTTCGTCAATGTCATCCATATTAGCTTCCATGTCATTCTTAAAACCATCCATCTTAGCTTCCACGCCTTTCTTCAAATCATCCATCTTAGTTTCCACGCCTTTATTCAAAACTTCCATTTCATTTTTTGTTGCTCTTTGTGAGATCGAAATCTAGTGCACTTGCTCTTGTAATTTTGATATGTCACGTTGCACTTCTTCCTCTTCATGAGTCATAGTAGAACCTTCTGAAGGCTTAATGGGTGTTGAATTCTTTTTGGGGGAATTTTAGAACCCAATACTAATATCTATGTTTCAATATGCCTTTGGAATCACTTCAAACTAATTTTTCAAACAAGACTTATGAAATTTGAAAAAAATACACACATTTTTCTTGATTTTGAGGAGCTTGATATTGAAACTGACGTATCTTTGTAATTTCGGATCCCCAAGATTTAAGCTTCGGTCCTGTAATAACCCTCTGAGTCTTCTTTCCAATGCCACGGGTCTCCCACAATGACCTAATTATGGACTGGTTCAGTAGAGCGAACTTGTATGACGTACCATGACTATTTTCCCAAGGTCACCTTTTTGAGATGAAATTCAAGACCCTGCAAAAACACTAACTTCCACAGATCATATCTCCGAAAATATTGCGAACCAAGATCTGAAATTTTTACATGAACTTCCTCATGATTTTTTGCAAATGGTTTTCTTTTTTTAGCGTATGAACCTTTGTAGAAAAAAAGTTATAGCAAAAATGGCACGATGTCTTGTTTGAAGTAGCGAAGCCCTAGAATCCAAAGCTCTGATACCAAATGTTATGAAACCAGCTCTGAAAATAGAAGAAAAGAGAGATCAATGCCTTAGAAATCAACCACTTTGAGGCCGCAACCTCCTTTACATTACATAAATGAACAATTCTTGAATGAAACAAATGACAAAACCTCTTTTCTATATATAGGAGTCCATGGGGTCACAATATAATCTTAGTTGACCTAAAAATAATAATGCAAGGGCACAACAATAATAATAGTGGCTTTTTATGGGGCACAATAATAACAATATGGGGGCTACAGGGGTACAACAATAACAATAAGGGGGCTACACTAACAACAATAAGGGACTACACTAGTAATATAGGAATCTAACACAATATTTTCAACACCTCTCTCAGAGGAAATCCATCATCCTCATTAGTGGCTTTGAAATCCTCGTCCCAAGAAAAATTTTCACCATAATTTCTATGTGGATTTTGTTGAAAAAGTGGTCCAAGTTCCAACGTATGTATACGTTGTTGCTACATACACATATGAACAACAATTGCTAGAAACATGAAATAACAATATATAAACTTACAAAGCAACATTCAACTATGAATGAATAAGCAAGATAACATAAGAAAAACATAACAAGAATATAATAAGAAGCAACGACTCTTTATTGATGATGGATAGAAGATAAGATGGCATTTTTAGAGACATGATGAGATATGTGAAGCTAGTGTAGCCCTGTGATATCTCCCAAAAGAAGTTCCTCCTTTTCTCCCCTCGCAAGTTCTTAGTCTCTCATAAGAAATTGTGAACAACTCTAATTGTGGAAGTTCACAAGTAACAAAGAAATGCTATAATTGCATGAAAATTGTTCCAAACCATTTATAATAACATATCATGTTTCTTCTACTCTTGCAAATGGCTCCAAATGTCGTGGCAATTATAAGAAACTCGAAACCGTCATATTGTTGACCCATTTAATGAACTTTGATTCTTTTTTAAGCTTAAAGAGAACATGAAGAATCCTTTAAGAACTTAAATACCTTTCTCAAGTATACTAATGTTCTTACAATTAATTAAATTTATGTTTATACACATTTCAAACATCCAAATTTAAAAATGGAAAATCCAAACCTAACCAAAAATTTACAAACTCTATAGCATTAAAAAAAAATTATACATATCATTAAAACTATTAAAATGCACCAAAGAAACCTATAATTGTGAAGCACATAAACTCACAACCATCTTAAGTTTTAAGGTTTATTTTTTGAATTCTAAATATGGTATAATGTAGAATTGCCTTCTTACTTATTTCTTTTGACCTTTATTATCCAAATATCTTCAAATTTTTGAATGATAAAATATTTGAAATGTAAAAGCACATTGAAACTTTTATTATCCAAATATCTTCAAATTTTTGAATGATAAAATATTTGAAATGTAAAAGCACATTGAAATAAATCAGCATAATTGATATAAAAAATTAAGCCGCAAAATTCTAAAGGAAACCTAAAATCATCATCAAGATGATGGTAGATGGAATAGAGAATAGACCCAAAAAAAAAAAAAAAAAAAAAAAACAGAAAATAAATAATATTAAAATGTTCCTTAATAACGAGTATTTAATTTCCAAACCAAAAGCTATGATTTTCATATTTTATATTTACACAGCGAAAACTTGATCATGTTTATATTTATATTTTCATATTTTATATTTACACAGCGAAAACTTGACCACAAAACTATGAGCTAGGGAACTTTGACCCAAGGCACTACATTTCGTTAGGAGCTTCTTCGATATGGAGAAGGGAAGAAGATTCTGAATAGCAGGACAAGTGGGGAATATATTCAGAAGGGTTTGAGTTTCCTCCAATGTATTTATACATGGGGAAACGTTTTGATTTTCAGACACCATGGGCACGCCGAATATCAGAAAATTATGAGAGAGCAGAAACGCACAGAATAACACACAATAATAATTTCTATATCTTCAATAATCAGATACATCAAATATATAATTAAATTAATTCTAATTTTAGAGAGAGAAGTTGAGAGATTCTCTCAACTCCCTCAACAAACCCAATCCAAGATATACTAAAGTAACCATAATCCTAACTAATTCTAATACCCTCCCTTAATGCTTACTTTACAAAACATATAATTAATCACAATTACAACACTTTAAACTTTTCGTGTCTTTGTCTGATCTGGTCTTCATTAACATCTGTATCCACTCTGAGATCTCATAGGAAACGCTCTTTTCTCCACCATTTTCGAGCTACCATTCAACCCATTTAAAATACATTGTTTCTGACCAGCGATAATGAACTTTGCAAGATCAACAGTATTGACAACTCGGCTCGTCGGGGCTTCCGCGATAGAGCTGACAAGTGATGAACCATCCTATGGACCAATCACCATCTGTCGGATATTTTGCTTTCGGCTATCCATCAGTGGCTAGGCAAATGCTCTGAATATTGAATGTGTTCAAGAGCTAATCTAACAACTTGACCTGCTTGTAACTTGTAACTGATGCTCCTTGGCCCATAGCACAACAAGATCAGCATATAACAAATTCACACAATCAAATTAGTCAATTGTTCTCTCGTCCCTGTAGAACGTCAAGAACGACTAATTTAAATTATGCTAAATTGTTCATAGTTGGTTCTGCACTATACACATCTCACAACAAATGTCACATAATATATATCTAACAAGCAGCTTTAATTTCTCTAGCAGTATAGCACCTTTCTCTTGAAAATTTCTAGCAATTGCAGCCTCCGTCTTCTGCAAATAAATTTGCAGCTTCCATCAAACACAAGGCAAGAAATATATCTATCCTCTTATTACATATAGTTGACCAACAACGCAGTTGGGTCAACACTATCATTAATAGCGCATAGAAAGTTGCCCAAATCAGAAATGAGTGGTCGTCGACACTGAGGAATAGCTAAGTGGATCGTACTGAAACTGACCAGATTTTGTTTTAGTAATTTGAACAAAAGAATTAACATTTGCAGCACTGCACTGCAACCTGCAGAATTAAATTTTTATTTTCCTTTTGCTGCATCAAAACCGGACCATCTTATCATTAAAACAAAACAGAGTCATATACATGACAATCAACTTGACAAGCCTTTATACTAAGTAGAATCTATTTAGGGAGTTTCCTTGTAATAACCATTGTCGGCAACATATTCTGTGTTGCCAATGCCAGAGCCCGCTTCGTAGTCATTACGATTACCAGAACTGGTGACATAGCCCCCAACATAACCTGAACGGTAGGCGCCATTCCTTTCCGATCGTCTGTCGTAGCCTGAGGCGTAATGATCGCCACCTTGCCCATAGGCACCATTAGAGCCACGCTAGTGGGAATCGGATCCAGAACCTGAACCATAAGCCGCACCACGGTAGCTAGATTCCGCGCCATAACCAGCGTCGTTGCCAAAATTCTCTTTATATGCGGCACCAGCGACGTTCCCGGCATTGTTTTGTGAATAGTACTCCCCAGCTCTACCAGAACCGGAACGATAGCTACTCCTAGCTTCTCCATAATTAAGAATTGGAGAGAAACAAAACAAACATCAGAGTTACCGATCTTCGTATCAGAGGAGCAGGAATCACAGAAAAACACAATTCAGGCGTGCGCAGTTATCAGATTGACGTTTCCACGTGTGTCGAGAATTCTTTTTTTTTACTGATGAGTCAATGGTGTCGCGCTTCTTCTAGTCTACAATATCGCGCAGAGATTGGTCTTTTGGAAGACAATATCTGTCTCCACGAATTAACTAGAAATCAAAAAAACAATGCTCCCTTTGAGCGTAGAGCTACTGGAGGCGTGATAAGTATTAAAAACTGGAAATCGAAATCAAATAAAAGCTATATAAAACACAAAACATTTCACTCAAACACTTATGTACAGAGAATCAGCAACATAAACTCTCACATTTCCCTAGCCTTCCCGTGAGGGAATCAAGCCAAAATTGGCTCTGATACCATATCAGAAAATTATGAGAGAGCAGAAACGCACAAAATAACACACAATAATAATTTCTATATCTTCAATAATCAGATACATCAAATATATAATTAAACTAATTCTAATTTTAGAGAGAGAAGTTGAGAGATTCTCTCAACTTCCTCAACAAACCCAATCCAAGATATACTAAAGTAAGCATAATCCTAACTAATTCTAAAACCCTCCCTTAATGCTTACTTTACAAAACATATAATTAATCACAATTACAACACTTTAAACTTTTCGTGTCTTTCTCTGATCTGGTCTTCATTAACATCTGTACCGGAGGCATCGCGAGAGCCATGCGCTGATCGAATTCTAGACGATGTCGGTGGTGCCTTCGGCATGGGGACGGTGGGAGGATCAGTTTTCCATTTGATGAAGGGAATTTACAATTCGCCCAAGGGTGAACGGATTATTGGCAGCACGCAGGCCGTGAGGCTGAATGCCCCCCGCATTGGCGGAAGCTTCGCAGTGTGGGGCGGTCTTTTCTCGGCTTTCGATTGCTCGATGGTGTACGTCAGGCAAAAAGAGAAGCCATGGAATTCTATAATCGCCGGAGCCGCCAACGGAGGGTTTCTCCAAATGCGGCAGGGACCCAGGGCCGCTACCAGGTCCGCTATATTCGGCGGCGTTTTGCTTGCTTTGATAGAGGGTGCCGTTTTCCAGAGTCTTCTTGCTATACCCTTGATATCAAGACAGAGATCCTTCTTGCTCTGATGTATATCTTAGGCCTTCTCTGAGTTATCCTAAATCTGTTGTAGCTCTCCTTTACGCTGTATGTACCTCTGAAGTATACTAAGTATATTTAGCTCAAGTCCTTGCACACCTTGCAGTCTCTTTGACTCTGCTGTGTAATCCTTCTACTTCGCACTTCCTTACATCACTTGATAACACAGTCCTTGCTGTCAAGGCACCTACTGCAGCTCGGATATGTAACCTAAGACAGAGATCCGAGACTGTTTACCCAAAACAGAGGTCCGAGATAGTCTCTCTTTCTTAACTGGATATACTTCTTTTCTCGCTGTACTGTCTTCTTATCTACGCACCAAACCGCAGACTTGTATTACCGCCTCAGACTTGTCCTTATTTCTGTGTGGAAGTGAGGCCGCAGTCCCTCCTTTATATAGGGACTGTCTCCCTCTTTCAGGCCGACATGGCTTCTGTGGGTGAGCCGACTTGTAAATCTGTTTGTGGACCGCCTTGATTAGGAGTGTATCCATTTCGTTTGAGCCAACTTCAAAGAGCACTTTTGACAAGGTCTTGGAGAATACAAATTACATTAATAATTGTCTTTACAAGTGTAACAACACTTCATATACATGACCCTAAATTATATACCTAAATTATATATTTATGACAAGATGACAAACTCCTAATGATATTAAGAAGTCTTTGACCTATAATAAAAACTCCTTTCTCGTGAAACCCATGAGGCAAGCTTTACAAAATACATTTTATCATCTTTGTCTTCTTCATTACATAAATTCATAATTACAAGTCATTATGAAGACCGAACCTAGTTACACTTTCCAACAGATTTGACATATGATTTACCAAACTCTCCTTCACAGTATCACATCTGTATTAGCTGTTGACATGGAAGTTGTATCAAGGTCTTTATCATCACATGATCTATCAAGTTGAAATACCAGAAGGTGGACTATGAGATAATTCCAGTTTCCGCAATATAGTTGATGCTGCTTGTATCTTTCCTTCATCATGTAGCACAGGAGATATTCTGATGAATTTTGCATGAGATATCATGCTCTGGCCAAAATAACAATATATGGTGCATTTTGTAGTGCTCTTTAATTGGTGACTTGAAAGTAAATGTATCTGGCAGAGTGCTCCATTTCCCCATTTCAAGAAGAGTGGACGCCTCCTCAATTTTATCATTTTTGCACAAACAATTAATCAATATATTGCAAATTACAGCAGAAGCCAAAATTTTTAAGAAGAAGTTGTTGATGGGATTATTAGCTCTAAGTTTTCTTCCAATATCATGAGTTGTCCCATGAGTGACATGTAGTTGCTAATACTTGGCAGTATGCCTTATTTCTATTTGATTGTGAACTTTCATAGCAATATCAAATTTCCCTTCCTTGCAAAGTCCATTAATAACAGTGTCATAGAGACATCCGTATAATTTCAGGATCCACCCCCTATTATGTTAGAAGTTCAGACACTTCTTGTATATTTCCTACCTGAAGACATCCCTTAATAAAAGCCCCATAGGTAATGAATTCTGAATTAAGACCTTTATCCAAGCCTCTCTGAAGTGGTTACTTGAAATCGATATTGTACCTTTCTATGTCTTCCATAAGATTTGGACTTCTATGTCACAACTGTGGTGACAAATGAAAAGCTCCATTCTTTTTTATTTTAGTCTACAAATCCCTTCAATGCTTTGATTCTTTCTCCACTCTGTGCAAGAATGTCAGCAATAATCTCCACATAAACACATACCATCGTTAAATCAATGAAAACAGTTTTGTGTCTCTCAGAAATATTTCTTGGAAGACGATCCTGGAAATGACAAATGTGTTTGGTGGCAATGTGACAATCCCTGCACATACAAGAATTTTTGATGATGCAGATAGGTGGCCCTGGCATGTCTTCATAACACTAAAAGTAATTGCTAGCTTTTCGCTATGAACAAAAGGATGTGTTCCTCCTTGTACTTATCTAAACCACGCAACACAAATCTTGTATTAATGAAATACCCCGAATCCCTTAACTGTTCACTCCAGTCCTCCAACATTGCATATATCCTCTGACTGGGGGTGTGATCTGTTTCCTACAAAAAGTTGATGATCCTTATTCTAGATCCCAATCCAGTTGCATCCTGGCTTCTGTTTTACTCCTTTGTCTTTAATCAGTTTTTTCTCACATTTGCAAGAAAATCCACCTGTCAGTTGTGGCATATGCCGGAGCATACCCGTGGTTCCAACATGACATATATATATATGACAAAAGTACCACATTTATTGATAATATTCTCAGCATGGCCAAGAAGGTCACCCATATACACACAATGCTCCATTGTTAATGCAATGCCATACTCTCGATAAATGGAATTGAACGATCTACACCATTCATTTACTATTCCGATATTACCAATGTTCCACCAGGTTTCTGAAACAGGGGAGCACAGGACGGGAGACACACATGGGTAACCTGTGGAAGCAGCCCCCGAATTTTGGGGAAATTAAGGGAAGACAGGGGGATGTCAGGTACCCTAGCATTGGGTTCCCCGTCTTTAAAAATATAAAATAAAATAATCATGATAAAATCTCAACAATAGCAATTCATCCCATCCAAATTCATCATTGTGCAATGTAAATCCTAAACGGTAAACAACAAAAGAGTACTAAATTCAATTGAAATAAACATGATTTAGATTAAGATTCAGTAATGAGTGACATCTAGTTGCTAATACTTGGCAGTTTGCCTTAAAATTTCCCTTTCTCACAAAGTCCATTGATAACAGTGTCATAGAGACATCCACATAATTCCAGGATCCACCCCTATATTGTTAGTGAGAAGTTCATACACTTGTATATTTCCTACCTGAAGACATCCCTTAATAAAGGCCCTGTAGGTAATGACTTCTGAATCAAGACCTTTATCGGAGCCTCTCTAAAGTGTTTGCTTGAAATTGATATGGTACCTTTCTATGTCTTCCATGAGATTTGGACTTCTATGTCACTATTGTGGTGACAAATGAAAAGCTCCATTCTTTTTTATTTTAGTCGACAAATCCATTCAATGCTTTGATTCAGTCTGGATTCTGTGCAAGAATGTCACCAGTAATCTCCACATAAACACATACCATCCTTAAATTGATGAAAGCAGTTTTGTGTCTTACAGAAATATTTCTTGGTAGACGATCCTGGAAATGTGTTTGGTGGCAGTGTGACAATCTCCGCACATATAAAAATTCTTGATGATGCAGATAGGTGCCCCTGGCATATCTTCATAACACTAAAAGTAATTGCTAGGTTCTCACTATGAACGGAAGGATGTCTTCCTTCTCATACTTATCCAAATCATGCAACACAAAGCTTGTATCAAGGAAATACCCCGAGTCCCTTATCTGTTCACTCCAGCTCCCCAACATTGCATATATATCCTCTGACTGGGGGTGTGATTTGTTTCCTACAGAAAAGTTGTTGATCCTTATTCTAGACCCCAATCCAGTTGCATCCTGGCTTATGTTTTACTCCTTTGTCTTCCTTCTCCTACTTACCTAAATCACGCAACACAAATCTTGTATCAAGGAAATACCCCAAAACCCTTAATTGTTCACTCCGGCTCTTCAACATTGCATATATATCCTCTGACTGGGGGTGTGATCTGTTTCCTACAAAAATGTTGATGATCCTTATCCTAGACCCCAATCCAGTTGCATCCTGGCTTCTGTTTTACTCCTTTGTCTTTAATCATTTTTTTCTCACATTTGCAAGATAATCCACCTGTCAGTTGTGGCATATGCTGGAGCATACTTGTGGTTCCAACATGAAAATATATATATATATTATATATATATATATATATATGATGATGATGGTGATGATGATGATGATAAAAGTACATATGCTGAGACTACCTGTTGTTCCAACTTGATAATATGTTCTGCTGCTTGTTTCTCTACATCCATATTGCCATGGATTTTGCCGGGTGACAACAAGGCCTGCCATACCAAAGCATTTGGTTCAAACCACATTTATTGATAAAATCCTCAGCATGACCAAGACGGTCACCCATATACACACAATGCTCCGTTGTTATTGTAATGACATACTCTCGATGAATGGAATTGAACAATCTACACCCTTCGTTTACTATTCCAATATTACCAATGTTTCACTAGGTTTCTGAAGTAGGGGAGCACAAGAACGGGAGACACACATGGGGAACCTGTGGAAGCAGCCCCCAAATTTTGGGGAAATTCAGGGAAGACGGGGATATCAGGTACCCTAGCATAGGGGTCACCATCTTTAAAAATATAAAAATAAAAATAATCATAATAAAATCACAACAATAGAAATTCATCCTATCCAAATTCATCATTGTGCAATGTAAATGCTAAATGGTAAACAACAAAACATAAGATAAGATAATTATATTTATGTCCAACTAATGACCACAAAGTAGGTCAAAGGGACTGTTGAGTACAATGATGTCCATACAAAGCCGGAGAACCAAATGGTCTTTTATAAAAGATACAATGCATGAAGTAAATCAACATCTGGCCCTAGCAGAGAAGATCCAGGAGCTAATAGGTCTGAGGATCAGACCCATCTCTCCTAACATCCAAGGTTGAATGAAGAACAATGAAGAAACTCAACTAAGTATGTTGGCCCGATGAAGAGTCGGTGGAAAGTGCACACTGTCCACTAAATCGTTGCCTGCGGGAGTTCGCGCGCTGATGAGGTTTGGAGGACCTAGTCCTTCTCCTAGGAACAGATTTGAGACGGATCTGCTGCTGAGATCTCATGTGGCGGGGTGAGGTCCCACGAGTCCTCACTGATCTAGAGTTTGGATATGTACTAGTATCAATCAGTCTCTTGGTTCCCTTGTTTGAAGGTAGTACCCTGAAAAATGTCGTGATCCTATGTGTGGGGTCTGGTCTGATGGGAGGTTGAAGAATATGCACTCGGAACCTGAGAGCCTTCTGCATATTTGGGCCAAACATCTCTGATCAGGATACCTTAAAAAGGTGACGAGGGTCTGAGAATCTCTTAACAAGCAATGGAACCTTCCTCTGATATCGTAGTAGGCAGAGCATCCAAAAATGAAGTGCACCTCGGTCTCCACTTCCTGTAATTGACATACCTGGCAGATTTTGTCTGGTCTATCAACTTGGTGGTCCGTCTCTACTCGAAGTCTATGAGAACTTGCTCTGAACTGGCCTAGAGGAATGCAAAGAGCATGCATCTAGTGGCGAAACATATACAGGGGTTGAACAATGATCTCGTCTCTCAACTCCAAGAAGTGCTCAACATAGAAGGCCATCTTTGGGTGCAACCCTCCCGAAAGATTGACCCTAGGTGACCTAGATGAACTGCCTGTAGATGTTCTCCCTAATGATCTTGTTTAGCTTTTGTCTAGCAAGTAAAAAGTGACCAGGAGCATCTAAGGAATATCGGAAAGGAGGGAGACGACCCAACTGAATGCCCACTGATTCTAAGAGATCGAAAAATCCTGTAAACCAACATCTGGCTTGACCCAAGGGAGTAGAACGGGCAATAGTCTCAAAAGAGAAATATGCCAAGTAAGGATATCGGTCCCTACTCTTTATGGAGCCTGCAAAGCCCCGAACACGATGCAAGAATGAAACTAATGTGAAGACCATCTCAAGCCGAAAAGGCTGAGCTCCAAACTTTGCAAGGATGATGTTCCGCAGTACTATCTATTTGCATCTAATGATGCGGCAGAGAAGAAGAACCTGGACTCTCTTATATGAAGCCCAATCTGACTCAAGTAAAGACGATACCCAAATTTTTGAGCCATACAGAATAGTGGGATGGATCAAGGTGTCCATGAGGCTCATCTTAGACGAGATGTCTTGGAAGTGATGTCGAAAGCAATGTCTCTCGAGAAGGGCTAAGGATCCATATCCTTTGTTGATCCAAGGCTGAAGCGCTGGTCGCAAAATGTAGTGGGGACCTGAGAATTGCACCACCAAGTTAGTATATGTGTTGGTGATCTCAATCTCCTCCCCTTTGAAAAGGAAGTGAAGGTCTGAGGTTTTCTTCACCCCATTGAAGATCATAACCTTGGTTTTACCTAGGTTGACCATTAACTGTTGAAGATCACAAAACAAAGCTAAGGCATCCAACTCTCTCTGTAATCCTTCTGGGGATGAGGAGAGGAGGACCACGTCATCAGCAAAGAGTAGAATAGATATCAGAACCTGGTGAAGAAGGCAACCATCAGTGTCTTGGATATGCTCGTGTAGAAATGCCTCTAGCTCATCAATATAGATCCCAAACACGATAGGGGACAGTGGGAAACCCAATTTAACCCCAATAGTGATTCAGAGGAAATCAGACATCCCATGAGTCGCATGAAGACAACCAAGGACAAACTCCTATAGGCGCATAATAGATGTCAATAGGGTCACAGAGATGCCAATATTTTTAAGTCTCTGAAGTAAGGCTTCCCTCGGAACAAAGTCAAAAGCTTTCCGAAAATCTATGAAACAACAATAGACTTTCAAAGAGTGGTACCGTGCCTCTTCAATCATGGCACGAAGGGTGAAGATGTGGTCAATGGTCTAATGAGCCGGTCGAAAACTTGCTTGTCCCCTAGCTCTGAGTTGTCTCTTCTCAAGGTCACTAGAGAGCTTCCTATGTAGAATAATAGCATACAACTTCGAGAACGTGTGACCCACCATGATCATTCTGTAGTTATTGGGATTTGAGTTGGAACCTGATTTGTGGATCGGATGGATGATGTGGTGTGACCATGTTGGTGGAAAACCTTCACGGACTACATGGTTGAAGAGATCAGCCAAGTAGCTAACCAAAGCACAAAAACCGTGCTTAAAGAACTCTGCTTGGTAGCCTTCCTCATTGGCTGCTTTACTGTTGTTCATCACCCAAATGGCCTCTCTAATATCTCTGTTTGAGAATAGGTAACATGAAGAGGGTGGGGAAGTAACATGAATTTGGGCCTGCCCGGGAATATCATAAAGGTTGGAAGTATGACAGAACATGGATGTAGGGTCGAGGTCAGATGGAAGAGGGGAGCATCGGGGAAGATGGTATGCCAGAAATGTTTAGGGGAGTGGGCAAGTAGAGCAGAAAGTTCCTGTCTTCTATGAGAGACCAAGAGTCATTTCTTGCAACGGAGGAGACGACGATAAGAAGTTCCACAAGTTTTGCTTGCATCTCCTCCTCAACTACTGCAAGAGGGGTAGGAGTTTTATCCTTCTCTCGAACCACCTGTACCCAAGAATTGATGTGTGTCTTAGTTTCTTGTTTGAGGTTGGCCTGTTGGGGTCGGATTTCTTCCTGCTTGCTTTTAAGGTCGAGAATTTCTGCATGCAATGCACCATTTGGAGGATGGAGAATTTCCTGCTCTTTGCTTTCATGTAACATCTTCTTAAGGGATAAATTATCCCCCTCCACCTTCGAAACACTGGCAGAGAGGGTGTGTATTTCTGAACGGAGCTGCTTGTTTTCAGTTTCAAGAAATTCCATATTCCGCAGCATTTGTTTTGCCTGGGCTGTCCAGAATGAGAAATATGACTCCATGGCTATATCGGTCGGGCTGACTACCACTTGCTCTGGCTGGTCTTCAACAGCTGATAATAATTCAGCAAGGCTAAACATGTCATCTTGGCACAACTCGTCTTGTTGCATGGATCCAATCCCTGGATTTGAAACCCATTCTTTTGTCTCTGTCTTTTCCTCAGCAGTAAAATTCATCAAAGAATTTAGAGAAGACCCGTCTACTGCCATCCTGGTATCGGAGTGACTGTCAAGGTGAAACTGCAAATTTTGCGGTTTAAAGCAATCTGGGACCCCCATTTTGTTCCCTTCTGTGTTCAATAGGGACGAGAATTAGTAGCTAATGTTGTGTCTGCTATGATGTCCCCGCATTGAGCTTGTCTCCGCACTGCCCGCCTACTATGCGGTCTCCACATTGAGCTTGTCTCCGCCCTTAATTTGGTGGGCAGATTCTGTCAAACACTTGACTTGCATCCTTCACATACCACATTATGGCGCTCTCTTTAATTTTTGTCTCTGCTCTGCTGTTGTGTCTCCGCACTGATCTGCGGGTTGACCTCGAATGTCAGAGCCGTGATTGTAGTGCTGTCAGAGAATATTCTGAAGATCGGAAATGCGTGACGGAGCGCGGCAGAATTGTTGCAAGTGTTACCAGATGAGCCCTGTGCTTGGCCCGAGGTATGTTTTTCAAACAACATAAAGACGAGACTGAATGATTTGCCTGCCTGTAGGAATCAACCAGTGCCTGCCTGTAGGAATGATTTGCCTGCCTGCAGTAAACTCTACAAATAAACTAGTGCCTGCCTGGGAGCTTCTGCCCACGATTGCACGTGCTCACAGAGTCCCAGGTCTGTGGGTCCTCTGCTTCCTCCTGGCATTTAAGGCAATCTTCTTTCGGCAAAAGACGAGGCCACCATTGCTCCACCTCTGTATCAGCATCCAAAGATCCGCTTCATCCGTTCCACTACTGGTTCAGGATAGAAAACTGCCTGCGTTCATGCTACTGGGTCTGTCCTTTCTCTAATTGTTAGTGGATATGCTTGCTCTGTAGCTAGAACTGACTTTGGATTTGTGAATGTCTCTACCCCGACTCGTGCCTTGAGAGTTTGATTCCAAAAGGATCCCTTATTTGAGTTGACAGATTTAACTGGTGATGGAAACAAAACTAAGGATATTATTGAGGATGCCAAGGTTTCAATTTGTCTACAAGGTCTGTTCTAGGACTTTCTCAAGTCTGCTATAAGTCACCTTCAAAACTAATTCAATAAGCTTGATACAAGTTTGACCTCTGGTATTTCTCCTAGGTCTGTTCTACAAGAGCTGAGCCTTCCTTTTCCACAGGTTTGTAAATCAAATTTGTAATTGAAATAAACATGATTCAGATTAAGATTCAGTAATAACATAGATTCATTCATAGAGCATAAATGAAACAGAAATATTAAAATTTCAATACTTTTGATTTAAGTTCATCATTCTATTATCTAATTAGTACTAAGAAAAATTGTAGATATTGAAGTCTGAAATAGTAAATTGACATTACGGATACTCAAAATAAATAGTAGGCTGAGAAGTCAAAAACTTAATTTTTTTTGTTAACTTAATTTAATTCTTAGTTTTTTTTGTTAATTTAATTTTTTTTTTTTTTTTTTTTTTAAATTTTATTGTAAAACCTTTTTCTTGTTTCTTTGTTTCTTAATTTTTTCTTTTTATAAGCAAAATTTTTGAAGGACCTCAAGGCACAACCCTTTTATGTGGGAGATTCCCACAGGTACTCCTTTTGTGGGGGACACCCAAAGCAGCCCTTTTCTATGGGGATTCCTAGAAGTCCCTCTTTGGGGGAATGCATCCCCCATACTAGGGAAATGACCCCCATGTTTCCCCAAAAGGGGGAGTGTGGGCAAACGTTTCCCCATGCACTCCCTTTTAGGGAGTGTGGGAAATGTGGTGGGTATGCCCCCACCTTGGGGGATGTATCCCTGTGGAACATTGAATATCACTGTAAGTCCACAGAGTAGAAGGAAAAGTGATATGATTTGGCTTCAGACCTACATGTTGAATTTCAGTCAGAGAGTTGGAGAGCCTCCTTGCCATATCCTAGCTGTGCATATTCATAAATCATTTCCTTCCATGAGGCAATCTCACATTCACATTGATCAAATACTTTTTGTGCATCTCCCAAACTTCCAAACTTTGCATACATGTCAACAATGGCCATTTCCAATAGAGATATCTGAGTTAAGCCCACTTTGGATAAGAAAATAATGGACTTGCTTTCCATTTTGCAGGATTGCTAGATTAGCATAAACATCAATGCAACTGGAAATAGTAAAGTGAGTTGGCTTGCCGCTTCATGCTTGCCTGTAGCATTTGGCCACAGTTTTTCAATGCCTCTTCCAAATACCCAGTTTGGGTGTATCCTGCAATTATGGCAGTCAATGAAACCTCGTCTCTTTTTGGTCATTTTGTCAAACACCTTCCAAATCTCACACATACATTTAGAAAAATAGCAAGTGTGACTTGATATGGCTCAAGGTTTTCTTATTCATTCTGTGAACCAATGCCAAGGTCTCCTCTCCATGTCCATTCTGAACATACCCTGCAATCGTTGCTTTCCATGACACCACATTTTAATTTGGCATTTCGTCAAACACTTGGCTTGTGTTAGGTCCCTATATTACTAGTGTAGTCCCTTATTGTTGTTAGTGTAGCCCCCTTATTGTTATTGTTGTACCCCTGTAACTCCCATATTGTTATTATTGTGCCCTTACATTATTATTGTTAGGTCCGCTAGGATTATATTGTGACCCCATGGACTTCTATATATAGAAATGAGGTTTTGTCATTTGTATCATCCAAGAATTGTTCATTTATGTAATGTAAAGGAGGTTGCCCCCCTCGAAGTGGCTTATTTCCAAGACGTTGATCTCTCTTTTCTTCTATTTTTGGAGTTGGTTTCATAACAACTTGCATAATCCATATACCCAAATTTTGCATAAGCATAGACAACAAAACAAAATCCCACTTGAATCCATTTCTATTTGTTTGTAGATGAACCTATTTGTGTTTGCGTTTGGTCTTGACCTCTTTGTCTTCTGGAGTGCATGCCCTCAGAGCATTGGCCATGTTGAAGGGATCAAGTTGCTATACTCGTCTTTGCATTTGCATTTGGGGTAAAAATTGCCAAGGCTTCGCTAGGATCTCCCCATCAAGCATATCCACTAATTATTGCATTCCATGATACAATATTTTCGTATAGGTGTTTTGTCAAACATTTGGTGAGCTTGGTGCAATGTTCCACATTTGCATTGCATGTCAACAAGTACACTTCCCACAAAGACATCATACTTCAAAGCCAAACCTGATAATTCTGCAATGAATTTTCATGCCAAGTTTAAGATCTACTAAACTCCAGCATGTTGTCAGCACACTAACGAGTGTGAACTCATTGGATTTCATTTCTATCTACTGCTATTGCAAGTCCAGAAAGACTACCAAGGCTTCTTTCCTTTTCATACTTGATATATCCTAGTCTCAAAGCCAACATTGTTGCATATGTGTTGACAACAATAGCAAGAGTAATTTGATTGTGCATAACACCATCATCTGCCTTTTGTATTTGACAACATAAATTGAACGCTTCATTGTGACATCCATTTTGCTCAAAACTAGATACTATACCCTTCCAAGATGCAAGATTTCATTCAGGCATCAGATTCAAGATGCACACTCTTACTTCCGTAGTCCCCATGCACATCATATTCAGGCCTAATCCTACTGATGTGTATGAACCCATGTTATTGGAACTAGTGGAATTGGTCGGTCAACGAAGAAGGAAGGGCATATACACCTCTGTTTAGGGTCTATCATACCTTGCACTATTCAGGAAGGCCGAAGCCTATTACAGCAAGAGATAAGTCTGCAGTAAGTACGAAGAAAGGGTCTACTATTGGTGTGAGGAGAGAAGGATAAACAATGAAGAAAGAAGGCTAGAAAATGTGTGAAGGAGGAGGCAGGTCTGCAAGGGTATAAGGTCACCACAATTCGGTCTTGGGTTTACACTATACCTCGCATATCTCAGATAGGCCGAGGGTTACAAGGGTGCAGAAAGAATTCCGGAAGGGAGATCATAGGCAACCGAGGAAGAAACTGAAGGAAGCCAAGAGGAAGCACACTGTTTGGGGCTGTTAGATTAGGGACCGAGCTTCCCTAGTAGAGGTGCAGTGCAATTCAGAAAAGAAGGATCGACATAAGGAGCTGAGAAGAGCAGTAAGGGATAGTGACAAGGGTCTTGGAGAAATACTTGTATCAAGGGTCTTTGTCATGGTCTTGGTACTCGTCAATTGAAGGTCTATAAGAAGAATTTTGATTGGGTTTTCCTCTCAAAGAGTGAGATATTTTGGCCCTGGCTTGCAAGCCTAAATATTGTGTCTCGTGTATTTGATAATTGACTTGATGAAGAACATAATAATCTAACACAGAAAAGATCTAAGTGAAAGAAGTATAAAATATATCACAAGTAATTATCAAGAAGAGAAATTGTAATAAAAGCTCTAATTTCTCAACATGGAATCAGAGCTAAGGTGTTGAAGACAAGAAAGAGCAGTCTAGCAAGAAGACACAAGGATCAACTTTTGAGAAGACAATCAAAGATCAGCTTCCAAAAAGGCATCAAAGCATAATGAAGGATCCACATTGAAGAGTCAAACCCTAGATCTAAGGAAGAGGTCAACATTTAAAGAAGAAGTCTACAAAGGAGTTGGTGAAACCCTCAAGCCATCTCAAGGAACCATTGGACTTAAACATCAAGTTCCTTCCTAGTCAAAGGCAAGATCAAGGAAGTGATCTTTATCTTCAAAAGGTTCTAAAGCTATCTCTCTTATTGAAGTCAAGTCAACATTATTGAAGCATCATTAAGCCATCATTTTGCTGAAGCCATCATTAAGCCTTCCTTGATCATCATCATCAAGGACATTTATCGTCAAAGGTCTAAAGAGATCTATCTCCTTATACCTCTCTTGAAGGAGTCTTTATAAGAAGAAGCTTCTGTTACTATCTACATAATTATCAAATTCAAGGAGGATGCAAGCAAGAAGAAAACATCTACTCAAGTATCTTTATGACTTCATTTGAATCTGTCAAAATGTCTTTTTGCAAGGAAAGCAACATATTGGCTGGGTCTTCAAACTTTCTTGAATGGAAGAAAATGACAAATTTGAATCTTATTGAAAATGAAGTCATGGATTATATTAGAGGTTCTGAAACCCTCCCATCGAGAGAAGATACTCAAGCTCATGGCAAATACATGAATGGAGAAATAAGAGCCCAGAGGATTCTTATAGAATCCATAAAGGACTCTCTCATCCTGTATGTATCAAAACTAGAAACTTCAAAAGAAACATATGACAAATTGGTGGAGTTGTTCTATGTTAGTACCGCAGGAGAAGTAATCTCTCTGAGGCAAGAACTCTACAAGTTAAAGTTGTCAAGAGAGGAAGGAATAACTTCATATTTTATGAAGATTTTTGAAGTACGAGATCAACTACAGGAATTGGGAGAGGTAATGTCTGATAAAGAAATGACCACTGTGGTACTAAATGCTCTACCGGAGGGATGGAGGAACTTCATTTCAAGTATATGTGGGAAGAAAGAAGCCACACCATTCCAAGATCTATGGTCTCTATGTAAGATAGAAGAGACCAGGTTGAAAGCAAAAGTCGACACAGGATCAAATGAAGAAAATCAAGCCTATGTTGCCATGCCAAGAAGAAAGGGAAGATTTGGTAAATTTGGTCCTCAAAAGAAAAGAAGGAACATGGATAAGATAAGATGCTATGGTTGTAATGAACTTGGGCAATATAAAAGAGATTGGCCTAAACCAAATAAGGACAAGAGGAAAAAGGAAGAAGGCCATATTGTTGGAGAAATGGAAGAACCTGAGACAAAGAAACCTAAGAAAAAAGAAGTGAGAGATATCTACTATGATTGAGATCATCTTCTTCTCTAAGAGGTATTTGTCGGTTGTAAAATAGTAAGATAGGAAGCATTGCAAATTAGATAGATGCATCACATTAGAATTGGCATCATGATAGAAGCATTGAAGAAGGAGCACTTGTCATAGGAGAATGTATGAAACAAAATTTATGTGACAATCATGCTATATGAAGTAAGTGGCTCTAGGAACCTCACTGAAAATAGCATCCATGAAAGGTAGTCATCTCAGTCAAGGCTCATCATTCATTAATCAATATGGAAACATGTGCTATTTCTAATGAAATCCTCTTTGGATTAACTGTTTTAGAAAGGAAGTAAATTGTTTCATCAAGAAATTCTAACTTGCAAAATCTAGGGATTAGGATATGATGACATATTGATGAAGCAAGTCAAGAGAATGAAACTTTTCATTCTAAGGAAAACTACTGCAGGAAGTTTTAGATGATCAAAAAGAAAAATATGATATA